>OY754330.1:52785840-53385840 GCA_963573305.1 Pyrrhosoma nymphula
GACCTTTCAATAGACTCTGGCAATAAAAGAAAATAGGCCTTATCACACGAAACTGCACTTGATATCTTTTTTTTATTTGGTGTAGACTTACTTAAAATCCTATACGTCCACTTGTTCACGCTGTTCTCAAGTTAAACGACGTTGAAATACTCGTTCCACAAGTTAATTATAGGTGGTTTCAAAATGATACAGGAATTTTTTAAAATGTAATTTGTAATTTTTTCCCAAAAAAATTATTCCACAGTTGATCAAATATTGTTAAGTTTGGATTTGCTCACATTAACAACTATTTGAAACTAATGCGGCTAAACAGTGTTGAAAATCATTTTTCTTTCTATATTTTTGAGCTTAAAAGAATGTTATTTTTTATTCAGGTGATCAAGGAATGAATTATTCTGTATCTTAGAGTATAAATAAATGCCTAATAAAATAATATCTATCTAGGCAAGTTGTTCACTTGTAAGAAATATTTTAAAAGACGACCCGATAAATTAAAAAATATGCAATATTTTTAGGCAAGCCTTGCAGTGAGCTCCATAGCGCAAAATGAAATATCAGGCAAAACATTGACCACTACTGTTTATAAAATGCAATCCAATAATTAATTCCTCTGGGGTGTAGTGATTAGGGCATAATTAAAGTGCATGAAATTGTCAACACATTTTAGATACCGAAATTAGCCACTTAGTTCATCAACACCTAATAATCCTTCCATCCTTTCCCATTTTGTGGTAGCCAAGTGAGGATTGACTTCACACCCTCTCCCTCTTTCGTCGGGGATCGCTAAAAAGTTAAAAAAAAACCCTTTTCGAGATAAATCTGAATCTAAAAAAAACAGCCCGCAGTCGTCGATGAGGTGGAAAAGGGGGATGGCAAATCCTCGCGCGCGACGACACCCTCCGCCACTCAACCTCTCCATTCCTGAACCCCTTTCCCCTTCCTGCCCCTACCACCGGCTCCTCCCTTACCCTTCACTCCCCCAACCCCCATCAATTCCTAAACTCTCCCCCTGCCGATGCGACTACCCAGCAACCCGCCAGACACAAATCACCTGTTGAGCCCCCGCAGCCAATAGACTTAACCGAGAGAGGGAGAGAGGCTGGTGCCCCCGGAAATCCCACGACCCCACTTTCCGAAGCATACCTTCCGGGATATCCCTCACGCCCGACCCTCACAGTCCCTTGTGGAGAGCCCTCACACCCCATCCGATGGATGTGCCGATCCCACCCGCGGAAAACCCTGGTCCGCACCCCATCCCCGCACGATGCCCCTACCACCACCGCAGTATTTTTTTATTCGGGGGGACCACTGCGGACTTCATCCCCCCCTCCAGCCGAACATCCGAAAACTCATCTCCCTCTTCGGCTTGCCTTCCCTCCCTCGACCGATACGAAAAAATAACCCCCCTTTTCCCCCGCGACGGGGGTGGAGAAACGGGGGGTGGAAGTTCCGAAAAAGAGGACTCACCACAAAAAATACACCCCTACTCCTCCCTACCGATTCCGCACCCCCTTGTCCGAGAGAGGTTGAGCACATCCCTCAAGCGCCCTACTCTCACCCCCCCGCACAACAGACACGACCCCTCACCGCAGCCACACGAGAGCAAACGCCCACCTCATCACTACGGGGAGAGAGGAAGCCACTATTTTTTTCCGCCCTTCTCCAGGAAAAAGCCAGGGAAACTGCAGTCGGTACACCCCCACCTATTTCCTCCCTCGGAGAACGCTTCCAACCCCATTCACCACCCTAATACCCACCAAATATACCATCCCTTCTCTACCCTCACCTCTCCCTATCGCTCGCAGACTGGACTCCACTCCACTCAATTAATCCCTCCATTTCCGATAGCGACCCCAAGCTCAACAGAAGGATGGAAAATGCATTTCCGAATGCGAAGAAATTTTTTAATTTTTTTGCCATTTAATGGCTTGATTATTGCATCATTAGAAAACCTGGAGTCAAAATTTGAATCCTGTTAATTCAATGGCATTTGCATTTTTTCATTCAACTTTTTATTTGTTGTGTACTGCTTCACCTGGTACCGATTTCAAGATACTTTCTGATACTCATAATTAAATAATTTTAAAAATAAAACAGATAACAGGAGACAAAGCTCTATTCATTTTTAATAAGCAAAGCTTAAACAAAAAAACTTTTTTATGGCCCGGTGTATCGGCACAACTAGTTTGTTAAGGTGGTCTGAGGAAGCCGATTCACTGGAAACTTGTGAGCCAAAGTGGCTGATGGCATCTTGAATAGGTGCCTACCACATTGGTAGTATAACATAAGAGTACAATTTAAAAGGCAATTAGGGGGGAAAAGGTCAATGACACTCTTATATTTCAACCATTTGATTCAAACGTAGTGAAAAAGTGCTAAGGTTCGTACTATGTTTATTTTTCCTATCAATGAAATTCACGCTGAATATTTAAGTTAAAAATTGCGTATACCGTGAAACGTAAATATCTTAGAGGGGCAAGAGTCATGTTAACCTTAGTCCCCAAAACGAAAACTTGTTCGGAAATAATCCTAATTTTACTTTAAGGGGGTAACCCAGGGGACGCATTGTGCCCTCCTCACGTTGAATGCCTCGACCAAAAAAAACTCATACACATACATAAGTACAGAATAGAAACCAAGAAATACACAAAATGACGGAGACAATACGGCGGTAAAGCAGTCTTCGTTGGTCGTCAAAGAGCTCTTTTGCGTATTTTTTATGCTTTATTTATGTACTTTAAATTCAATATATGGTTATTCGCTCGACTTGAGCGTTTTTTTCAAGGGTACATATAGAGACACACATATTTACAAATATGTACGCGGAAAGGGAACGATTCGGAAACGCATTTGCCACCCCTCCACATAAATATATTTTTTTTCGGGTTCGCCGAACCCTTCGGAACTCTCATCCCCCAACCAGTCCGCCCTCTCTCCAGCAGTTTTTTATGCGATTTCCGAAAAGGGAGTGACATTATTGAGTCCAGATGGTGTGTTTGAGGAGTTGGGGGTTGGCTTCGCAAAAGGGGGTTCGGCCGGTTGGTTGGTGAAAATATTCGGGAGGCAGAGCCGAGGGATCGGATTTATGCCGTGTTATATCACATTGGGTGCATTTAGACGTTTATTCTACCCAGAAGGTGGAGGTATTTTCCGGTCGTATGAACTGCGGCTGCGGGGAATTGATTCAGGCAGTTTTTTTATGACATATGCTTCTGCCGTTTTTATTAAGACCGCTTTCGTGTTGAAAATTTTTGATCGAGTGGAATCAATTGAAAAAGCGTTATGCTAAGTAATTGATCTTTGATTTCATCAATTGAAATTAATTCAGTGAGCACTCCATCGCAAATCAATTAAATCGTCATTCTAATATTTTTATTTTACGACTGAAATACTGATTGGACATAATCCGATAATCGCGCTGAGTTCAATAACTTTAACACTTGCCGAGTTTGTCAGGAAAGAATACCTATAAAATGATCATTTGATTGATTTTATCTTCTGATCAATTAAACTTCGAATGTATTCATTTAAATAACGTTACTCGAGAGTGAGCCAGTAATCAAAAATGTTTGCGTGGGGAATAAACATTTGACTTTATGTTGTTACAAATATACGCGTCGTCGTCAAAAGCGTTAGGAGCGAATACGATGTATAATCGAAGTTATATCACAGTAGGAAAACCATTCAAATAATATATTCCATGCATAAATAATTCTATTACACTCTATTTTCTGGATCTATAAATTACACCAAGAATGAAACAGCTTTACAATCTTGAAATGCTGCAAACACATCTTTTTAATAGATTAAAAATTAACTAAACTAAGAAATATTAGGTATCCAACTACAAATCAAAAACGCACTTAGGAAATCAAAGTACATGAAAAGAAATATAATTATATGGTATGCTTAAAAAAAGGCTAGACTGGTGCCTAAATAACTCAAGAAAATTATGATATCGATCTCATGAAAAATATTCTTTGCAAAATATATGAGGAAAAAATTAATTTAGATTACTTTTCCATTTTTAATGTATTACTTTATCTATGCGGGGAAAGTAATATGCGAGTAATGAGTAAGATAGTTAGCAACATCTAACGGTGAATAAAATAAAGGGAGTACTGGAGAGTATTTTTTTATTTGTATGAACGTCCGTGTATTTGATGACGCCTGCCATACAAAATTCCAAGAATTTCATTTTCAAGAAAATAAATTTGCCTTATAGTTCATAATTTGATATCAGTGATTCTGCCATTAACGTTCGGTAGTGTTATTGAGGTTATAGTGCAAAAGAAACAGATGAAGAAACTTCAGGCCAATTATCACAAAACATAATAAAACGATATACACCATAGGTGGACTCAAATAATAGTACGTAAGTGCAATACAAAAAAGCTTATAAAATGCTACATGCCAGATAATAAGGGACAAAATGAATCATCACTGGGCAAAAGTTGCCATATGAACGACTGAATGGCAAAACAAAAGGCTAAAAATGAAGCCCTGGAAACACATCGCAGGAAATCATCGTATGAACCCAGTGAAAAACTACATGGAATCAAACAACGACTCTGACAAATGGGGAGGAATACCGGGGGAGGGTAAAAAGTCTCCCTTGTCCAATCCTCAAGGAAGCATATTTTCAGATCAAATATTTGATTTGGGATACCAAAAATAAAGACCAAGTGTCCGATTTCCATCGGGAAAAATATTTTATGTGGACATATAGGAGGGCTTGTGCGACCAATGTCAAAAAAGGCAGGGAGTGGAAAAAATGTATGCGCTTCCGTCTCATTTTTTCACGAAGGGGAAAAATATATATGTATATACTCGGATACATGAGTACATATTTATCCTGCTAGCAGCTTACTTCGCGCGATCAAACATGAATGATTTCTGGAGGGACGGAGAGTGACGAGGAAGGCGGGGTGAGTGTTGGAGATCGCTGTAAAAATGGCCGGGATTGAAAAGGGCCGAATGGGCGGCGGAGAGAGGATTGAGGAAAAAAGGGGAAAAAAGCAAAAATTTACAGGAGGGAGGGTGGAGAAGAGAGCTTACTGGAATGGGGTAGGGATGAAAAGGGATCGTTCGATGCTTTCGACGAATTGAAGGGAGGGTCGGGAGAAACGGTGTAACGGATAGGGTGGAATGGGTCGGGGGTGAGTCAGTCGAAAGGCACACAAAAGAGCGAAATCCGAAAGGCCAGGGAGGGAATTGAGCGGTGATACGTGTTGGAATACCCGATTTTGGCCATCACCTCAAACCGGTCAGGAATAAAAGATGAAGTGGGACGTATTTTATGAGGGAGGGACGGCTTTGGCGTTCTCGAAGGAGCGTTTCGATTCACTTCTTTTTTCTCGCAAAAAAACAACACCCTAGTCCCTTTACGCAAATATGAAATCGTGAACTTCCATTGATACCACTGAATTCGGTTTCTCCTTGCTGGACCCCTTTCAATCGGGTGAGGCGCAGATGCGGAAATGGGGTAGGTGGACAAATACCAAACCAGCAAAAGATGAATATTGATAAGCGCTCTCCCTTGACATTTACGCTTCATATATTACGAGTATATAAAACTATGGACGCCCAAGGGTACAACTCAATCGTAGCCTCTGAGATGTATAAGCCGTCACACTACCCCCATCTTATATTTAGCAGTCCCACGGAGAGCGTGAAAAATGCTCTCGCTATGATTTTCTTATGACATTAAGGCAATTTATTTGCAGTCAAGTGCTGTATTATAAGAGCCACTTTAGCTTAAGTTTAAAATATTGTGCACCTGGGAGAGAATTATAATTATATGAGTCCGGCTATTATGTAATTACTTTGAAGAACTTCAGTTGTTAAATGCACTTCCATCACATAATTCATCGGCAAACATGATCTGGAGTCCAACTGGATGGAATAAGAAGATAAATTTGACACAAAGCAATAAAATATGATAACGACTTGCACTAGCTTCGCATTGTCATTTGATATAAGAATTCAAGATGATGTAGAAATTCTAGATTAGAAGCAGTACTGGAGAGTCCTTCATCCAATAAGTCAAATACTCGGTATATCATTTGTAAGTGCTCCCCTCCGCAAAGCAATCTGCTCCCGTTTACTTGATATGCAAGGTGCTATTTATTTTATAGGTATATGACCATGATGGTATCTCAAATGTGCCTCTTCACTTGGAGTAGTGCTCCCAGGACTGCGTTGTCCATATATCCTGAAAGCAGAGAATTCCAGCTGCTTATGAATTTCTGCAACAAAAGTTTACCAATATATCTTTCACGGTCGATATTCGTAAATCACTGTTCTTTTGAAATTAAAATAACTTCTGAAAAGAAAATTTACCTTATTATCAAAGTATGAGCTGCTATAATAACCTTAAATTCGAACAATTTTTCCCTTTGGTGCGTGAGAGCAATGTCAATCTTCGGCCTACTATTAAGGACTAGATGGCGATTGAAATTCGGACGTTCATTCCTGTATATCTCGGATGATATAACTCAATTCATTCCTTCATCAGTGGAATTCATTCGATTAGTGAAAAATGAAAGATTTGATGCGTAAACCGGGAGAAAGGACAAAAGTGAAACAAATTTTTAAAAATTAACATCAATCCGCACTCTACCTCGAGGTCGCTCGTGTTCATTCGCGAGAATATTGCATCACTCTCGTCCATGATTACCACTCAATTTAGTCTGTCCTGTCTGTCTCTTTGGTGGACCCAATGCGATGGTGCCGGAACCCGAGTGAGAGATTGAGGCGCTTCTATGAAAAATGGGGAAGATTGGGTAAAAATGAAACCGATAAAAAATGAACATCCGCATCCCTCTCTCCTTCGACTTTTACCCCACGTTCCTTTACTAAACGGGGATTTATTTTCCGGTCTCCGGAAGACAAGATCGGTCTCCAAACCCTCCCCTTCCCGTTGAAACCTTTTATTTCCTCCCTTCTTACCCCTATCGCCTACCCTTCATCTTTATTTCAGAGGGATCGAGGGAAGAAGAGCTCTCCTTTTAAAGATGGAAGTAAAGAAGTGATGGAGTGACCTTAACTGTCCACAATTGGTCGGGGCGGGGATGAAAAAAGGGTAAAAAAATGTGCGCTGAATCGGCAAAAGATTGAGATTGGGGGTTCGATGGAGTGCGGGCGACGAGACCCTTAGTGAGTATACGAGGGTGTTTCGACGGGTGAAGAGGTTGGTTGGTTGGGGGAAAAAGGGTTGATTTTTTCCCGAAGTCGATGAGACTCCTGAAGAATACTAAGGATAAGGGTTTCTTGCCAAGTTTATTTCTCATATATTTCACGCTCTTGCGTTTAAAAAGGGAGATTAAATTCTTCAATGGTGTAAAAGGGGGCGTTTATTTTATATCTGGAGTGCTCTCTTTGGATATCTAGCCATTTGTTTAAATAAAGAATCAAATAAATAAAGGACTGACGTGGCAACGAATCTATCAAGGGGACTGGAGACTTATAATAATAATATTAATAACCACTTTATTCTGAGCTACAAATTAAACTTGTACATATAGCACAGCACAACAACTTATAGGGGTATGTGTCAGGGTAAAATGGCTGTAAAAAATAGGCATAGAACTGAAATAATGATTAACATAATTGTTGTTTGCATCGCAATACTTATGGGAAATAAATAATAGGAATATCAGAACAGGCATAATGAACTGTAAAGAGTATAAATAAATTATTTAAAAAAAGCTTCACCATTATTCATTAATTTGTAACGTAATTAATGTATTTGAAAAATATTCTTCCGTGGCTGTTCTTGACCATCACTTTTAGCTTTTCAAACCTTTGTAGCAACAAAATAGATAATATATTCTATACTTTGTCTATGTCCATCTATGAACATAGGAAAAGGAAGTAACTTGGCAATGAAGTAATTTGTTAAGACAATAACGGATTCTTCCATTTCTCATTTGGTATTGACACCAACCATAATGGTTCATGAGACCATATTTTGATCATTTACAACTACCTTCACTCCAAAGGAGTGAAAAAGGTACCAACGTATTGTCACGTTAGAGAATATAGCATGGACCTTTGGTCGCAATGTCACCAAAGTGGACACAGTCCTGGACCCTATCGGAACGACTCTGTCGGATAGAGAGGAATCGAATAAAAGCGATAGAAAAAAAGGAAATCGAGAGAGGAATACGGGAGTAGTGGATTTGAGGGGTGGGGGGCAAATAAGGGTGGGATGGGCGTTAAAAAACGAGAGGGATATCTAAAAAAAGAGGCACCTGTTGGAACACCAGCACACTCTTTTTTTCTCTCCCCTCAGTCTTTTTCCGAAGTGGCAATGGCAAGTGGGGTGGGGACGGAGGGGAGTTGACGGTTCGGAAAAAGGTCCGCTGGTGGGGTGGGGGGGGGGTGGAGAAAATCGACGGCGTTCGGAATGAAGCGAAGGGTTTTTGTGGCGTTGGGATCGGGAGGGGTTGGAGGGAATTGGTTTTTCGGGATCGGGAAAAAGGGCGAGGGAGGGAGGGATGGGGGACCCTTCGAATAAGGAGGAAGAAGAGGGAAGGGAGGAGGAGGCACTAAGGGCTGAAATCGGATAAAGGGAGGAGGAACGAACAGCTTCGGTGTGCCAATGGAGCGTGAAAGGGACGCAGGAGGCAAGTGGCTGTCGCTCGTTCGGGAATGGGAGAATAAAACCGAAGAGGAAGGAGGGAAATAAAGAGAGGGAAAGGGAGGAAGGAATGGGAGGATTGGAACGGGGAAGCGATAAATTGGAAGTTTAACCCGGTGGAGGAGGAGGAGTGGTGGTGGGTTGAAAGGTGAATACGTTGAAGGGGTCTCAATAGCTTCCGACGTCTTTGGGGTTAAGGGGTTTCCCCGTGTAAACCGATCGTCGTTTGGGATTTGGATGTTTCCCTAGCATGACATAATGATGCCTATTAGTTAATTAGCGATGATTGGAAAATGCGTGAATCATCTCCCGAATTAAAAAGAAGCTGTTCTTTAATGAATGTATAATGATCTAATTCAATTACCACCCATAAAAAGCTTACCTATCTTGAATCGAAATGTTTCTTTTCGAAGCATTTTTGGTGCCCTCTACATCTCACCATGGAAGAAAATCTGGTGGGAGCGGCCTATGCATTGTGAAATTGCTACGTTATTTTCGAAGTAGAGCATAACAATTCCAACTTAGAAATTCATTGATTTACATATACTTATTTCAACTACTTGCACTGCTCTCTTCGGAATTCTCTGTTGCATCTTCAGTAAGTCAATTTGGAAAAAAGTCAGTTTCAGCAGGTCCATGTGTTTTCAAATTTCAAGTTTGGGTTTACGGGTAACGCATTTCGCGTGTTCCTAAACTGACTTATTTATGAATCTGCTGCAGTGTAGTAAAGCTAGATAAAACATGTAAGTCTTATACAGTGGTTTTCGGAGTTATTATATATTTCTTCGGAAATAAAACCAGTGATTCATCTGTTGTGGACCGGAATATGTCCAATGGTAACTTATGAGAGATAAGAGTCAATTAATCAATACGACGCCTTTTCCCACACTCCGCGAGCATAACCAAAATTCTGTTTCCATTAAAAGCTATTTCACTCTTGTATTATTGTATGTAGGATATTGACCTGAATGCACTTCAAATCTCCCGTTGATTCCATTCCAAACTTTCCAGTTTTAGCAACTCTTAAAGATTCTCGTATTCCATCCACCTCCCCCCTCCCGTAGGAGATTGACCCGAAATCATTGAGAGCAATCGTAATAGCTCTTGAAAGCCCAGGCGGACATTGCGTGGACACGTGGAAATCTTATTTCGGAAAAACTATTTCCATTTTTCGCATGACGTCCGAAGAGAGTGGACGCTTAACGTAGACTACCCTCTCCCAGCCCTGCCCATCGCAATAACATAAGGCATATAAAAGGGTGACCGTCAGAGAGCACGCTCTCTTAGTGCTCTCTTAGTACTCCGACACGAAGCCGTTACGCTGTCCGTCAATAGTGTGGCTTTTTGCGTTGTGATAGATCCTCTTTCCGTCAGCCTACCTGCCCGGCCCAGATTCTCCCAGAACAACCCGTTCCAGCCGGTGTAACCAACGGTAAGGTGTAAATTACGGGCAGTTCAGAACTTAGGGAACTTTAAGCTTTTCTCTCTCTCTTTCGAACCAATCATTACTTCTATTCAAGAGGTCCAAAGCGTGTGTGCTCAAGCAATTGACTTTAGTTATATTTGGGTGCTCTAGTGAAAGACTTTATTTCATGTACTGTATGTTAAACTGTCTCTAGCCATTGATAAACTCTCAATGAAAAAGACCTATTTTTATGATATTCTTATCCACCGTCGGCTGAAAACCTGGCAAGAATCTTTTAAGTGTCGCGTCATGGAATAATTCGTCACTCCATCGTCGCAGCGCACAACACATCATTGTAAAACAAATTCACAGAAGGTATGGATTCATTGAACTAAAAGCGTGTACGGATGAATGCGCATGAGTATGATCATGAAAACTTTTAATACACTATTTTCAAACCTCTCCGCTTTTAAAATGTTGAAATATCGGTACTAAATACAAAAACAAATTCAATAAATATAAATTTAGAATAAGCCTTTTTCACTCTTGAAATCTTTTATTGCCAAAGGCCCTGGCGTTCTCTTAGTTGAACAGCATGGGATGATCTATACACCTGCATTCCCAAATCTTGCAGCAAACTGGAAGTAAACTTCTGAAGGCATTCCTAACGGCCTTTGCGCAAGCATGTTGAGGGAGACGAGACATCCCCCCATGCCTTTGAGCATATAAATGAAAATATTTCTGCTGGCCACACGAAGGACATCATCTCCATCAATATCGTAATAACTTGATTCCCAGTCTGCCCGGATTAGAGGCGATGCCTCCTTGGCAAGCTTTATTTTCCATCGCCCACATTATCTTCCGGCATCCCCCGCTGTGCGTTAAGCACCCTTCCGTCCGGCTGCCCAGGGCTTCAAAGGCTCCCGCGCCCCTTCCTCGCCTCGCTAGGCCAATCTTCCTTCCCTTTTCCTATCTCATCCCTAATGGTGTCCGAGATTCTCGATGATCGAAGGGGACATTTTCCTTCCAACGTCCTCCTAGTCGCCGCCTTCGTTCCGCACCTCCTCGCTTCTCCGCGTGCATTATTAAAACCGTCGTTCTCTAATCCCAAAAAAGAGTAGCGGAGAGTGAGAGAGGCTAATGGAAGAGTGTGGAGGGGGGTGTGTGCGGCATCAAAGATGTCACGTGATACAAAGGGTGGTCGGGTGAACATTTTGGAGGCGGTGGGGGAAGCGGGAGTGAAAATTGGATCCATGCATAGAGTGAGGACGAGGGTGAGACGTGGAGGAAGAGGAGAAAGGCACATAGCCGTTGTAAGAGATGGTGAATATTGGCGCAACGTGGTGAGGGCCTTAATTTCGCCGAAAGGGGATGTCTTGAGGATTGTTTGAGGCGTTCTCTTTTTCACAAAGGCAACCGAATGAGTAAACAATATACATATCGACATTAATGAACAATGAAATTGTATAATAAAAAATATCGTTAAATATTCATATATTTAAATATATATATGTATTAAATAGACTTGATCTTATATCATTGCGAAGCAGCTGTCTCTACGAAACATGTTTCTATTTTGAATCCGACGACTTTTCGAAAAATAAATAATGCATTGAAATTCACCGCTTCCTGATTTTGGGAAGGCATTTTTTTACAATTTTTAAAATATTTGTGTAAGCGAACTTATTTCCCACATTTAATGAACCATTGAACAATAATAACTGTTTTGTTTTCTTTCCTTCTCAACGCTGTCGTGCATAAAAAATTTCTAGAAGGGCTTGTTATGATGTTCTTTCAAATTCGGTAGGAGAATACCGCTAAAATTGCACTAATATGGCCTTTGGAATCGGTTTTTGAGTATCAAAAGTTACTTGAAAATGAAAATTAATATTATATCAAGAGACTAAAAATAGGCAATCAGAAAACAGAAGGGCAGAGTCAAAAAAACATGCACGTTTCCGGTTAATTACCTAATGACTACGATATAATTGGTTACGTTGAATGGAAGAGTTTGATATCTTCCACTACTGATCAATTTGGCAAATTTCTGAGAATATTTACAAGTTATAGATCTAAAAAAATCTCTCCCCATGTAATTGACGCTTTATTTAATTTTTTGAGTCTCAACTTTACGAATATTATTATATTAAGATAGCTTGCAGAGTCGAAGTTAAAATTGCACGCTCGTACTCCACACGAGGACATCGGACACTAGAAATTAACAAGGGATGACGAAGGAGAGAAAATAACAGTTCCCACGTCACAGAATCGCAACTTGGCAGATAGCCGGTCGTAAGAGCGCCCGATTAGACGCCGCAAAAGCGTCACCAGCGCCGTGGTCATTTCGGTGGGGAAAAATCCGCGCGCGGGCGAATATTTATGGGAAGAAAATCCACGTCAAAGAGGATAAAAACTCAAGCGGCCGGGGGCCATTGATGAGCATATCCTTCTCGCCTCTCCCATTACGCCCTGTCATCTCACATCCACCCACACATACCTCGGAACACCACAAAACGTAGGCCTCCCTCAAACCACCCCCTCGTGTGTGTATCTACTCCGCAGAGCGTTTATTCGCGCCGTCGTGTGCGTCCCTGTACGTGGACGGGTAAAGATTGGCCCGACAACCAATAGAGGGGTAGGTTTGGTATTTACGAGTGGGGGTGGACATGCGGTCGCGGGGCCATGCATCTTCTTCGAATTGGTAATGGAACACTCCCGGGGGTGAGGGGGAGGAGGCGGAGAGAATTCTCTGGGGTGGCGTTCATGAATAAAATATGGCGGCGAGAGAGGGCTTAATGCGAAGGAGCTGCGCCTTTTCGGAAGGTTTTTGGGCGAGGCGAGGTGTGGGAGAGGGGAGGTGGGAAGGGGAGGAGGTTGGTTATGGGGGAAAAGAGAGGGTGGGGGGTGGAATGTGGTCGTGGGCGGTGTGGGAGTCAGGGGATGAGGGGGGGGGGTTGAGAGTAGGGAAGGTGTGGATGGGTAGATGAGCGGAGATTGAGGTGGGAGTGAGGCACGGGGGGGTGACTTCGGGAGGAGGTTGGGAGGCCTGAGGAGGAGGTCCGGGCTCCTCCCTCGTGGGTAGGTTGGGGGGAGGAAGTGGGAAATGACGTTATTGGCGTTGGTTGGAGGGATAGTGTGATGGCTAAGAGAGCAAAGATGAGAATCCTTCTTCCTCTGTGTGTGGCTTTGTGGGGCTCCTTTATTAGGTCTTCGTGCCAATTATGTGGACGCGCCATGGGATCTCTGTTTATAGGCAGCGGGGGTGCCGCCGCCTTTCAAAGCTCTTCTCCTCTCCCCAAAAATGCTCGGGAAAGAGGAAGAAAATATGAAAAAATAAGGAGACACTCTCCTATTTTCTCCCCCTCTCCTTTTAAAGCCCATAATGGAGTCCACAGAGGAAGAGGGGATGGAAGCTGAGAGATAAAAGCGTTAGAATGTTAGTTAATAACTTCGGGTTGGACATCATACGGCTATTGATCTACGGTTGCTCCTGTAAGATGGATCTTAGCGCTGAAATGAGCGACCTATACCTCATGTAAAATGAGAGCATTTGCAGATAAATCTTAAATATTCTGAAATACAGATCCTAGATTATTGTGTAAATCATGTACTGAACAATGATATATTTCCATGAGAGTGTTGACATATTTGGACTGATTTGTTTAAGTGCCAATATTACCATGGCATTAAGTTTGATGATAACCAAAACGGATGATTAAATTATAAATACTTATAATTTGGGTGCCACGATGTGCTATTGCAATCATTGGCCAAGTTGTACTTTTTAGCGTAAATTAAATGAAATGTTATGTATAAGTTTAAAGTGACGAATAGTTAAATGACTTTTTACGTGACGCCATGCTCTTTGATGAGAACAAGAGATTATGATCAGAGGAAGTGAAGGTTGGATGTTTGGCGGATGTAAATTACACGTGGAAACATTTGACTAGCATGAACTAACAAAACTTTTATGGTCTCATTATGTTTTACCGTGTGCAACTTAGCGGCCATTTCATTAAAGCTCGTCTAAAGGAAGGAATCATTAATCAAGTGCCTTAATTTTATCTGTTATTTCTAATAAATTTTAGTTCATTAAATGATTAGAATTATTAATTTGAAAGGTTGTACAAACATAATTTATCAAATTAGACCAAGAAATCGTTACCAGAGAGACTTTCATCAAGAAGAATTACTGCTATAGATGAGATTAATATCAAATTATATAAAGTAGTTTATATAGATTCACTTTTTAAATCCAAATATGACGAACTTCGATTTGAACCCATGATGAAATATGCAATGATTACTCATACATTCCCAAAATATCAAAAACAGAAATTTCACTTATTATCTGGATCTCAGTAGTGGTCTAATACACAATCAAAAATTATTTCATAACCTTGAAAGATGAACGTTCTATGCCGTGAATGTTCACCCTTGAACTATGGAAGTATGATCAGATCTCTGGAATAATTTACAGAAGACAGAGTCACTGCACTTCTGATTTATCAAAATATCATGAGAGAACATTTGATTAGCAGCCGGTTTCCTAGAGATTACGGTAAATTCCACCTTCCACAACTGAGTCATATCGTGGTAATATCAATTATTAACCATGGTTGTGTATCTGGATAAATGTAAGAGATCTACAGATCTATAGAACAGCCACACATTAAAAAGACCTGCTTCCCTATCCTTCGGCTTAGTAGGGGAATCTTTATTCAAGGCAAATCATCGCCAAATTAATATATCGTCATAGGATTCCATACTATTTCATTCGACCATTTCACGCAAGAATAAAATTATACACCCACCCTGTGCCACTGATTACTGCCCACCACTCCTTATTCAATGAGCATAAGCCCTTATTTTGCAGATAATCTCTCTATCCGGAGGTCGACTCACCACCCACAGCCCAGCGGACACACCCGGTAGCTTTGGTTAAAGCCCAGAGGAAAATCAGATGGGCAAAATAATGAAATGGAAACAGTGGAGGAAGGTGGGGCAATGTAATCGGCAAGGGAGAATGAAAAGATATCGAGGAGAGAACGAGTCGAGATGAGAAGAGGAAAGTGAGTAAGAAAGTAAGAGGCTGAAGTCGTAGTGGCAGCTGTCCGTTTGTTAACTTCCTAAGCGACATTCATCTATAACATCCTTGATAGCGCTATGCGATAACGAGATAAGAACTCACTTTTAGCCCATGGATAACAAAAATTGTTTCATGCCACGAATATCGTTCACAGCTTAACGACAGGCAATCATTACGTTTGTTGAGCTAAAATCAGTTCTGAAAATTACGCACAATGTTTCTGAAGTACTTCACAAGTTGGCTACGATTCTCCTCCAGTAAGGAGCAACGAAAATCAAGGAGAAAACAAAATGAATCTAACTTTCATCTTCCAAGCGCTCATTGCCTCAATGGGACGCTGTTCACAGTTTCAAGCGTCAAAATGTGGAGGCTGGCCACTCTAAGCCATGGTGATTAAATAAGCACTCTAATCTTTAAAAAGATATCTTAATTACACGACACGTGTTTCAGCTTACGAAAAGCATCATTGAATGATACTTTCTAGGGAGGGTCTATCGAAGGTTGTCGATTCTACGATCGATTTCACCAAAAGTGCCGTGAAATATGGCTTAAAGAATAGCGATTCTGCTGACAAGTCATAGAGAAAGATGACGAGCAAACGTGTGTCACCACCCTACCTTAACGAGTTGGAGAAGAGCACTGTGGCGCGTCTACCTGAATGGCTCGTCGGGAAAATGGGAAGTTCTTCGAACGAAAATGAACGAGGGAGGAAGGAAAAGGGGGAGAAAAAAATAAAATAAAAAATAAAAAGGATGGGAGTGAGGGAGAGATGAGGAACACGAAAAAGAGATAGAGGGAGAGAATTATCAGGCGAAGAAATGAGAACGGTTGGAGTGGAACGTGTCCAAGATTAGAAACCGAGAACGAAGATGAAAGGGGGGATGGGTAAAGATGGAACCTGGAGGGATAGTGGGGGGGAGCAAAGGGTTGTGTCAGAGGGAAAGGGGGTGGGAGGAGGGTAGGTTTTTTGAGGGGAAGTCAGCGAGCGGGACAAATTGAAATGACCGTCAAATGCTGTTGGGCGCATTGATGACACCACTGCTCGGCTGAAGAGGCGAGACCAAGAGGAGAAGCCAGCCTCTGCCTCCTCCACATCACCCCCTCCCCCCACCGCATCTCGTCTCCAAACCCCTTCTTCCCCTCAAAATAAAAAGACGCTGGGCGAGCCAGGAGTGGTGGTGCGGACGGAGAGTCAGGGGTGACAGCCACCGGATCGAGGACCCTGGAAACGAAGAAGTGATGCGCCTGGAAGGACCGCAAGGGATAGAGTGGGGTAGTGGGAGGTCAAACGGAAAACGAGTGACAAGAAAAAATAAATAAAAAAAGATTGAAAAAACCTAAGAAAACGAAAGTAAAGGAAGGAGCCCGAGAAGATGTGGTGTAGCCGTTGGTGGTCGTGTTGGTACCCGGGCGAAGGACGAAGACGTGGTCTCGCGACGTTTTTGAAGGACCAAAGGGAAATGAGGGGAGGTCGGGATGTAGAGGAGGGGGCGGTGAAAGGGTTGAAAACTCGGAAGGGGCTTGATTGTTACCCGGAAAGTCTGCGGCGGTGGAGTGAATTGTTGGGAGAGAGGGGACAAGGAGAAGGGTGTAGGGAGGAGGGTGCCAACGACGGAGAGGAGGAAGGAAGGCGGGGGAAGAATCGGTAAGAGGTTCCGTTCGCTGTGTCGAAAAAAGGGGTACGTCTGGAGGTTGGAGAGCAGAGGAGCAGGGAAAAGACTTAAACGTGGAGATGGATGAACGGGAGACGGGGAGGAAGGGGAGAGAGGAGAAGAGGAGTTGAAGAAGAGGGTGGAAGGAGCAGAGGGGAGGGAAGTAAGTAAGCGTTCGGTGTGGAGGACGAACTGAGTATAAAGGGGTGGGTATTCGTGATGAAGGACCGGTCGGGGCGGAATTAAGAAGTGGGCGGGGGAGGCGGGCAAGGAGGGAACGGGGTTGGAGGATGGAGCGAATGAATGATGGGGAGGGTGGTTGGCGGGCGGTGTGTGGAGAGGAAAGGAGTTTGATGAGAGAGAGAGAGAGAGTGAGTGAGAAGGGTAACGGAGGAGGGAGTGCAAGGAATCGCGAGTACGGTTTGGAAGTGACGGAAGCGGTGGTGGGTTGGGAGCGGGGGGAAGTGGCGGGAGAAGAAGAAGTCTGGGGAGCGACAGTTTCGGAGATGGAGAAGGTATCTCATTCCCTTTATATTGAATTCTGTGTTAAGTTTGCTATTCCGCGACTCAAGTGATCTCGGCGTGAAGATAAAACGAAGAGGTACACTCCAACAAGGGTGGGGATGGAATTCGACGAGGGAAATTCGACCATGCCTATTTTTAAGGCACACAAAAAGATTCCCCTTGAAATTACCTAGTTACTCAACGTCGGTAATAGGTATGAAAGGCATAACGATTTTCATAAGTGCAAAAGTTTTTTAGCCACGAATATCTTCTATCGATTTCTTTGCCCTTTGTTATGAATACAAGATTTAAATGGCCCGTTAAAATAGGCAGTAGGATTGGTTCATGAATTTAAGTGATATAGAATTTATTATTAGACTATTATATTGAATCATGTTTTTTCATTATTAATCACGACTTATATCTTCCTCCATTGCAATTTTTGTCAGCTACTAAAGTAGTGCGACATTTGAGAGAATACGAGGAGAGTGATGATTGGTAAATAAAAAATTTTAAAGCCTACAAAATTGGTTTAATGATACTCTTCTTAGCTCACTCCTTATTTAGAGTACTTCATTATTACATTGGTTACAAATTTTCCAGCCATTGCTAATGGTTTTATTAGTCAGAGAACGGTATAATTTAGTAGTTACGACTAAATATAAGCAAGCCACCATCAATGTAAGGGAAATTATTTTCTCAAAGACTCTTGACAAGAGAAACTGCACCGTTTCTCCTCCCAAACTGCTTTGCTTTTCTGAGTAACATAAATGACATCCGAAACGTGAGGTTGTTAGTCAACTCTGGCGAGGCAAAAATATTTCCATTTTTTAGCGATGACTATCGGGACGGATATTATTTACATTCGCCCGGAAGTTGTCCTTTTTTATAACGAAAAATAGGTTTTTTACTTCGCTGAGGGAAAATACTAATGATGTGTTTGCTGTGGAGAAAATAAAGAAATACTAAAATATGGGGGAAAGAGTCTCGGTAAATACACCTTTAGCGTCAAAAGAAACAAGACCTGAGACGGCCGCAGAGAATGCTAATGACTTGGTTAGCGCAAGGAGCCCGGAATACGAGGGCTCTGAGGGGTTCGGATGGAGAGGGTGGGCAAGGAAGAGTAGGGAAAGGGTCCGGGGAGGAGAGTCAGTTCGGCCCACAGGGTGAGTGTGGCAGAGGGTGTGGTGTGTTCAAAGATCCTCAATGAGGGGAGAGTCTTGAATTTTCCCTCGCGCAAGTCTTCGCCTGCAAGTTGGGTGGCAGCGTTGGTGGGGCAGGGGTGGGTGCGTGGATGGGGCAGGGGTGGGTGCTCTGGAGCATCACAGAGGAAAGCGGCTTGGGGTTTGAGGAGAGTCCTTCGGATGGAGAGATTTTTGAGTCACCAAGATGTCACTCGTCGACTCTGGAAAGAGTGGCGCCGATGGAGGAAACGCGACGGTGGAAAACAAGAACGCAATAGTATAATTGAGGCCCAAGTATAGCACACGCGAGATGTGTATTTTTTTAACTAACCACATAATTATTGACATATTAATTATTTTCTTTTTCTACCCTCATGAATTCCTTCGGTCTCAAGATAAGCTGGAACGGCGATTGTCCGTAAACTACCATGTGGCCTACTTCCTAGCGGCTAAGTAAATGCCGGAAAGAGAACCCTAAAACATTAAATGGTGCGAAAATGTGGACCTCCGAAAATAAGACTTGTTTGGAAGGTTTTTTCAGTAGTGAGATAAAGTAAAAAAAGATACGTACTTAAGGAATTTAATGTTTCAACGACAAAACGCATGAACCATTCACTTATATTGACATACACGTTTGTTGAGTAATGACTAGTATATTAGCCAATATATAACATCTTAAAATGCGAATGCATTACAAAATGGACGTTCATTTAAACAGGAGCTGAAAATAGTGATGTTCCTGGCTTTTATTTATTGTGTGGGTGGATAATTGTGTAAAATAATTCATTATCACATTAAGGATAATGCTTATTTATTATAACCCCATGCGTTTGTCAAAATTTTCATATATAAAGTAAAAATGACTGCGTATAACGAATGAATAATATAAACTAATCACATAAACCAAAAAACAAACTTGTTTGTATGTTAACCATTTGCAGGCTAATGAATAAGAAACGCAGCTGACTTATGTGTTAGAAGGACGGGTTTCCAGTTAAGAATCATTAAGAAACATTCTTTACTCATTGGGATTGATAAATGAATGAGACCACTACATAAAAGATGTATATCAACACAACTCCAGTTCCAATGCAGCATACCTAGTGTTTTTCTGGTTGAAGATAGATACATATATTAGTATGATTAACGAATTCCACTGCTCATCTAAAAATTCAAAATGAAAGTGTAAGGCAGTTAGTGAAAATTGGAAAGCTGTTGATTTATGCTGCCCGAGGCTAAATGCCAATTCAACCCAGACTCTAATTATTAATTCAACTCTTTTACCAAACGCAATGATTGATCAATCCACCAATGCCGACCTCATTGTTTGGAATCACCCACCATCGCGCGAGAATTAACGAACCTTTTCGTCGCCTCCGGAGCGGAGTGGCTGGTTTGGGTCGGGCCCCATAAGGGAAGGGTGGGACACCCCCTTCAAACTAATAGATCCCATTCCGCGTTTCGGAAATTAACGGCATTTAATTGGTTTTTATTTGTGCGATTAATGACCAAGCAGGGTTGAGGGGGAGTGGGAGAGAGGAGAGGGGAAAAGAGATGGAGGGCGGACCAAGCCAACCGTTTAAAATTTGGAATAATCGTCGGCCTTTGATTTCCACAGAAGGAGTGGTTTCCGGGACCCCGTTGTTCACTCCGGTGGATTGTTAGCGAGAGTTGGAGGATTGAAAAGGGAGAGTGAGAGAGAGGGAAAGAGGGAGGAAGACTAAGACAGACGCGTATATATGGCCAGAAATTGAAAGGGAAATGGTGGTGCCGTTTTTGGTGTTGGGATGGAGAAAGGGAAGTTTTGTGACGTTTGATAAAGCAGGAAGAGATGGAGGAGACCGGTAGAGAGAAAGAGAGTTATTGGATTGGCGGGTGAGGAAAGTGAGAGATCCCTAAGGAGAGGGAGAGTAGAAACAGCAAGGGGGATGTATGTACGAACCGGGTGCACATGCATACTTCGAAAAACGCACATAAGCTCACATATTTACCCCCCAGGAATGGAAGGGTGAAAAAGGTGAATGAGAGAGGGAATGAAAGATCCTACCCGTCTTAAAACTTCCTTCGGCTCCCTAAAATTTCACTCCCCGTCGTTCGAAAACCTCGCGAAACTCACTTTCCCGCCACCACATTTTTTTAAAATTGTTTTTATTCCAACCTTGCCTCTCTACTCCCCCGTTCCTCGGCACAGGATCCATTCCAAACCCAAACCACCTGCCCCACACCCGAGGACGGTAGAAATTAAGTCGAGGTTTGCTCTATTCTGCTGGAAACCCACGCCCCACCAACAAGGGAGAATGGGGTTGTGAGATGAGAGTCGAAGAGGAAGATAGAGGAATGGAAAGGTAAGAGATGGAGCTGGAGAGGTAAGAAAGATCCTCAAGCGTCAATACATCAAAAGAATTGAGACAATGTACGTTTTCATTTACATCGGTCTAAAAGTGCAGTGCTCTCCTATAACTTGCACAAGTTATTGAAAAGTAGAGGTAATAATTATAGGGATTCAATCAAATAAATGGTTGGTTCATGTACAAATGCCTATAACGTCACTACCCACGGGGTGTTTCTCATAGGTTTCTCTCAAAAAACTTCTTTTCAAAGATCGATTCTTTTTGAAATTCTTTATATGTTCTACTTTCATTCTTACCGCCCAGAATTCCCTTTATTCTCTACTCTCCCCCAGGTTACCCCAGTATTCTAACCTCCAACTTTCATTTCAGTGTGTCGTAACTTCTCAGTACATACTTTATCCTACCATCACTTCCTTCTTCATTCTACTCCCTTTCTTACTTCAATATTATATTTTTTCTCAAAAGAAAAGTAGAAAAGTGACACAATAATACCAATTCTACGATAATTTATTGATAATTTTATTACAGAAAAGAAGAATTTTCCAACGGCGTTCCAGTCTTTACTCTGGTGTTCTGTAAAAATCACAAAAAGGGCAGTAATTCACCCGCCCGATGTGACGTTTAGCCCATTTTTGCACGAATTATTTTTTTCACTATAAATTTAAATTTTTAAATATTTTTTGTTAGTTTAATTTATTTTTAGTGATAAATCTTATTTAAAAGATTTTTACGCCAATAGGACTATGATACTATGTTCCAATTTTGGAACACTGGGATCGAATGGGAGCATAAAGAAAAATCCGTTTTGTAGTGAATACTTTTTGTTATATCACGTTTTAAGATGAGAATGCAGTTAGTAGGTACACTTGATTATTCCACATGGTATTTTTAAAAACATACATAATGTAAATTTACATTACAATTTTCACAACATTTGTTGAATTTTTTTTGCACAGAGCACATCTGTTTTGTTTTGCGGCGTTAACAATCCAGTGATCAGTGTGATCATACCTTATTTCACTAGGAATTCGTAGAAGTAAGTCTTTTGATGACTTTGTTCTCCCTCCTCCAGTTGATGGCCTGCCATATTTCTTCAAATACACCTGAACAGCATGCCTTCAGAATCCTACATAGTTCACATATTTGTTACTTTCCCTGAACAACTGCCATGCACACACCTATCCAAGCAAAAGCAGAATAAGGGCCACCACCACTTTTTTGATCTAATTGATATGCGGTAATTTGCGATGTTTTCGTCCATCTTATCCACTCCTCACATGAAATGGTTGTATTGTGACACAACGAGTGGCTGAGGAATTAACATTTTTCCCTTCGGCGGAAACCCATCTGTTGGCAGTACCAATTGGAAATACTGAGTCACACGAACTTATCAAAAGAATCGTTCTACTATGATTCCAAGTTATAATAAATGTTGATGATGTATCAGAGTCATAGCTTCCTCTACTTGATTTCCCTTTTTTTCTACTTCAGATATTGGACAGCCTTCCAATAGATTTTTCATAACTGTTCCTGTGTACCCAATACCTAATTTAGTTATTCTTTCTACCAGCATTAGTGAGGAGAAAAACATAACCGCATAAAATTTAAATGGGATAATTTTTGGCAAGCTGTTGACTAAATTAAGAACTACTGATGCTCCGACCCCAAGTTCTGAATTAGGGCGATCTATCCGCTTTCCTTGATAGGGCTCAAATTGCATCAAATAGCCAAATGGTTCACAGAGACACCACATTTATACCCATATCTGAGAGGCTTTCCTTTTTAGAAACTGTTTAGCGCTTTACCGAAATAAGGAACCATACTTTCATCGATTGATAAACGTTCTACCATACAGGCATGTTTCAAAAAGCGACTGTTAAACAAATTGAAAAGAGGCCTCATTTTTCTAAATTGTTCATTTTATGGCAGATATTTATTATCGCAACAATGAACAAAACGCTTTATAAGTTCAAATTTATTTCTCCTCATGGCATTACAAACCAGTTTATTGAAACACTCAGAATCAATCTCCCACCACATCTTCCATCTGAGAACAGTTACGTACCCAGAGAGAAGAATCAAAGCATTGAAACATCGAACATCTTCATAGTATATTTCAAACCTATGATTATCTTTTGTTCTCTGGCATAAATCAAGAACATATTTTTTAGAAACTTGTATACCCCATCATCAAAAAAGAGCTCAAAACATGACACTGGATCAGAAGGTATCAGTTGGTTATTTAGAGGTGAAACAAATTCAGGAAAGTCCTTGACCAAATCCTTTTTAATCCATTTCCGCAAAACTTTTCATTTTTTCTTAGAAGGCTCACTGTCCACATTGTACTCATCCTCAACATCACCACATGCTCTACGATTCCATCCTTGACGCACAAATTCAGCTTCAGCCTCTGCATCCTCCCTCTGCAGCCTCCATCTAGATTGATGATATTGCCCCCTTCATCTTCATCACCACTGTCCTCCGCACTTCCTTCACCATCATCAGGTGGCGTGATAAAAATGTCTGCTCTCGTAATTTCTTCATCGTATTCCAATATTCTAAGTACTTCTTCAGTGTTCAATACTTATGAAAATTGTCTGCAAAAAAATGTATAGGTGTCTAAATTATATATATTTATAGATCTGATGCAGGTAGTCGCACTACCGAAATCTGAAAAACATTTTACTATCATATGCTTCTGATTATTTAATATCTTTCATGAAAAAGTTAGTATATTTGCAAATTCTCAACACTTAAAAATTAAGAAATAAAGTGTACACATTCAAAATAACACATTACATAACACACCTTCCGTTGTTCATCATTGCGCTGAATTCTGCCCATCTACTGCAAGAGCTATTCCACTGTGTCCTCTCTCTTTGGTAGCTAAGTAGAGACTAAATCCAGACGAAACTTGCAACAGTATGCACTTTTTCCAGCACTGCTACTCACACACAATCGTGATGTAACACTTAATTTCAAAGAAGTCAATAACATGAGTTCATAGGGTAAAGGCTTTTGAAAGTAATACAATGTATATGCTGGATGAAAAGGGTGTACCCACCCGTTCCCAGTGTTCCAAAATTGGAACATTGTTGTTTTTGTCAGTGTAAAAATGTGAGCATGAAAGATATTTTATCTAATTGCCATAAGTCATAAATAGATATTCAGCTTGATAATATTAATAGGAATATAACTAATTTCCAAGTATCATAAAGTATTATAATAAAAAAATTAATAATCCTAGCATAAGAAATTAAAAACGAAGTTTTCTTCTCCCTGTAATATCAAACATAATGGCAAAGATGCAATGCCTTTGCAATGATGGCAGTATTTACATTGCCTAATGTTATCATAAGCCATGCCACTTCAAAATATTTAATCAGAAAAAAAGATTAAGTCAATTCTTGATATCAGGATTTTTGTTCCAAATTTGGAACACTGGGAAAAAATGGGTTATAAGGAAAACGTAGATTCTTCAGCATCCTTCTTCTAAGAAACGGTCATTATATCCACCTTACTTAAAGGTTAAAATGACCTCAGTTTTTCCTCACCTCCCCAAATAGCCTACCCAACCAACATACCAACCAACAAAGGAAGAGAGAATGAGTTAAGAAACGAAGGCTGAGGGTAAAGTGAAGACATGGGGTGCGTGGATCGGAGTGAAGTGAGGGGTTCGAATTGGTGACGGGTTGAACCCGAGGGGGGGCGCGGGGAACACCGGGGGTAGGTGGGGTGACGGGGGTAGGAGGGTTTTCACAAGCATCGGGTCCTTCTCGGTGGCGACAGCGCCGCGTGGCATGGAGGCCACCCATCCTCCAACCGAGCGACGCAGTCACCCTCCTCCACAATCCCCCCTCACCTTCACCAATCTCCTCCACCACCGCTTTCCGAAGCAAGGAGAGCGAACTTTTCATTAAAGCGTCGGGAGTCGGCGTTCTCTAATTTTACGCAGCGCGATTCTTCAATTAGTGCAAACGGCAGGGCGGGTGGGGGGGAGGGGCAGAGAGTGGGGAGGGGTCGGCAAGTTTTGGGAGGGAGGGGAGAAAGGTAGATGGGAGGGAGGAAAGGACACGGACTTGGTGAGGACGAGAAGGGGGAGAGAAGACGTAGGGTTTAAGAAAGAAAGAGGGAGCGAAGGGAAAGCAGGGAAAGACTATACGAGAGCGACGAAGAAGTGTTTCTTCGGCTGAGGTGGAGTGGTTAGGGGAGGGTGAGTTCGCGAGAAAGATTTTCAAACGGGAAAGGGGGGAGAGGAGAGGTCTGAGGAGTTGGGGGGTGGATTCGGGGGAAAGGTGGGCGTATTTTGAAGTAGTTGACGGGGTAGGGAAAGTGGGTGGGAGGGAGGAAACAAGAGAAGCGTTTGACTACACCCCATACAACCCCCTTCCCCTACCTCCTCCTACATTTCCTTTTAAACATTCCCGAACCCTGCTTCCTCCCCAGCATCTAGAGATCCCTCCCCTCTCTTAAACCTCGCCTGGCCGTCAAATAAACACGCTCTCAATTTGATTGTGGCCTTCCTCTCCTCCGCCCGGTAGTCCTCTTCGGCCTCGTAGCACTTCGAATGCGTCTCCTCTCCCGTCCCCCGTCCTATTCCTTCCCGCCACACACTTTTAAACCCACCTTCTTCCCCCACCACCTTCTCTCCCTCGTTGGCCCCGCCGACCGGCCTGTCAACCCCTGATGAGGTCCCAACCACCGCGGCCATTACTTTTAAGAGTGATTAAACATCTATACGCCGCCTCCCTCCACCTCATTACTTCCTGCGCTTCGCCCGAGATCGCGCTGTCCTCTACTGCCTCCCCCGCTTGCAACACTCCACCCCCAATTTCTTCTTTTCTGATTGAAAAAGTTCCATCGAGGAATTGCAGAGAGGTTAAAAAAAATCGAGAAAGTGAACGGAGAATACCACCACGGAGTGTGATGAATGATCTTTTCTCTTCATTCAACGGAAAATACCTCTCTCAATGATGAGAATGAATGACCATTATTTGCTCTCAGGGCATGGGCAATAGCAGGTTCATTTGCCACCAAAATGCAGAAAAAATCCGAAATGGGAAAAAGTTATAGCCACCTTCGAACATTTTCTCGGCATACACGATAAACAAGGGACATAAAACAGCTCAGATACTTGTAAATACTTTCAAGAGATTGATAATTGGCCCGATGCGAAAGAAAATGTACCCAATGTGGCATATAATAAAGCTTTGAAAATGAAATGAAATGAATCTCAAATGAAAATTAGAATTACCATCTAAACAAATGATACAATTAAAGAATTACTACTAAAAAGCCATGAAAAAGCAGAGTAGCTCCTCATCGTGCATTTTTATGAAAATTAACAATGAATACTTAACAGTTTATTTGAGAGGAAACAGAAATACCGGAACGCGTAACCTTGAAATAATGCCTATGATAATAACAGAAACGAATTTCTCATAAATAAGGGGATACCAGAAAACAAAAGTTTAAAAATTGAACATTTAGAATCAAGAAGGTATAATCGATAAGCGGTAAAATCATATTTTTGCAAAAGACTATTATTTCGAATAAATATTTATAGTACGAGATAAAATTTCGTAGTATAGCTAAATTCCTGCATTGGCCTTGGCATTCAGCACTGGCTACAACATAAATTTTAGTTCGAAGTGATATTGAAACAACAATCGTGATGATATTTAAAAGTATTCATAAATGTTACTTATCGCCAGTAGGATAAAGCTGGAATGGACGGAACAGCATATTAATAAAAATGTAAAACACACTAAAAGTACTCTAGAAGGAAGAAAACTCAAAATTGAGATTGGCATTACAGGCACTAACTTCTTTTTACAATTTTATTATGTAATTAGAGGAAAACGAAAACCATTAAAATTTGACTTGAGATATGAATAAAAATAAATATATGTGAAGCAATGGAGATCTGGAGCTGATTTAGAATATTATCAATATATCCATATGAGGTTTAGTTTAAAGATACTCAATCATGAAGTCCATTGCAACATAACATTTTTTGTAGCACACTTTCATGGAAAGATATTCTCGGATAGGACTTATCCACCCCATGATTGTTTTTAACAGTGGGTTACCGCATGATATGTCACAATTATAATAAATATCTAGCTCTTCGTTGCCGCAAAATAGGTTTTAGTTTGGCTTTGCCAGCTATAGGCTACCAATGTTTTTTGTCGCATTGTAAGAAGTTTGAAAAAAAAGTCGTCCATTTCTCTGGTTAACTTATCAAATAATTCGTTTATAAACACCTGGAGTGTCCTCTTATGTGGCTGTGAAGCTTATACGATTACAGCAGAAAAATATAAAATAGAAGTGATGGACAGGTGGTGATACAGAAGAATGATGAATATCCAATGGACGGTGCATATAACCAGTGAAGTTCCACGATGAGTTGGAGGGAAAAGACACTCGGTGAAAATTCTGCGAGCAAGGAAAAAAGACAACTGTTTTCATATATTCTAAGTCAATACAGTCTACTTAAAACAAGAACGGGAGGAAAAATGAATCAGATAAACTAGCTACCAAGAAAGATCAATAATGTAACACCTACCTACACCAAGAAAATTATGAGGTATGCTGCAACCGGATATTATGAAGGTAAAATTTGGAAAAAATAACCTTTTCGCTCCAATGGAATTCGTCTTTTCCATTCTCAAACCGCACATGCCAAACTTTTGGAAATTTAAACTATTTTATCGAAAACCTTTCCGAGTTTACATTACACGTAGTTATCCATTTAAATTTTTTATGAAAAGATGTTTTGAAAATAAAGTGCATTTTAATTTTTTTAATTAGTACAAAAACGGTTAAACTTAAGAACTCTTATATGAGCCGATATATCACTGCCTACGGATTAAAAGAGAATGAAGTGGGGAGCTATATCAAACCAATCTTCGGACTCGTAAATGCTAATGATGATCACAAATATAAAAATAGCATTGTTCCACTGATGGCCGATACAACCTTTGCCTGCACGTAGCCACCAGTGACAGAAGACGGAGACGGCAGCAAGAATCCGAAAAAAAAGACCTGATGGAATTTTGGAAGAATTTAAAAGAGAAACGATAAGGGATGTGGAGGATAGGAAGTCACAAAGCGTTGAGGAGGAGAAGGAGGGAGGGAAGGGTTGGAGGGGCAGAGGTTGAGATCAAGGTGAGGATTAAAAGTAGAGGAGGGAGTGAGACGTGGGATGGATGTCGAGGCGGTTAACTGCTACACGGCATCTATAAATACGTCTTAGGCAAAGTGGGTGGGTTTGATGCTGCAGAGAGAGGCGGGGAGAGAGAGATTTGAGAGGGGGGGATGGAAAGCCCCATACTCCTCTTCACCTGCCGCGTCACTCAAGCCACGAGCGAGCGGGAGAGGGAGGGCTGAGGGGGACGGGAAGAGGTGCCACGGTTTCATTCGGCAAGAAGCACGCTTCTTGGAGAGCTTCATGGCTCACGCAAAAGCTGGTGGCAGACGGATGCGCACAACTCTATCGACACGGAGGGAGTTAGTCCAGAGCGGGGGTCAGAAAATATACCTACTGTTAAAATAATTCTTCCATTTTTCCGGATATTAACTGCGTTTGCTGCACATACTGACCATAGTTCCGACCGTGGGACTACGGGCGATACTGTGAGCAGCAGATGCAACGAACGCAATGAATACCCGAGAAAATGCAGGAACCCTCGCTATCAACGCCGAGGAAACCTACGATTGAATATTATTTTGTTTTACAAAAAAGGAAGTTTAAAGTAATATTAGTGCAAAATATAATCGAAATTACATCGGTGTCAAATGGATAAAAATTCTCATTTTATGAATTAAATTTAATGAATATTAAGATGTGGGTGTGGAGGAGGCTAGAGAGAGTAAAATGGGTGGATAGAGTAAGCAATGAGGAGGTGCTGGGAAGAGTTAGGGAGGAAAGAACACTACTGAAAGCAATACAAAAGAGAAAGGGAAACTGGATATAACATATTTTAGGAGGTAAGGAAATTTTAAATACAGCAGTTGAGGGAACAGTGGAGGGATAAAAGAGAAGAGGAAGAAGGCTGAAAATGACAGACGAAGTAAAGATAAGAAGAAGGTACAAGGCAACCAAGGAAGAGGCCCAGGACAGGATGAATTGGAGACAGCTTTGGTGTTTGAGACCTGAAAGTAGACAGAAAACCAGGTGATGATAACGAATTAAATTTTTCAGAAATTTATAAATGAAGCTATGATAGTTTTATTTTCATTTTTTATTTTGCTTTAGGGTCACATGCTTTGACTATAGAGTCGCATGTCGCTTATAAGGTGCAGTGAGCCGATCCCTGGTCAATAGAGGCAGGGGCAATGAAAAGGGATGGAAGGAAAGGTTGTAAATATTAATGTTGCATTTTTTTTACATTTAATTTCACAGATAAAATTTGTAAAGGTATTGGCTGGGTTTTATCACTTAGTCAAGGTTGTTGATAAATAGGAGTGGGATAGTTGTTCTGGTTCTGAAAAGTCATGATTTGATTCTGAGAAGATTTTGAAGAATTATTTCACTATTGTGTGATTTTTATATTAATTGAGCTTTATTGTATAAATTTATCATCCTTAGTGTCCTGTGGAATTTGGTAGTCATTTTTCCAAAATTACCTGGCGCCCTGAATAATGAAAAGTCAAACTACACCCCCTTGCTCTACCATCGAGGCACTAATCTGGCTTGCGAAGTTTTAGCCATTTGGTGTTATAAGTTAAGGAGTTAAAATTTAAATGCCTTTGTCAATGAAAGTCTGAATTATTCAAGGTTAGAATGTAAGGTGCATAGCACGCAGAGCAGTCAAAAGTAAACAAAGCCACACAGCTGCTACCCATTCAACACCAGTGGCCGGTTCTTTAGGCTATTTTACACGAGACACGTCATTGAGCAGTTTAATACATAGAAATTATGAATCACGGGCATGGAATTAGCAAATTATCCAAGCAATCGCTAATGCGTTTTCGCAGTCACTCTATCAGTTCTACCTTTCATGCGACGCAATGTTTACCGCAGTTCCTTCCAAGCATTAGATTGTGTAATATAATTCTTCAATCAAAACACCCTTAATAAACATACTCTAATAGTAAGCCTAACATATTTATATTTAGGGTTTATATTATATATTTTAATGAAGATGTAGCGATACCGAAGAATTATGAAAATCAAATGGACGGAGATAGTCACTAAAGACGAAAGAAAATAAGTATAATGAAAACTAAAGAAAAATCTTCGCAATAATGACTTCTGATAGTTATGATAAAGAAAGGTTTGTTGTTTTTTCAGCACATATTTTTATTCATTGTATGTACCGTATTTATGGCATTGCGATTCAATGTAAGTTCTTGCTTTTTATTTATTATGTTACTTTTGTAACATTGCCCTCTGTGTCCCCGGAAAGCATTAGGTTTCATTGCCGCCATAATCTCCTAAGACTCGGGAGGGGTTGGGCAGTTTTCGAAGCCACGTCCTGCGCCCATAGGATAGGTGGCTATTCTGCGTTGGGGTCATGCATACGCAGCAGACGGAGTGAACCCAATGTGACGGTCTTCTGCATGGTTGCCAATAGTGATTCCGCCTGTGCCAGGCATGACGGAATACACTTGATGCTATCTAGCAATGAGACCGTATCTCCACCGAGCACACCTATGCTTAGACCTACTAGCTTCACAGAGTATCCAGAGTACATTTGCCGAAGTTCATAAAAAGCAGGCCTTGATATTTTGTCCGTTTTTCCACCTCCTTCGCATCCATGTTCGTTTCAGCTGGAGCCGAAAACTCAATCACGAACATGGAGCGTGCAAGTTGATCGAGGAGAACGATATCAGGCTTGATTGCCTCCAACTGTGATGAAGGAGTAATTCCACCAGATTATACATGTATCGTTCTTCACGATGGACTCAATACTCAATAACTTAATGGGGTATCGGGTAGCACTGGTGTTTCGTCGATGCCATAATGGTGTTGCAGGTGAAAATATATCACCCGCAGGACCGTATTGTGCCGAGCTAAATACGCTGATCTGGCGTAATAACTGCAGCCGGAGAGAAGGTGACTAAAGTCTACGGCTGGGCTCGGCAAGTCCTGCATCTCGTGTCCGCGACTCCCACCTTGAAAATAAGGTGGCAGTACACGAGTGTGTTTATGAAACCATCCTGGCACGCGAGGACGAAACCCTCGGTCTCGGACTTTAGACCGGAGGAAAGTAAACGTCAGCTCCTTCGATAGCCCATGCTTTTCCATGTTTTGATAGAAACATCCACTCATGGGCCTATCGGTATGCGCCTTGAACAAGGGTTTCTGCTCAGATTTTTTAAATTTTGAGCTTCAGGACGTCTGCCTTCAATGATTAGATGGACGAGCCATTGTCGTTTCCGTTGGAGGATAGTTCTAATTCCACACCGGTTTCATCCGCTGCCCTCTTGACACCTGAAAGAGAAACGCCCCTGCTCCTGCACTTTCGTGCTCTCTCACGAGATTGAGGAGGGGGCCTCTGCCCTTTAACACACTGCATGCTATACCCAGGACAACTCTGATGTGGAGACACTCCAGACTCAATAGTCCTCTACCACATACATTGGGAGAGAGATACAATCTGGCGACGGGAGATTTCGGATGAAGACTTCTGTAAATGGTCATCATCTTCCTCGTCCACCTATCGAGGTTCTGCAGCACGTTGACGTTCCACTTCATGCATCCTGAGGAATTCAGGAATGTAGAAACCATGAGCATTTTTTTTGGCAAGAACCTTGTTCTTGAAGCTCAGAAGTCTAGATTTTCCTGAAAGGTCTATCTATACTTGGCAGTGAGCCTTTCCTTCATTGCAGCAAACTCCTGTATTTGCCGTTGGGGGAAGTTTAAGTGTTCATAGCTGTCATCGTCCTTGAGGTGACGAATGACACTCCCGTCAACGAGTTGCATGTATTCCTTGTTCCCCAAAAATCTTCCTCTCACCAGGTGGATGGGTGCATACTTGTCCAATCCAAACTCCATCCCTATAGCCTCACTGTATTACAGTACGGTGTCCAGGGTAGCGCGTAGGTCTTTCGCTTTTGAATCGTATAGCTTCAGGTCATCCATATAAAATAAATGAGTGACCTTATGCTTCCTGTCACTTGGAACACCCTCCCTCCCATATACCCTCTACTTTGTCTTAGCCTACGGTACAGAGGCAGGAGGGAAATATAGAACAGAAGGGGGCTCAAGATATCGCCTTCAAATACGTCACGGTGGTATGTTACCAACTGTGAAAAAACTGACCGCTTGCCTGAAGTCAGGACGAAGCGCGTTTTCCAGAGTCGTAATTGGCGTTGGATGCAGGACACAACATCTGAGTGGACTTTCAACATCAGCAATTTACTTATTATTATTAAAGTTATTACTTGGTCAAACTGATGGTGGCCCCATATATATTTACCTCATAGTGTAACAAATTTAGAGAAATTCAATTTATTCTTAATCTTTATTCTAATATTCACTAAATCGTCAAGTGCGTGTCTGTCACGAGCTTAGGCTGCACCCCTCCAGCTTCTTCTCTCCAATTCCCCAACCCCCCATCCGAAACACCCACGCTCCTTCATCTCCATTCCCTCCTCCCTCCTATCCTCCACCAACCTCCACTTCAGATTCCATTCACAATGACAACGGCCCCGTTCAAAATTGGTCCATAAAAATTATTAGTTTCGTTTTTTGAAGGAGGGATAAAAGCGGGTCTAAGAAAAGAACTTTCTTTGGGGAAAGGACGAGGGAAGGAACCTGAAACGAAAAAGAGGCGGAATTAATTACCGGCGGCGGGTCGTGTGTGTGTATCAGTGTGTATGAGAGTCCGTTTAAGAGGAGAAGGGACAGGGGGACATGCAGTGGCGAAAATCTTTTGATCTCTCAGCGGTCGGATTTAGCGTGCGCGGAATCAGAAGTGAAGCATAATTCCTCAATAAATCTTTTTGGATCCTTGTGAGCCCTTTGATAGAGATGATTCTTTAATAATAACCGGTAACGATCCTTTTCAAGACTAATGGATCAGATTTGACTCAATTAACGCAGGTTCTTATTAAACATAACAGCTTAACATTAGGATATAACTTAAGAAATAACTTTAAACAAGCGTAACTTTAGATCGGGCTATGACCACCCGGGTCTCTAAACCAATGAGAGTACTTTCTCCTTGCTAGAAGCCGCCCAATGGTATTTGGTCATCTACGTCCAGAATTGGAGAATGGTACCAATTGCACGCCAAGAGTTGGACTTCAATTATTTATTTTCAGTCCATTTCATTGCGTGGATATCGTCACTTGCGTGAAATATCTCAATGAGAATATGAATATTAACTTACAATATTTCGTAATTTAAGTAAGAATTTCGTACTTTTACACTTACTCCAAATTCCATCATGAACTTTCACAAATTATCATCTGAGTCCGTGAATTACACTCTCGTCGCCGCTGGTGGAAAACTTATGTTCGTAAAAGTGTCCCCTGATTTTTCGTCTAAGGAAAACACTCTTCATCGTCATTGACTGACATAACTAAATAACTTAAGAGATGCACTAGAACTATGTTTGTGTTATGTTCTTCAAGTGCGTTTTGAACGCTTTCTGCCTGACTTTAAGTAATGAATATTAGGGGAGGTATATTTCAATGAGACTCCTTATCACTCTAACGGCTTTTATGGCAATTGAACTAGTGTCTAAATTATTTAGTATTAGGTACAGTGTGTGCCTACAGAATCAAGGAAAAAAGTTATGCAAGGGTACCCTATTTTATTTACATTACTCCAACTAATCAGACTACCTCAAATTATAAAAATAGGCGCACGGTAAACTGGTCGAAACAGAAAAAAAATTAATTCTAATATAATTTAAACTGTATTAAGATACTCTCTTAAGCTATGTTATTATGTCCAAGTTGGACCGGCTTTCGGAAAGAGGCGTTGGGAGTGGATGAAAGTCACGTGACACCGGACGCGTTTATCATCGACTATTTATATGTGCGAAATTCGTGTTTGCATCACGATGCGAGTGATGACCCCTTTCTCGCGAGGCCTGACGAGGGCTTTTAGTACACAGGTTAAATTCGGCGAGTTGGTTTAATTCGCCGTAACAGTGGCCATTCCTATTGTTGTTGTTGTTTGCCAAATGAATTCGAACCAAAGTCTCGAGCCACGACAAAGGCTCGAGGTTCACAACGGCTCCCCTTCATCCAGCTTCCTGAGGAATGTCTTTCCCTTCGTCAAAATTAATTTGTAAGCCCTGACTCAACGCCGCGACTTCCCGAAATAAGTCGACATCCCTTTGGTGTCTCTCAATTGATCCGAACCCCGCGTTCGGACTGTAAATAAAATCAGAAGGAGGGTCACAGGAGACACCTGGAAGGTGGACGTAACCTGTGTTATGGTAGTTTGAGCGAGATATCACTTCGCATAAAATTCCTCAACTTTCGTCTCCATTGCTCACATTTACAGAGCTACAGAAATATCAGCCACTTAGCGTTACTACTTTTAAAGATATTTTCCAAAAGGTACAACCTGTTTTTCATGGGATATGGTACGGATGCGTGCTCATAGGAGGATTTATTACAAAAATGAGAAACATTTGATGCATAGATACATTCGCACTAATATCAGCCCTTTCGAGATTGAAATATTAACAATAGATTTAACAAATAAAACTAGCTTCGATTTAAAACATTTTAGTCATGCAGCTTCAAACTTGCAAATTCTGACGCATAGATTGCGTCGAAAATTGAAATGTACGTAAGTCAACTTAACCTCTCTCAACTATTGTCTCAATTTTTGTGTAAAATATTTTAGGAACAAATTTATAACTTGTGGTAATAATATTCACAAAATCATATAAAGAAACCTTTCGTTACAAAAGCGTTCTCAGCGTACGTAAAGCAAATAAATAATAATAAGAAGTATTTACTTTGTAAAGTTCCACACCATTTATCTTTACCTCGACCGGTTTCAAAGTTTACACTTCATTTTCTAGAGTTTACGAATCACTACTAAGTATGGAATATTTCCACAAAAATAGCTCGTCGGGCATATATATTCAGTTAAATACTGAGAATTTCAGATAAATAAAACAAAAGTTTTTTTTTTCGTATTTTACTATAAAATATTTATGCTGCAAGCTTCTTACAGCTAATTTACTTTGAAAATTCGAATATGGTGTCCATTATGACAATAGTGAAATCTCGCTAGACTACCTCATTACAGGGAGAGGTGAAAAATATACCGAAGGTAGGTGGAGGAGTTGGAAGGGATGATGGGAAACGAGGTCTCTCGAAGGGGGTTGTCCGTACTTTTTCAATGCACGCCGAGACTATATTTCAATGCTCTCGCTTTGTTTGCCAAGCTCTTAGGAGACTCGTGGGCTTCTTAGCGTTTTCCTTCCTTCTACTCCCCTCCCCCGCCTTGCGAGAGAAATGGGGTTTTACCCATTGCAATCTCGTCTCTAAAAATCCCTAGCTGCGTGCCCTGCGATCCCTCTCAGATAAGCATCACGCTTAGCACTAATCCAGGACCTTGTCTCTTTTCTCTCGAACGCTGAGCCGTCTCCCAACCCTCCCCCTTCCCTAACCCACCCTCCCGACTCACCTTCTTGCGTCTTTCTGCTCTACCTCCCCTCACTTGTCAACCCTCCGTCTCTCACCCTCATCTCTTCCTGTTTCTCTTACCCCTTTATTCCTCTCTTTCTCTGGTTCTCCAACTCTTCTCATCCCCTCCCTCTGGCTCGTCCTCTTGATTGCCAACGCTAAGAAGAATGCAAAACCTAAAAAGAAGCCGGGAGAGGGTGAGGTTGAGTTGGAGGTTTTTAGAGAAGATGGACGGATCCGAAGAGAGGATACGGGATTATCCGGTTAACGGGGAATTTTCTCGTCGAGAGGGAGGTAGGAGGGGAGGGAAATTGGAGGTTAGATTGGTGAGGAACGCCGTGCGTCAGGACTGAGGCCGAGTTGACGAAGAATGCGGACACCTCGTTCGTGTAAACAATTCATTGGCGAAATAGGTATTGTCGAAAGTATCCAAGTGGACGAAAGTGACAAACACACGTCAGTAAAAGTGATGGGATGCTAGATAAGAAGGGATGGACACAAGAAAGATTTTCGTTTGCCAGTTCCTATTCTAGCGAGAAAGAATTTTATAATTACCGGGGTGTGCGCCGTGTCGCGTTTAAATTACAAGAGATGATCTATCGCACATGATTTCTTCAATAAATCTATATATATAAAACAAAGTCGAAAATCGTGTTAGTTACACCATTTATAACTCGAGAACGGCTGTACCGATTTTAATGGTATTTGGTTTTTTGGATTCGTCTAAGCCCCTATTAGCAGAATAACCATTAAAAAATAGTAAAAGTTCACGGAAAAAATTAATCTTGATATTAGGGATATTATTTAGGAGTTGGTAACACTGCAACAATTGTCCAGTCGGTGCTAAGCCCAGCTCAAGTTGACACGTCACTACGTCACTACCGTATTTGTAAACAAATCACAGACAACAAGCAAACATTTAGGTTACCGGTCAATTTGTTTGATTTCTTATTATTATGCCTCGACGCAGAAGATCTAATCTTTCCCAACAAACCCGTAATGCAATTAGGCTTCGGAACATTGTGAATGAATCCACCGAAGAAGAACGAGAAAACGCACGCGAAGAGCGCCGCGTTAGTATGGGCCGGCTTCGAGCTTTTCAAACCGAAGAGGAACGAGAGGAAACCCGTGGCCCGGTTGGCAATGAGAAGTTGTCGAGCTCAACGTAGAGATCAACAGCGACATAATCTTCGGCGCGATGCCTCAAGTGTTAATTTGAATCGAGCAGCGTTTCTATACGATTGCACAATTGATTACAGCTCGCATCCTTTCGTTCGCATTGGTGAAATGGACGTTGTTTGTGAGCATTGTGGCGCATTAAAGTTTGCTGGAGAAACACCTGGATTGTGCTGCCTTACTGGCAAAGTGAAACTGCCATTATTGACTTCGCCACCTGAGCCATTATGTTCATTGCTTTTCGGTGAAACACCAGAATCACGACATTTTCTAGCGAACACTCAAAAATACAATGGCTGTTTTCAAATGACTTCATTTGGGGCTAACATTGTCCAAGAACCAGGATTTAATCCGACATTCAAGGTAATTTATGTTGAAGAGAGACAATGTTCATTTTATTTAATAGATAAGTATTTTCAATAGATGACAATTTGCTCAAATGTAGTTTCAGTTATGGGTGAAACATTTTAGGTCAGTGTATTTGTGTCCAAAATAAATAAGGCGTGCTATCATAAAAAAAGATAATAAATGAGTAATATTGATTTCGCTTTCGACAGATTCAAGGCCAGATTCACCATCAAATTGGATCATTGCTACCTCTTGAAGATGCACAGCATAAATTCTTGCAAATATACTTCATTGGTAATATGGAGAAACAACTTGATCGACGTGAAGATATTTACCCAGCAATGAAAAGAGCAATTCTCCATGGTCTGCAGCAATTACTTTATGAGCATAATGCATTAGTTAGGCTGTTCAGAACGTCGTTGGAACGCATGCCACACGAAGACTACAAAGTCGTGATCAGAGCAGATAAACGACCAGCTGGAACACACGAACGAACATTTAACGCTCCAACATTAGACGAAGTTGCAATCCTGATTGTAGGTGAAAACGTGGAAACACGTGATATTGTGCTTACACGTCGTGATACTGGGCAGCTGCAAAAAATATATGAAACGCACCGTTCATATGACACATTGCAATACCCGCTGATGTTTTGGCAAGGAGATGATGGATATCACTTCAATATCAAGATGATAAATCCATTGAATGGTGAGTATCAAACAGTGTTGGGAAAATTTTAATTGAAAGTGCAATTAAAGATTAATTACCTATCTTCATTAATTAAAAAACAAGATGAATAAAAAATTAAATGATTAACGCCCAACACTGTAATCAATATCCTTCAATAACGACGCGACTTCTAAGATACTAATTTTACTGTTTTTATTTCAGGGGAGGACACTACAAAGAAGGTTAGCTCGATGAACTATTATGCATATCGTTTGATGATTCGTCAAAATGCTGACAACTATTTGCTGCGATTTCGGCGATTGTTTCAGCAATATTGTGTCGATATGTATGTCAAAATCGAAACGGAGCGACTAAATTTCATTAGGTTTAACCAAGCGAAAATGCGCTCGGAGGAGTATATCCATTTACGCGATGCAATTAGCTTCCGTGAAGTTGATCAAATACATATGTAAATATGTCACGAAAGACAGCGATATGGCGGTTTTTGGCATCCAAACCACCGATATCAACGATGAAATTACCAGCTATCAACTTGGTCGATATGTGAACTGCAATGAAGCGATTTGGCGTATTTTCTCATTCCCTATTCACGAACGTCATCCCACTGTTGTACATTTGGCGGTTCATCTGGAGAATGGCCAACGAGTTTATTTCACCGCGTCGAATGTTACACAACGAGCTGAAGCACCTCCAGCGACAACTTTGACGAGTTTCTTTGCGACTTGCCAAAGCGATCCGTTTGCCCGAACGTTGTTTTACTCAGAGATGCCACGTTATTACACTTGGAACGCTTCATCGAGGAAATTTCAACGTCGGAAGCAAGGCGACGCGGTTCCTGGTCATCCGGATGTGCGTTCTACTGATGCTCTTGGCCGTATTTATACAGTTCATCCAAAGAATGATGAATGCTTCTATTTGCGGTTGTTATTGGTGAATGTTCGAGGGCCAACATCATTCGAATCACTACGAACTGTTAATGGTATAGTGTACCCAACATTTCGTGCTGCATGTCAAGAGCTCAATTTGCTTGAAAACGATAATGAATGGAACACCACAATGGCTGAAGCAACTATTTCTGCATCTCCAAGTCAGATACGCACATTATTTGCTATCATCCTTTCGACATGCTTCCCATCCAATCCACGTGACCTGTGGAACAAATACAAGGATAACATGTCAGAAGACATTTTACATCGAATTCGTGTAAGTTCAAGAAATCTCGAAATTGAGGCAAACGAGGAGATACATAACCAGGCTTTGCTGATGATTGAAGACATGTGTTACCTCATGTGCGGCAGTTTATTAGTAAAGTTAGGAATGCCAGCGCCAGATCATGGAATGAACGACGCGTTTACTCGAGAATTGGAACGTGAATGTGAATTTGATCGACATGAATTAGACCAATCAATTCAAACAAATGTACCCCTGCTAAACCCCCAACAGAAGGAAGTGTATGATACATTAATGAAGGCAATTGATGATGGAAATGGTGGCTTATTATTCCTGGATGCCCCTGGTGGAACTGGGAAGACATTCCTAATATCATTGCTTTTGGCCACTGTTCGTGCGAGACCGGACATAGCGGTAGCAGTTGCTTCTTCTGGCATAGCGGCCACATTGTTGGAAGGATGCCGTACGGCTCATTCATCGTTAAAGCTGCCGTTAAACCTACAACATTCTGAACAAGTGACCTGTAACATTTCGAAACAGTCCGCAATGGCCAAAATTTTAGTAGCATCTAAAATAATCATATGGGACGAATGCACGATGGCGCACAAACGCGCATTGGAAGCACTTGACCGGACATTGAAAGATCTGCGCAATGACTCGAGATGCTTTGGAGGCGCAATGATTTTACTGTCTGGCGATTTCCGCCAAACACTTCCAGTCATTCCAAGATCCACCGCTGCCGATGAAATACACGCTTGCCTCAAATCATCAAATCTGTGGCGCTATGTGAAGAAACTTCAACTGACAACAAACATGAGAGTTGCATTGCTGAACGATCCCTCTGCTGAAGATTTCTCCAAGCAGTTGACTATCGGTAATGGCCGTGTTCCTGTCGACGAATCGAGCGGATTGATTCCATTTCCTCAAAATTTTTGCAGTTTCGTTTCATCGAAAGATGAGCTCATCAACAAGGTGTTGCCGAACAAGATTAATAACCACAAAAATCACAAATGGTTGAGTGAGCGAGCAATTTTGGCGGCTAAGAACAAAGATGTAGATGACTTAAACTTCGTGATTCAGAATCAAATCGTTGGTGCTCTGCACTCATTCAAATCTATTGACTGTGTAACTAACGAAGAAGAAGTCACCAACTATCCATCTGAATTTTTAAACTCCTTGGATGTGCCTGGCTTACCACCGCACAATTTACAGCTGAAGGTTGGCTCCGTGGTCATGATGCTTCGAAACCTAAACCAACCAAAACTATGCAATGGAACGCGTTCGGTGATAAAAAAACTGATGATCAATGTGAATCACGCGACTATACTCAAAGGAAAATTCAAAGATGAGGAAGTTCTCATCCCGAGGATTCCAATGATCCCAACCGATATGCCCTTTGAGTTTAAACGAATTCAATTTCCAATTCGTGTTGCATTCGCGATGACGATTAACAAATCACAAGGTCAATCGTTGAGTGTTTGTGGTCTGAATTTAGAAAACCCATGTTTTTCTCATGGTCAATTATATGTGGCATGTTCACGTGTTGGTAAACCATCGGCTTTATTTATTCTTGCGCCTGATAACAAGACAAAAAATGTTGTATATCAAAATGTTCTTGACTCAAGAGAATAAATTGATAGTGTATATACGTTGAATAAAAAAAATGTCTTTCTGATAAGCCATTGTAACACTAATTTTTGTAGTTTTATAGAATTGTTACCCTTATTTTATTTTAACAATCCAAATAAAATTAAAATCGGTACAACCGTTCTTGATTTATAAATGGTGTAACCAAACTGTCCATTGATTGTTGGGCGGTACGAAGTTCGCCGGGTCAGCTAGTGCTTTTATAAATACGTGTATTGGTTTAAATAGGCTAATGATGGAAGATTAGCATCTAATCTGCATATCCGGGAAGTAGAAGGAAATTATGCGAAAGCTACTTGGAAGAAAATAGGAGCAATCTGTGACTCAAAAAAATGATATATGGCTGATGATGATGAACTATGACTGTCTAAATACACTTTAAGAGAAAAACTGACAAACCATGCTTCATCAAGTACGAAAACAAGTTTTACCCATTTATATCAGTTATCTGTGGGCTGAGGAATATCATTGGTGGGACATAAGCTAACATTATCAGTGCGTAGCGTTAGAATTACCACGAGGAGGAAGATTAGGTTGATATTGACAGCACATCTCAGGAGAAGACCTTTTTCTTCCTGAATGAGGCATTCTAATAATAAAATCTTAGTTTATCCAATTAATTTTTTTCTGAAAAGATAAAGATGAGAAGCAACGTTGGTGAAATTAATACTAAATGTTTTATCCTGAATCGATATAAGTATCGAAAATCACTTAAATAACTGGGTGTCAATTTCAATCTTGCATTAAGTGGATATGAATACATATGGGAATTTTCCACGTGACTTCTTTAAAGTCATCGACAAAAAAGTTTACTCCCTGGTATTATAAAAAGATTTCGAATGACAAATAATTCAGTTAAATTAATGTTTCAGGAATCTACTAATAAATCTATTTGATTTCCATGGATGATAAACATTTTGCATTTAAAGGTTATCTAATGTTAAAAGAAACACTTTGCGAACATGTGTTGTGCTATCAACCCCTCCCTTACGACACGAAAGAGATATAGATGGGTTGCATCCAAACGTTTTAAGCGACCACGTTCTTTAGTTACGCTGTAAAACGACAGGATATGCAGGCGGTATGACGGAGAGATCAGCGGAGCCGAGTTAGAAATTCGACCCCTTGCCTTAACAGGAGGAGAGCGTTCCGCAGCGCAATGCACTTAAAGAGTTAACATAAATAAACCCACGGACACGCCCTGGAAAGTAAAGCACGTTCATCTGAAAAAATAAGCCTTTCGTTCACTAATGTACCTTCACCATAAAATCCCCTATTGACGATGAGGGTGAGAGAGCATGTGTCCGTGGCTTAAATGACAAGTTCGAAACCAACTGGGAAGCATCGTGGGAAACCTTCGCGTAAAATCCCGTAAAGCCACTTTTAAAAAGAAAACATGCAGAAATAAGTAAAGTATACTGTCGAAATACAATGACTTTAATAAAATTCCGTCATTTCTTCTTCATATAAGTTTTATCCTAGAAGTTTGTCTACATATTCTTGCGGGTCTTATGTTTTACATTGCTCAATTGCGGGGTCATCTGTAAAATTTCATTCACACAATACTATGTTTGCACAACACAAATATGTATGAAGTGTAGATGGCATGTCGTACGGTGGTGAAGCCATGTGTTTTGCGAAAAATTATCCACCTAGCACGAATATCGCACAACATTTGTACATAACATTTATGAATAATTAAGTACTTTTTTGGAAATATTTCATTTTGCATGTTTATAGATGAATAACTTCAGTACCACGGCAATTACGCTACTAATTTATATATATATATATATATATATATATATATATATATATATATATATATATATATATATATATATATATATATATATATATATATATAAATTAGTAATATATACGCTACTAATTTATATATATATATATATATGTTTTTGGCAAATTTACTGCAAAATTGATCCTTTTAATATGACTGATTGCACATTATAATAGCCTCATTATTCCCTGCACCGTAGGATTCCGTCTATTCTCTTCTTTATTCTGTCCTAACATAATGTCCTTTTCAAGTTCATCATATCATCTGCCATCGTTCACTATTTTTGAAACTAAAAATCTTACCCCTATGCATACTTTCTAAGTTCATGCCCTAAAATCTACAGTTTTCTCCACTCTTCTCTTCCAACTTCGTGTTACTTCTCTTCACCACCCTTTATTAACAAATAGCCCGGTAACTCTGACTATACCTTAATTATTTCCGAATGACTTAATTTTGTGTGACTCTCAATGACTGTCGGCTCCGGTGCCGACGGGGTAACGTCCTCGCCTGTATATCCAAGGGTCGCGGGTTCAAGTCCTGCCTGGGTGGATTTTTCTCTCCAGCGAATACGTGAGTGATTATTTAATGTAATGTACGAAAATGCAAGATAGGGCTGCATAGCCCTAATTTCGCCCTAAATGAAGACATTAATTTAATAAATAAAGAAATAAAATAATTTTTGTGGAATATACAACGTTTTCTTTTACTTAGTTCTCATTATGCCTTTAAATTCACTATTGTAATCTTCCATTATATTTATTCACCACGATATTACAAAATATAAAATTTTTTCAGTGAATTATCTAGCTAGCTCGACAGGTAAAAGCAAAAAAGTGTTGAAAATTATTTTTTTGAAGGATTTGATGATTTCCCGGCTAATTAATACAGTGAAACTCTCTCGGGCATCCGACCGGGTCAGTTTCTCCATCTGGAGAGAATTTTACTTTATTTTATACCCAGCATGAATCAATTCCACAAAGTCACTTCGCCTTTAACAGATTCTTTCAAGGACCATACACAACGATGTTTCCGATTGGTGTCTATCAGAGCAATCATTGTGACGTTCTCGTTCGGTGTGACACAAAGCGTTAAATAGCCTACCCAAAGCTTAAAATATTATTTCTGTTTATCATCAGCATTTGTTCATCTTCGGCATCAGTCGACAGGAACTTTAGTGGGAAATAATAAGAAAAAAAATAGGGCGTAATCTTACTATTTTCTACCCTGCTACAATTATCTCTCCATCCTTCTGGCTTTTCACTCGCCTAGGGTTGCCATGTGTCCTGAAAAAGCGGCATTATCTTGAATTTTGGCACAGCAAAAGGCTTTCTAACAGAATTTTCAAAAATTGGCAAAGGTCCTGAATTTTAAAAATCTATACATTAAATTCAAACAGTTGGTATAACATATCTACTTATTTCTGGTTTCACGATGCTGAACTTGTTACATTACTGGTGAATTGTATCAAAGGAATACCTATTACATGAATACCACAATTGTTTCACGTCCGGCAACCCTGCCAGTGTCGCTTTTTTTCCTATCTCTTCCTCTCACTCTTTGATGACAGAAATAGATTGAAATTTGTATCCATTAGGACAATGATAATGATAGAGTATAATTAAAAAGAAATTTAATTCCAGCAGCCTCATGAATATATTGATGAATTGGTGAATTATGCATAGTTGACCAAGGTGTCATATCCAGGGAAATATGATTAGCTTGGTGACTTAACATCACAGTTGCAAGTGAATAATGCATATTGGTTCGAATATTCTTAAACTAAAAATAATGCATTAAGTAGAATAACGTGTTTTAAGGGAACACAAGGCTATTTTGTTTTACTTTGCGACATGAAATAAAGAAACATAATAATAGATTGATTAATAGAAATAGATTGAAATTTGAATCCATTAGGGCAATGCTAATGATAGAGTATAATTAAAAAGAAATTTAATTCCAGCAGCTTCATAAATATATTGATGTATTGGTGAATTATGCATAGTTGACCAAGGTGTCATATACAGGGAAATATGATTAGCTTGGGGACTTTACATCAAAGTTGCAAGTGAATAATGCATATTGTTGTGAATATTCTTAAACTAAAAATAATGCATTAAGTAGAATAACGTGTTTTAAGGGAACGAAAGGCTATTTTGTTTTACGTTGCGACATGAAATAAAGAAATATAATAATGAATATATTTTTGTGAGATTTATCTCACCCTACACTCACCATTCCCATAAATTCTGCTCTCCATACCAAGGTCAAACTCTCACACTCTCATCTTACATCATTGTGTAGGTAGAAAAATAAAGAATAGGAATTGTGAACAGGATTTTCAGTAAAAAATGTATTTACAACGTTCATAAACCTAGAAATTATTAAAATTTTGAGTTTCGTTATAACCTTTACGGAGCCACCCGCAGGTGCACATAAGTTCGTTATTCCACAGAGAAAAACTCAAATCACCCATACGTGAAGGAAATACTGTGGCTTGTCCCGGTCAGAGTCCTCTGGATTGCCATTTAATAGTAAAAATTGAATGAGTATTCGGTGAGAGAGTAGTGTCGAAAATTTCATACAGAGAACTCTGGTCCCGCTATCATCAAAATTTGTTGAAAAGACTGAACTCCTCATTGTGTTGCATTGTTTGCTTTAACCTCGCGGACGGTGGTGCTCAGCTCACGCTGTGGACTACTTCTGTTTCATCATATGTGAGGCACTCTTGAACATCTTGTACCTTTAAAGCCCTCAAAAATCCAGTGGAGAAGGACGTCTCGGCCGCGTAACTTGCTAAAGTACTCGGGACAATATCATGTAATCCTGGTTCCAGTCGAGTTCAAACCCGGTCAATACGAATGATTTTTCCTCTGTCGCCCCTAGAAATTATATTTAAATTCTAAAGGTATAAAAACGGAAATTTAGATAAACAACACCCATTAAATTCTATAGGTATAAAGACACAAATTTAGATAACAAACACCTATTAAATTCTATAGGAAAAAAGACGCAAATTTAGATAACAAACACCTATTCTCTGAGAAGCAATAGGCGCGACGATACTACATCTTCGAGACCATGAGTGAATCACTAAGCGACACTGTGAAACCGATTGCGGACGTGTTCTAACCTCGACTCTTCACATTTCTGCTTGCGCTTTCCTGGGAAACGGTTCAGTGACCGCTCTTTACACAAGCCGCGCACCTGATTTCAACATGAACCTCTTCATTAAACCGCATCAAACCTCCGTCAGAGTAAGAGGGATATCGGAAGTGCCAGGCTATGTCGCAAGAACGAGGGACGTGGGAATACATGGCCATTATGGAACCTGCGGCGGGCATGGGAAAACTTCGGTCCAAGTGAAGGTGAGCGCAGGCTGAGGAGTTGATTGGAGCAATGGCTCGCTCGCGGACGGAAAGGAGAGAAGGTTGATGAATGGAGATGCTGCGGGAAGAGTGTTGCAGCCGCCAGATGACGTGCACTGATAAGGCGGCGCACTTTGAATGGCAGGGAAAGGAAATGACTTACAAGGGGTCGAGATTCGAAACTCAATCCGCGGAAATAAACAGTCGTGAATGCTGAACATCCTCCACGGCCACCAATGAAAACTGAAGACTCATTTTTCATAAGTTTTTCTTATATTTATTTGTAAGAGAGCAAACGTTTACTTAAGGTAGCACCAACGAAGTCGAACTATGCGCAGCAATAAACCTAGTTTCATTATGTTCCTTGCGTTAGCCGAAAAATAAATAGATTCCATCAAGTTGATTCAAATAAATTTCACATTTCTGATGGACGAGGGTAACTTACTCATTATACTTATCAGCTTTCTGTTTTCATACACGCAACAAATGTTTAAGACAAGGATGTACTAATTTGAATTTTTAAGTATGTAAAAGTATCTGCATGTTTTTCATCGACAATTTCCTTCTTTCTTGCATTAATCATTTTATGTGAAGTAATATTTCTACATAAGTATAGGGATTGAAGAATTATAAATTACTATGTGCGGTGGAGTATTTTCATTTTGAATTTAGATAGATTCAATAGTCCCGACAATAAATTTACATAGTTATAAAAATTTTAACGGTAAATGTGGAGCGGGCACCACATAATATACTACTAATTACGCCGTTGAGGCTTCTTAATAATGGTATCTTTTGAGTAAAATGAAATTCCTTTTCTCCACTTTCGAGACTTATTGTTCAAACATTGGTAAAATTCTCCTTATATTTGGGGATAATAAATAAAAATAAATGTAAAACAAATAAATAAGTAACTAGGTGAACAGAATATTACGTGAACGAAAAAAATGCTGCGATACAGCATAACGGATGAAATCCCTTCTCGACAGAGGCATAGCATAGTCTCCGATTGAGACGACAGGGGTCTTTGTTGGATGTTTACGTCAGAATTGGGAATAAGGAGAAAGGAAAATATACTTGCGTTGCGGTCGAGGAAACGTACGGTGATCCGAGGCGCGGGGTCACGGAGGCTGGTGTGATACGGCGAATATAGGTGTTGATGGGCGTGCAGCGGCGTGAGAAGGTAGGGCAATCGGCGGCTCAAGCGGCGGACGAGGAAGGAGAGGAGTAGTACGTGCCAAAAGGGGATAGGGCGGTTGATAGGGCCTCGCGGTGGGAGGAAAAGAGAGTTAGCGATCGTCTGGGCCGTGAAGGAGCTGAGAGGTGCAAGTAAGGCGTGACGGCTGAGGCGGGCAATTGGCCGATGTTTATCTCGCGGCGGCGTGGGATTTCAGAATAAGAGAAAATCGAGACTCGTGCACATTTGCACTTCCTTTTTGGTTGCCTCTCGTCTAATCGCTTCTTAGCCTCGGTGAAAATCATGGATTTCGACATCGGTTTCCTTAATCCTAATTTCCACTACTCTACAATTAGCCTGAAAATAAAGTTATCGGAATGCATCGTGGTTAAATTGACACGATGAGATTGGGGAGTAAATGATCATTCTCACTCTGAAAAAAATGAGCTGCCTCAGTTTATGCAGCATTGTTAAAACTCATTCACATTTATTCCTGTCGTAACTTTTTGACGAGATTTCTTAATTTTTTTTGGAAATTCGAGGTAACCAACACGAAATCGTTTTGGTATAGAAAATAACCTTATTGACTGCAAGAATATTAATGATCATATCACGGGTAATTACTCTTAAAAGTAAGAAAGGATAAGTATTTTGACAAAGGGATATCATATGTTTTTTATTCGCTTATCTTCAGGTCAATGAGCTGGTAAGTACATATAAAATATTTTGAATACCTGGGGATTGTATGTTCCTCACGTCTTCAGGCATCAGGTTTCTATGAACAGTATCACCATACATATTTTATTGCAAAGAAGAAAAGTATGTACCGTGCAATACGTTTGAAGCTGTAATGACCAGACCCGCAATACAGGTACAAGGATTTCGGTGGAGGTTCTAATTGAATCGTCTTATTTATAGAACGCCCTTGAATCATTAATAGAAAACACTTGCAATTCTGCAGATGATGCCAAAGTTTCGAACGTGAAAAAGTATTCTGTGGACGTGGGTTAGTCGAGGTAGGGTTGCGTGAAATCATGTATCTTCTATCCTTTTTTAACCCACCAATCCTACCAATGCTATATATTCCATAACCAATAATAACTACCAACCAATATAACGTGTATCATGAAATAAGAATTAATAACAGAAAATAACAAGATAAAATATCATATGCATTTCCTTTGCTCGTAATTTATCAATGCTTATGCGATGAAAAATATTTTTAAATGCAACTGTTACTGTAGTTCTGAGAGTTTTGCATGCATGATTGTGTTTTGAAAGCAAGAAAAATGTCGAGAAGTGTAGCATATGGTAAACTCAACTTACGTCATCCTAAGTGGTACATACATTACACGATAGGTATTATATAATTGTCAAACCTACAGTGTGATGGAAAATTTAAGTGGAATTATAATTTTTCATTCTCCTTCATCAATCTCGTCTCCTGCGAACTCATTCCGAATGCGTCCAAGACTCTTTATTTTTTCACGGAGAAACGAAAGACGGACACACCGCGACACCAATAACATCGGAAAGGGACGGGTGAGAGACGGAAAAATACAGTGAGGGAGGGGGGAGGCAGGGAGGGAGAGAGAGAGAGGGCAGCAAGGTGAGTCACCGTGCGCCATAAGTACCAGGGCGCTCAACCTCGAGCGGTTGGGCTAGGGAAGGAAGGAGATTGAGGCCGGGGCGATGGAAAGAGTGAGAGAGACAGTGCGGGGACACTGGGATGAAGGAGAGGGGCAAGGACAAGCAGGAGGAGGGGAAGCGGGGCGGCGGCCGCGTGTTGACGCACGCGGGGCAAACGCCGGTCAACAATAACAAGGAGGGAGAGGCACTGGCGCGGCTCCAGCATCCGAAGGGAATCGGTCCACCTCCTGCCGAATCCTGCCTCGCGGATTCGCAACATCTGCCTCCTCGGGAGAGAGGTTGAGAGGAGGTAGAGGGCTGGTTGGCAGGAGGGAGAGCGAGCTGGCTGTCGGACGATCACGTAGCATTTCCCCCGATGAATCATTCGGACGCATAAAGCTATAGACGCAATTACCGCGGATTCCGAAAAATACTCGTAACAGGTGACTTTGGAATTCCGTTAATCGAAGTTGCTACATTCATCGCTCAAATGGACTGCTTCACCTGGGGCCGTTTCTCAACGTTACCAGCCAATATAGGAGTCGGCCAATGACAGTATATTCTGCGCCTCAGGGCTTTGGAAGGCTGGTTGCTTATTCAATGGAAGCAACCGACAACTGAGGTCGTTTGCTCGATTGAGGACAGGTGTGTAGGTCACAAATGGACCATGGTTTAACGTCCCGTCCGACGGATAGAGTACGCCACTTAAAGTGCTCACCAAAATTAAATCTTAGCCCCTGCCGGGATTCGAACCCTGGTCATCAGAATGGGAAATCGGTACTCTATTCACAACACTAACCCGATCCCCGCTTTTAAGGGCCTTTACCCATCCAAAGTGCAAGCATTAGAAAATACCTTAACCTTAAAAAAGTAAATAAATATGTTTTGACTATCGCTCCGGAGTGCTAGTTCATGATGGATTCGGAAGTTTTGAACCCTGACAGTACCTACTGAGGTTTATGCCACGGGCTCTATGTTTCTCAAATTTCGAAGTCTACTGTCAAGATTTGTCATCCTATTCTAAAAAAAGATTCTACGCTGAAATTGTAAATTTATGACTCATCTTTGAAGGGAAAATTATATTTATGTCGGGGAATAGTCAATTTTTTAGCTGGCCCAAGGTTGTATAGATTCTATTATTTTCACACCCAGAAAATGTTACGCATTTCGCTTCATTAGGAAATTCTACTATTTTCATCGTATCGGCAACTAAATACTTAATTTAATGTTATCGTAAAACTTAATTTGGCATCATAAACATATCGATGTATGTTTGTTTTTTTCGGGTGTACCCCGCGCACTATGACCAGGTGTGATACCTGACGTTTCGTGGCCGTTGCTGGCCACTTTATCAAGTTTTCGAAAGATTTAACCAAGAATCAGAAACATAGTTTTTGCATATTATTAAATGACTTATGATTGATAGTACTATTTATTTATAGACATTTTCTTTTTCGAACACACTCATACTTCATTAATGTATTTTCCCAGCAATATACTTTCATTTGATGGTAATACTATGTTCTCTAAGAGCAGGAATGCAGTGGAAATGGGGTGCCAGAGAAGTGTTTGGGCCAAAATTAGAATGGATAGGGTGAGGAATTAGAGGGTCATGAAAGAATATGGGATGGATACTCCAGTAATGGACATATATGAAAGAATTGCGCTTCGTAGATTTGGCCATCTTGAGGGAATGGATTAGAGTCGGAAAACAAAACAGGTTGTATGATAGTATAGTGGATTGTGTGAGAGGATGGACCAAGACCAAAAAAGTCATAGATGTATGTGTGCTGGAGGAGACTGCAAAGAGAATGGATAATAGGGGTCTTATGAATAGGAGTGTGTATGAAGTAAGTAGTATAAATGCATGAGTGTAAGAGAAGAAAAAGAGGAATGCAAGGATAGGACGTTACGGAGAAAATTATTGAAAGACAGCAGTTTTCTAGGCGTAACTGCAATACCTAAGTTCTTTGACTTTGCCTGGCGTGTTGGTAATGCAATATGCATGTTCTTCATTAGTCATTAGCATTTTCCGAAAAAAAACAAAAAGTACTAACAAGAATTTATCAGGATAGACATAAAAGCAATAAAAGCCGCGGGAGATGGTAATTGAGATTGTTCTGCTAAAGTAATTCCTGGCAACGATTCCTTGCCATTTTCTCGGCTCATTTCCTACATATGATACGCCAATCAAGTTTTATTTTAAACGGAGTCAGATGGCCCCTCACCCGTCATTGTCTTACTATTGAAATGTGCCTTTTTGCTTGGCTAAGAAAAACCCATGCCAATGTCACTCATTTATTTTTTTGAAAACTATTCCCATTAAATGTGCTTTGAGTCTTTAAATAGATCATGAACTACCATTTTTAATGCTATGGAGAAGAGCATTCCTCTAGATACTTTTAAGATAGTGAATCACCAATGAATAAAAGGATCTTAGGAACGCTGTCAAGAATGTGACTTAATTAACGATCATGAGAGCAAACAGCTTTTATGGAATAAAACATTCAATTTAATAATACCAAGTTAATAACAGGGACGATGAACGGTTATATATCGTTCATTTACAGCACTGCAGAAAAACCCTTAATTTTACCATTGAACTTGACTAATGATGATAACACTTACCCACGATCTAAAGTGCTCTCTGCATAAGACTATTCTTCCTGCAACTAGTATAAAGGTTTTCTACTTAATGTTACGGCTAAGAAGGAAGGTGATAAAATAAGGATTTTTCTCGTTTTCTGTAAAAAAAGGAGCAAATTCGTGCAAGCCTATTACCGTAAATCGTATCTGCAGGACTTGCAACCAATTTGTTTAATTACCACACATGTTATCGGTTCTGTTAAATAGGGATGGAAATTTATATCTTATTTATATTACTTTTGTTATCGACCGATTATGCTCGATTAAATAAGGGTAGTGTCCTCCATCGACACGGAAGTATCACATTAGGCTTTTAGGCAATAATAAGGAATTTATAATAAGACTCTTAATCGAATGACCAAGAGGAATGTTTTCAAATAAAGTCAAACTAGTCTCCTTTATTTCAAAAATGCATATTTCAATATCACTGAGATAATATTGCCTACATTTACCAACGTTTCATTACTTTTTTTTTTTCCAACTGTCACTTTGACCCCGTTTCATGCGAACGGAGCAACAGCATTTAATATTATCCATACATTACGAATGCCATACAACACTTGTGTATATTTAATTCACGGTCAACCGCATATATGATTGAATTGAAGCCAAGCGTATGCAATACTCACTCTGGTTATTCAACAATTGCTTGGTATTTTTTTTCCAAAATATTGTCACTGTTTTAAAATGAAACTCCATTTCGTTTTCGCATTGAGATTTCCAAATATAATAAATTTCGTAATATTCATGAAGCGCATCAAATATTTCCTTTGCCGATAATATTGACGCTCAGGTAACAGCATGTCTGGATTTCAGAAGTTTGGTGGGAATTAATTAATTTTGTATGCATATATTTAGCAAAAGCCAGAATAGAGCAATCTTATTGCAGTGCATTTTACCGAACGTGAAGCATCCTATTCAAATGCCTTATACCTAACATATAGCCACTGACGGATTTCATAAACCGCCGCACTTCGAACGCAGACGAACATCTGTCCCCAATTCATCTCTCACGCATTTCTCGAACTCCTCATTGCGTTTCGCGAAGCGCCAATGGCCTATGTCCAATCGGGAAGCCCCTTCCAGCTATAAGGAGTAGCATTTAGGAACGGTGGATCCTCATCAGTCTTTACGATCCCGGCCATTAAAAGATTCCGGAACGCGAGAGAGTGAAGCAAGAATAGTCACCAGGGGAGCGAGGTAGGGAGGTAGCCAGGGTGGAGGAGGTAGAGAGAGAAACGACTCACGTGTTAATATTGCAAGTTTTCGAAACGGCGAAATGAAAGGGCGCGGCCGGCTACTTCGGAGCGCCAGGGGATACGAAAATATTACTTGGAGGCCCCCCTACATCTCGCCACATTATCCCACTCATAACTTGATATTAGGTTAATTTTCGAATGAAAAAGCGGCCATTTAAATTAACGAAAATTATTTTTGTCTCCTAGTCGGAATATTTGGATGAGATTCAAATTGAACCTGGAAAATGCTTGATATTTTTACGATGCCAGCCAAATAAAGTTCCAAATTAAAGAGGACGCATATATTTTCCAACTTGGCAGCATGATGTCATTATTATTATTGCTTCAGCGGAAAAGAGATGGAATTTATGCGCAACGATTAAAAGGTACCCGGCGAAGGCCATCTAGCCGCAGCGAAATGCTAGCTCATAAAATTTAAGCTGATACAATTTTGAGAAAATATTGGTTTAACTTTTAGAGAATATCGTTTCGGTCATTCTTTGCTATTTTTATATTCACCGAAAAGTCATAATATAATGAGAGTACCAGCAATACTTTCTACTCATTGTAAAAGTGAAATAAAATGTTTGAGCAAAAATGCATTGATTTCAATTCCAATTTTAAACTACAACTCTTCAAGAAAAGTTGATATCATCAGCTTAAAGTATAAGCCTTATACATATATAAAGAATATAATCATCTTACTGTTCAGCAATCTATTACTTCCAAATACGTACTGTCAATTTCTTTTAAAAGCCTTCAGTGAAATAATTTGACAACATAATAGAATCAAAATTAAATGTGTTTGGAGAGGGTCTCAGCTTAGACAAACCTCTGATTTTCAATAAATAAAATTACATTCTTTGGAACTATGAGATACAATATATAGGTATTGTGCAACAGTGAATTTAATGTGTACATTTATCCACATTAAACAAATTAATTAATAAAAGTTTTATAATTGCTCCAAATGTCAACACATTCTCTAAATTTCAAATCGCCATTGCGGTATTTTTAGCATTTGAATACTAAAAAATAAGGCTCCCGCAAAGTGCTTGATTTTTAATCCCCCACGTAATCTTCGGACATTATTTTTACCGAAAACGTCATTAGGCCGGAGCTCCCTAAGACTCTGCGTGATTATCATGACGAGTCGACGGTAACGGGAGAAGCGGAATAAGAATTCTGAGTAAACAGGGAAATGATTGCCCACTATCTCATAATTAAAGCCTAATGGAAATAAGTGGTGACGGGGTTGGAGGGATGGAAGTGGAAAAAACGACTGCAGTTACTTGAGGCAAGCCCAGCCTTAGAGGGAAGCGATAACTAATTACCAAATAAAAACAAAGGTATCCACCCGATACGCAACACTTTCAAAGATCGTAGATCGGGATAAATAATAGTACCTATTATGCTTTCAGCGAAACTCAGCATGGCAAATACACAAGGTTAAGGCTGACGGGTCAATATTACAAAGAAATTCTGTATAGAATCACTGCCTAGAAATTACTTGTATTGAACTATGGTGGAAATCTCAATGCTTATAGAAACTGTCATTGTGACTTACTCAGCAACACTTTAAAATAAAAAAATGGCTTGAACGCTATATACCGGCAGAAGAGATTTACTCAAGCTCTGAACAGGTTTGAGAGATTAATGATAAAGGGCTAAACTCGTAAATTTATCATTTTTTTAATCTGAAAATATATGTTTTTGCTATAAATGATCATACCAGTAACAAGACATCTCCAATTGACAACACAGTCAATTCAGGAGTAAATCGAAAATATTTCGTTTTAATAAAGAGTTGTTGCACTGATACTGATATATATCAGCTTTTCTGAAGACAATTTCCCATAGGTGAAGATCAAATTTAATATAACAATATAAAAAGTTGCTGGAAATTATACTTTTGTGCATGGATACGTCATATTTTTCATCCAGTAAAAATAAGGGATGGATTACTAATTTAATAGTTGTTTCCTGGGCTTTTTTACATACAAAGTTTATTGAAAAATTGTTTCAACTGGATTTCGGTTGAAAAATAACGGAAAAAATAAAAAAGATAAACATTATACATAAAATACCATGAAATATACTATAATTAACACCCCAAAATAATGAAAAACGATTAACTTGAAGACAAGTTATGGATTATGTCAAGTTACTTCGTAGCAAATAATCGAGGACGAGAGAAGAGCAATTAAGTGCTCCGCAGAAATGCATATTGAAAAAACACATTTCCTCAGGGAAGTAACGCTAATGGAAGCTCGTCAGCCGATTGGCACATTGCTCCGAAGAATTTCACCCGGATTGCGGGGAGTGTTATGGCATGGAGGCGATATCGAAGGCGGGGTTGGGAAATGATGGAAACAAAAGATGAGTTTCAGATAATGAGAAAAATAGCCGATACCACCCCACTATCTCGGAGTTGGTCGCTTTTAATCGGAAAGAGCCTTTTCGAGAAACACGACCGCAATGACAGGAAGCTGAACAAAAACCAAGTCCGTGGTGAGAGACACAAACCCCAAACATCTCACCCTCTCAATCAGTCGTTGAGCAATAAGTGGAGGGCAGCAATGTAACGGATGCATGTGAGCGAGCAGCACTTTCGCGAACGATATGACAAGATGCGCTCGTGACAAAAACTACCTAATACTTTTTTTTTGATCGAGGAAGATACGGATAAGGATGTCCTCAACAATCCCTATCGTCGGTTTACATTTTTCGGTAAGATGTATGCGTATTTTCCTCTTCGCCCTTCCCTCCACTTTAACTCCACCACGTCGAAGTGGATTTTCATCGAGGGATTAAAAAAAACTCTCATCGCTCAATTCCAGCTCGGTCATCCGCTACGCGAAATACGAGTCGACGGTTCTGAAGAGAGGAAGGGATGCTCACGTTTAAGGGAATAATAAGAATGGAGGTAGGCGACCGAGGGACCACGGGGAGGACAGAATTGAGAGCGGAAGATGCCGAACCGCGGGGCGAAAAAAATACATGCTATATGTACCTATATTTATACATATATGTAAAGGACGAGAGAGGTATTCTCTTCGCCCGGAGACTTAAAAACAGGCAGGCAGCTCGGGCAGTCGCGTGAGTAATTATGGTGCGATGGGGGATGCTGTGGAGGGCCGTTCCTTCGGCTCCTCCCGCGTTATCGCCCGGGTTGTGTACGTAACGCGGAGAGCTTGATTAAGCAAAGTGCGACAAACTCTGAGGGATAGGCCGGAAAGGCTTGAAGCGAGAAGGATGAAAGAGAGAGAAGTTTGGCAGGGGATGGAAGGTTGGATAAAGATGACGAGAGAGGCTCGGGGACGGAAGGAATGTCATATCAGAGGGAGGTGATGGTGGATGTGACCACGTTGGTGTAAGGAGCGAGAGGAGGAGGAGCGAGGATTTTCTGAAAGACCAGAGAGAGGAACGGAATGAGTGGAAAAAATGAAATTTTGGGTGAGGATTTTTCAAAATGAGCAGGCAAATGAAGCAGCGATATATCGATAGGTATAGAGATATTCGGCTGATGTGGTGAAGTGATCGACGAATGAAGTCATTTGTGCCATTTAGGATAGGTAAGTAGGTTGATAAAGGAGGGATTATGGGAGGAATGGAAGGATATGTGGAAGATGGGGAATAAAAGAGTATAAGCATGTTGAACTACCTTTGCTCATGTAGCGTTAAGAGAACAGCAGATTTATTTCATTAAATCCTGTTTGGCTGTCTTGGAAGGTAAGCGACAGCTGTGCTCATTTGCGCTTTCAAGGGTGGATAGCTTTTTTGTAAATGAGAGAATTATTTGGGAAAAAATGCGGGTGGGGAGGAACCCAGGGTTTTCCTAATCGGCATTAGTGACAAAAGGCCTAACGTCAAATTCTACGGACGGAGTACGTACGGAGCAAGTGCTCGATTTATCACTCCAGTAGGGATCGGGATTCCACTGAAAAATCTCTGTCACCACCGGGATTCAAATCCTCGGCATGAGACTCTAGCCAATATACCAACCCTCCGATTCTCCTAGATGTATACAAATTAATTTGCTTATTGTATGGGGCGAGATTGAGACTCATAGGCCCGGTGTCATAATCTTTGCTTTAACATTTTCTCAATATGTTACCTAATGTGGATACGGCAATCCCTTTCAAAGTAACCGACAGTTAAATTAGATTAACAACACCAAAACTCCTAGTCAACAGCACTTTAATGTGACAGCTACGTCATGTAACGGTTACAGTTAGCCAAGCATTAGAAAACCGGGCCTTAAGAGCCTTCTCTTCCACCTAAGCATGTATCAGGTGGAATAAGGTGTGTTTAGGTACGAGTATATATAACGAAGAGCATAGAATTTGAAGACAAAGAAAAGTAGGTAAGCAGGTTCACAAAATAAGAAATTGAAAAGAGTTTCTCATCTTTTGCCAGTAGAAATATGTATTTAAAATACAGAGAGGCCTGAACTAGCATAATGATATAAACTTTATGAAGGTTATGACCTCTGAAGTGCACACTGCAGTAAAAAAAACATTTAAAAAATCCGAAAGATATAAATCCTTGAGGGAAAGATATTACACATTTGAAAGAAAGGAGGCGTGGGAGGAAACCAGGGGGAAGAGCTGAGAGGGGTAGCAAGAGGACGAAGAGGTAGAGAAGGATAGTAAATAGATGGAAGTGATAAAGATAGAGAGAAATGAAAAGAGGAAGGCTGGCAAGGCACGCGGGTGTGGGAGGAGGTCAAAGATTCATAAACGGTAATAGCGCACGGACAATTACCGAAATTAAGGTCTATTTATTACCATTAAGGGGCATGATTACGTGGAAAAAGCCTCGCTCATCTTCTTTTATTTTTTTTGACCACGCTACACCTTTGTAGGGCCCATTAATTTTCCGCTAATATTTCACCTCGTCCTCCTCTTTATTTCTCCTCCACCTCCCACGTTTTAGATCCTCCAGCGTCGGATCAGATCTCATCACGCGTGGAAAATGCCTTTGTGGCGATTCCAAAACAACGGTGACGTGACGGGTTGGTGCCAGGTGAGCGAAACAGAGCTTTTTGAAATTATATTTTTTAACATCAAACGGTCCAAAGTTGTGCACCTTTGTTTTAATCTTAACCAATCAATTTTGTTCAAAACTAAGCATGCATATCAAAATCTTTCTCTATGAATGGTTATATGCAATTATTTTAGAAATGTGGCATGAAATGGGATATGTCAACCTGACTGACCGCTGTAAGAGCTAGTAGGAAAGTCACGGACGACTAGAATGCTATTAGGTAGATATAGGATAATGTATCATATGGAAGAAAAGTTTTCGTGTCGAAACCTCTAAATTCACAAAAATAATATGTTAACCAACTTCCAAAGTAACAAAAGAAATCTTTGGCCTAAATATACTGGCATAATATTTTATTAATAAATAGTTACCAGCTCACAAGTTTCCTGCGGGTGTAGATGACACTGGAAGTACACCAAAGCGTCCTGTCCATACAATTCCCTGCCAAAGGCCACTCGAAAAGTGAGGGTCTTTTACCTTCTTAATTGAGTTGAGGAGCCATTATGAATCCTTAACTTCAGTGAGCGTGGTCAGGCTATAAAATAGCAGCATTCGTCTCTTAAAATCATCAAATAAATTATCCTAATTCAGTAGCTTTCATGACTTATAAATGACATCGCCGTAATTGGACTTCTTGGACCGAAGGAAACCATCATTCATTAAAGTAGCCTTCTCATCCAAATTTTAATTTCTTTACGTTATTCGAACCTTATGACATACACTACTGACAGTGCGTGATAAAACTGCTAATCCATCATGTAATCAATTTTAAGGTAAAATATAGCATGTTTATTTCTATTCAAGAAATGAGTCCTTGATATACGGCTTACGGTGGGTATAACATGATTCATCAGATCATGTACGTGGGTATTTACGTTTTGTGAAAGATACTTTCTCGCACACCAAGCCAAACTTCAGCAGTACTACGTACTCACCCGACAGAGATGTTGGATACATGTAATATTTATTTTAAATGATTCATAGAATGTTACTAACTCATTTACGCTATTGGCTGTCCGTTATAAAAATTTTGATGCAGCTCAAGGGTCCCGCAAGCGTTAATAGAGGAAATATGCTGCATTTCATTTCGAGAAATCGTAAGTAAATGCGATTGACAGTGGATTATTTCGCAGCAAGAACAGTAAACTTTGTAATCACGGAGAAAAGACGATTTTTTGTGGCGAGATGGCGACGACGGCGCGATGAAATGCTAAAGCAGGGTCGGCCGAGTAAAAACAAGCGAACATCACGGAATACACAACCAGAGGTGGGTATCGAAAGAAATCAGGGAGTATGAAACGAGAAAATGTTCCTCGCCAAGGTTGCACAGTGGAGGGTGGAGAAGGCATTGTTCGGAAGAGAAGAAAAAGACAAGGGATTGGTAATGGAAGAAGGGAGGCAGGGAAAATGGGCAAGAGAGCGGAAGGAAAAAGGGAGGAAACTCGAAAGGGGAGAATATAAACGAATAAGGAAATGGAGGAGGGTGGGGAGATTCGGAGGGTGGAAAATTGAGAATCATGGCGGGAGGGAACTTGGGGTGATGAAATGGGTATATGGAACTCGAAAAAGTGAGTATCTTTCACAATAGTATTTGGTGTTTTCTCGGCAAACGAAGGTAAATGCCAGAAGGAAATTCGTTAATAGTATGTGAAGCACAGCAAGTACTGAGTGTTTGTTTTATCTATCTTTAGAGTAATCTACCAGTTAAAGGTAGGTTATAATGAAAGTCATGGGAAATCTTCCAGATTATTATACGTGCAGGACCCTATCTACCCGTGAGGTGATCTTCAAACCAAGTGTTTGCTACTACTAATTTATTTCTCCTACAGAATTTCACTCCCTTCTCACCTCGGTCATGTCTTGTCCCTAGCCCATATCACCTCTTTCCCCACCACTGCATTTCAGTCGGCCATAACTATCAAGTATTTCTTCCCCGGGATTCCTATAATTATCTCTTCTAGGTGATCGTAAACCCCATTCACCTCTTCCTACCTATAGTTACTAGTTGGCATGTAAACTCGGACCAATATGAAATCAGACGGACGCGCCTAGTAACATGTCATTCACATGTTCAAATTTTACTACCCTCATTCCCAATTTTGTATTCAGTACGCTACCCCACGTTGACTATCATCTTCCCTACTGTAATGGTAACTAACACTCCAATATTTCCCGCTATCCCTCCACCTCACCTCGCACAGCCCCAAAGCATCTATTTTCCCTAGCTTCACGGCCCTCATCATTGTTCTTATGCTCCAAGTCCTAAGCCCTACCAGGATCAATTGCTCCTTCCAGTCCAGCTCTAGGGGTCATTGGAAAGCGCAAGTCCTTCCACTACGTCAAGGATGTAGTTCAAGGGAGGGGAGTGTTTGTCTGATAAATTCTGATAGCATCCTATCGGGTTTCCAACCACGTCTGAAGAGAGGCTACTGCCAACGTATCGGTGGCTTATTCATGTATGTATTATAGGGACCGGGTGGCCGCACAGTTTTAACCAGAATAACGGAGCACAAGAGATGCATCAAATTGGGATATCCGGAAAAACTATCAGTATCGTAGTAAAGCCTCTCTCGGGACCATATCATTGCTTTAGACGAAGTCTGGCTCAAGAGATTCTTAATTATCTGGCTATAATCTGCTTTACCCCCATAATTGAAGACCTCAAAATATTTAATTTTGAAAATATTTAAGTGATTAATTACAAAGTGATGGGATACTCTCAAGGGGATGCGGTTTGAATTGGGCTTCTGTCACGATGCTCTGATATCCTCGGCACCATATCTTTTTCTGGGGAATAAGGTCAGACGACCATAACTGTGAATGCATAACGTTTTTCTTTGAAATAATAGGTAATGGTGGTATAATTTCTACTTATCCTACACTCATTACCTCAAAATTCTAGGTTTTTAACACTATCAATAGAAAATTTGACGAGTAAGCCTTCAATATTCATAAGCGAAGACTTGCTTTTCAACGGTATCACTATTAGTGAATGACTAACTGAGGGAAAATACACACTGAATTCATGAATAACAAAAGAGAATGAAAAATTATTAATTATTCTATCTCCTTTCCTGAAGGCAAATAGAGTTTAAAATAGCGGTCACAGTGAACGGAGTAGGTAGCTCCCGAAACTCTGCAAACCAGATACGAAGGAAATGAAAATGGTTAACATCTAAATGAAGGCATTTCATTTACAAATATTTCTTTCCGGGTTAAAACCTTGCACCTTGGCTTTGACAAAATTTCCAATGTGAAAGAATGGCCAAAAAGTAAATGCAGGTATCTGTTATTTTGATGACAATTGCTAGATTAATTAGCGAATGCTCATTATGCTCAGGCAACCAAGGATTTTCAGTCAAAAAATAATTCTACAAGCGAACTAGCGGTCGAATCACTTCTCAGGAATGTTTCCTGCCAATCGCCTTGCCACCATCAGATAACTTATATTCACACCACTTATACGGTTTCCCTTGACACTAGAAAGAAGGCGGGGAATTTGAATAACAGCGATGGCTTAAGCAAAAGAGTGCAGTCTGAGATGGGGACGAGAGCGAGGAGGATGACTCTTAAACCTTCCTTGGCACGACATCATGCGTCGCCCCGCACTCATCCTCACCCGCTTCCTATTTCCTTCTTCTATCACTTCCCAACCTGTCCACCCACCCACCCAGCTAGCCGACCCACGTGACTATTTCCTTCCAAACGCCGTTTCCCTCGCTACGGCGACAACTTATTCGCCGAGTTTAATTACACAGGACGTCGAGGGGTGCCGCACACGCGAGCAATTCCAAGTTAAACGCTTGACCTCCTCTCCCTCCGCCGGCCAACCACTCTCACTCCCTGCCTGCCTTACCCCCTTGCCATCTCTCTCTCTCTCCACCCTTCTCCCTTTGACCCTCCCGCTGCTCCTTTTCTTGCCCCCCCCCCCTGCCACGCCACTACCACCTCGCCTCTCCTCCTACACCCGCCTCCCCATCCGCGGCCTCACGGACCACCTCCGCGCGCCACCTCCTTCCATCCGGCCGAACTATCAAGAGAACCTCTCTTCGCCGCGCGAATGAACCTCCCCACCCCGTCCCTCTCTCTCCCCTCGTCCACCAACTCCTCCCCCCTCCTTCATCCCCGGATCCCAGCACACCAAGTTCTGTTCGATTCCTTTCAAAGTTAAAAAAAATAGATAAGAATGGAAGTACGGCATTTAGATGAGAGTAGTCGAAATATGTGGCAGGTGGATCTCGCTATTGCTCCCATTACAATTTTTACCCGCCTATGATCTACAAAACTGGGGTATATTTCCGGACAATTTATGCTGATGACTTGGGTTAAAATACATTGAAAGCGGTTTAATGATACCAAAACATTATCCTCAGGGAAGAATATACTCCATTTGATATTAATTAAAGTAGTGCATCAAAGCTAATAGCCTCTCTTGTTGATTTTCTTTCTCGAAACTGACGTCAAAAATGATGTCCAAGAATGTAAGAGCGATAGCAGAGGGTCCTTGTGGGAACAAAGTTCAGCATGTAACACTCAACCAGCACAGCTTGCCAATTTTAATTCATACTTATGTAAGTACCTTTTTCCGAGGTCAATAATTATAACAGTTTTTCGTTATTTGAAATATATACCCATAGTCGCTTCTGTTCCACCATGTACGGGTCTAGGGGTTTGCTATGCTTCTCTAGCTTTACATGTCTTTCCATGTTTTCCCTGGACACACATCTTCCTAGGATATGTCTCTCGAAGTCTCTTTTCACGTCATCTATCCACCGTTCGCATGGTCTTCCCCTAGGTTGCTTCCCACACTATTTCTCCTCTTCCCGGATTCCAGGAATTCTATCATCTTTTATTCTTTTAAATTCTTTTTCCGTTCATTCAAACTTTCAGTGCTGGGCTGCAGAGATTAATGTAGGGGCATTGGTGGAATTTGAAATCGCACTACATTCCTTTTTCCCACATCATATACCTCTTTAGGAGCTTCATACTTTCCATTCTCCGCAGTGAAGGCCAAGGTACATCATCCTCTCTCACCCAATGTCTTTACTCTCTCTTCAGAGTTCAGTATCCCAAACCTCAATAGGCGTGTGGCGGGGGGTGTTAGGACACCAGCCGTTTACATATAAAAAGGAAACGCTCTAATGAAATTACGCCTTGCATTTATTCAAGTCCCTTATTGTTCGGGGGAAAAACGAATTCCCATACCTATCCGTTCGGCAAAATATCTCTCTTAATTTATCGTTTCTGTCGGACCTGGAAATATAGTGGGATTCTAATATGATGTTCTCCGTGTCGCTCTGAAAGATATCTATTCTCAATTGCTCAAGCAATCTAAGCCTAGCGCGCAGCCTCCGAGTCTCTAGCGGCTCCCAGCCTATTTATTTTAACATCTGCGTAACGCTGTCTGTACGCCCGTAGCAGTTTTTGACGAGTCGCGCAGCTTTCCTTTGTATTTTATTAAGTTCCCGAGTTAAGTCTTTTTGAACCGAATCCCATATGCTTGCTGCATATTCAAGGTGTGGCTGGACGAGTGCGAAATAGCACCTCTCTTTTACTTTTTCATCTGAGAATCTTCCCACAATACGCTTGACGAATCCTAGCTTCTTCAGAGCTCTGCCACAAATATTTCTTATATGTGTTCCCCACGATAGTTTTCAGGTAATCGTAACTCCTAGATACTTAACTTCATCTGAATATTGTTCTGCCTTCATTGACTTCATCCCACGTGACTCATAACGAGCCAAATTTCGATTATAGGGCATATTTTACGCGAATATTAAATACCCAGCTCTCTCACTCTTCAACCCTCAAATCCACGTTCAATTTTTACCTATCTCCCGATTTCTTACTTCTTCAAGGACTTGGTTTCAAGTGATGATACGTTTAAAAATCTACCATTGAAAGCAACAGGAAACCGCAAGCATTAAGTTTTCATTAACATAATATAAATGACATTAAAATTTGTCATACAATTCTAGGATGAAAAACATCGTTAGTTCACCGATAACTGAAGCGGAAGCCTAAGAGAAGATTACACATTCATCGCAAAAATACCTCAAGTCCCAGTTGGCGCTGAATTAAGAGTAAAAAGGATCAGAAGAGTTAACTAAGATGGTTTTAAAAATTTTGAGGACCATAGTCCCCGGATAGTAGTGGAGGCAAAGAGGTTTAGAGATTTAAAAAAAACTAGGGGTTGCATTTTAATACACTTATAATATTTGGCACAGACTACTAAAGTTCTTACTAAACACCTCGTAAAGGGAAGAATGTAGCTGACCTGATCACAACATCACACCAGCTTTAACAGGCGTTACGAGTTGCGGCCTTCGACCAAACTGCAGAATTCACTCCGGTGGCAAAGTTGAATCCATCTCAGTTACCCATGTAGAACCGGAGGTCCATAATGAGAGATTAGGTCATTTAAGACTCTGAAATAGGAAAGGAAAATTTATAAGACATTTTAAGCCCCACTTTTAATTAATGGGGATGGTGGAAATACCACACACTGGAGCAGAAAAATCCAAAGGTTAAGTAAGAAACATTGCATGAATAAATTATGCGCTCTCTTTCCAGTAAACTCTTAAAAAAATTGAGTTTTACATACGCATAAGTTATTTTTAATATTATAGGATCTTCCCAGAGTACTCTTTTAAAGAAGCTGGTATATTCATTATCCAAGCGAAATGGATTAAAAAGTTGCCTTCATATGAAATAGCATAGAGCGTCTCAAGGGAAATTTTTACCGTTACCTAGTACAGTGTACTGTTATGATATTTTGTGCACGCATATATCTGTACATATTTTTACGAAAGCAGCATGAACGTTTCCAAGATTAAACTACCGTTTTTTTTTCCAAAATTTTGATGAAATATAAATTTTCATACTCCATACATACGGGCGATGTGTTAGGCAGCGCTAATACTCGGAAATTGAACGCTGCAGTGCTAAGTCTTGTGGAAAGGTGACGTTCCTTCGACGCATGCGTATCCATATGAGTTTCTGAATTTCATTCTGTCGGCATTTACAATGGTGCATTATCAATTAAAGTTTGATGCTAGCACAGGATCTCGCTCCTGCTGAAAGCATTCTTATGGAACGTGGCTCCATAAAAATGCTTTGTATGGTGGAAATAGTCTAGAAACGAATGGAGCCTACAGTACTTAATGCAGGAGATGACATTAGAAGCCCAAACTGATTCCTATATTGGGAAATGAGGAAGTGTGCAGGGGAGCAGAAGAGGAAAAAGCCATGTGAAACACCACACTGAAGGAAATAAATCAATGGATTTGGAGTACTCTGAGACACAACAAATTCGTACAGAAAAGAATGGGTGGGTTCACAAGAAAGTTGTGGAAAATTAAAATGGACTTGATCGAGAAGATCGGAATCAGTCTGGAGAGTTAGCAACATATAGAAAGGAATGGAGGGCTACAGTGAAACAATCTTCGGAGTGAATAACTGATGATGATGACAAACTCGAGTTTCATGCTGAAACTGATAAGCATATTTTTTTTACCCGCGCACTAACACTGTAGAACAGACAAATGCGACAAAATAAGAGTCATGTGCGATCGTACATATAGGTGTATGAATTATTCCTTCCCACACACCATTCGCGACAGCCACGAAAGAAGATCGAGACACTTGTTCCACCTAAACACACTTCACTTATCATCCCTTTCCTCCCTCAGTTAGTTTTTCCTATTCCGTCCCACTTCTTAGCTGGTGTCCTAAGGCCACCTTCTATATCGCATAGCGGTGCCTCCCAGGGTAGTACGAGGATTTGGATGACGTTCCATTTCTATATTGTTTTCCCTTCGAGATCATAATCCATGTTAATGCTCCTTGTTTATCATCGCGGCGCCCTTATATAATAATCACATTTCTCGAGATCATATACCTCTCTGCAATTACAACCCCTCACCATTAAAATCCATCCGATTGAACTTGCTGACGAATTAGAGCAAAGTATTGGATTATGCATCGTTCATATTATCCCAAGCAAATAGGAAGGTTTTTATTTACGCACGAATGCTGACTCATGATTGGGTGATTCAGCAAATGACTCTTCAGGATACGTTTCCAGGCATGCCTTTGTCTCCCGACAATATCGCAGGGACATTTCAAACTACCCACTGAAAAATGAGATCGAAACATGCAGACCAAAACACTCACCCCTCGCCATATTTTCCTTTTCACGTTACAGAGCATTGTAAATTACTCGAGGTAATGTGGACCGAGACTACCTCGGATAATCAAAAACTCGGATGAAACGTAAGGCAAGCGTGATAAAATAAAGTGCCACAAAAATTAGGTACATTTCTATTTTTCGTAATACATTTTTATAAGTTTTAAGGGTAAAATAGTGTTTTGAATCTCCGAGGATATGAAGGTCTACTACATTGCCGAATTCTGACGTTCGTTTCATTGAAATGATCAGACTTGGTGCACTCAAAGCATAAGGATCTGTGCCTTGGATAATATGGAATCTCGGAAAACCAGGACTTGGATAATCGATAATGTACTGTGCTTAAAGTTATTCCCAGCCCCGCCAAGTTCAGTGCGCTCTCATTGTTTTTTGGTTTCATTTTTTGAAGCCGTGCGATAGGTGGCTTATTGAGGACTCGGATGCGTGCATATTGTCACTTTGTTTACAAATAGCGGCTTGTTTGTGAATTCCGATTGCTGGTACAGAAGAAGATTGATTGCTCCACTCAAAATGGGTAAAAGATCTTGATTTGTGCCTGGATGCTCCACAGGATATTCCACAACCTTTAAAAAGAACAAAATTTTAGGGGTGAAGAATAAAAGCATGTTTAAGGCTAATGAAAGTACTCTTTTTTATTCTTCACGTTACCGTACAGCAAGGTATGGTCGATGATGATGATTACCTATGTATTCATTTCGTAACTTTTATTATTTTGACAGAATTGTTTTTTTTCTCAATGTGATTTAAATTTCTTTGATGTGATCATTGAAGGTATGTATTACCGAATTCAAGTACTCGTGAAATACGCTAATTATCCATACCGACGCTAATGATTTTGTTTTGTAGCCGTTCTCTAAATAAGCATATTTCTCAATGCCCATAATTTTCAAAGGGTTTCCTGTCATCTGTTGAACCCCTATGATGGAAAATTTGAAACGTAGATCTGGTTACTACACCATCGCAGTCGCACGGCTGCCGTATATCGTTGGTACTCTCGAATGATCCATGATAGGTTAATGAAAGGGTTTTCTGTTATTCAATTCATATATCGTATGTGGTCAACATTATTATTTGACGGAAAGAACCATTAATTGCTTCCTAACTAGCCGTAATTTCCCACAGTGCGAAATAAAAAAAGTAAATACCGCGTTTGATTACATTGGATTGATAGGGATCATCTGATTCCATGCATCCAGTACAACAGTGGCACCGCGGTTGACAACTTGTAGGGTATCATGCCCAAGGTATCATGCCCAAGGTATCATGCCCAAGGTATCATGCCCAAGTATCATGCCCAAGTTAGGAGTCTGTTATCCTTCAGTATCCATGGTTATTCTCTTCCTTTTTTATGGCTGCTGTCCCCAAAATCCCTGACACACGGTTCCTGATGCAGCTTCGTAGGGTAGTAAGTACATGTGGATGTAGATAGACCTGCATCTCTTGGTTCTAGGCATCCTTCTCTTCAAACCCTGGAAACCTTGGAAACCCTGCCCCCTCCTTAGATATCAATCCCTAGCTCCACTCCCAATTCCCATGAACCAATCCCTCTCGCTCTTCCCTCTGGGATCATTCCGACTGAGGGTGGGACTCCATGCATCGGGAGACGATCACTCGGCGGCCCGCTCTTCCAGATGCGCGTCGGAGACTCCAGAACCGCTCCCCCTCCCCTCTGCCGCACCCACCCCACCGCACCCACCACGCCTTCCCGCCACTCGAGCATTTTAATAGAGCGTGTGGAATTTGGGGCACGCCTCTTTCCACACGCGCTCCCAGCCCACCAGCCGACCACTGCCCACCACCAGACCGAACCTCTCTCGCTCCCGACCTTTGCCCTCCTCCGATTTGAGCCCCGCTTTGTGAGTGGGAGACGGTCATCCCTCTTCGTCGTGTAATCCCACTCCCGTGCGCCATCTCGAAAATCAAGCCGCGGACGGATCTCCACCCACACGTGCAAGACTCATGCGCTCCTGAAACCTCTCCGCTCTTCGCTTGCGAGGGTGGACGCAATATCGGAGGGAAGGAGAAAGAGCTGGGAGGGTTATGGGCGGGAGTGGGTTTTTGAGGTCCGGCTGTGTCGGGTGGGATGGCTGGCTTGCTGGTATCAAGCATCCCGATTGGTCGGCGTTTGACCATCGGGTGACCGCCGCCGACGGGGCCTCGGTGGCTCGAATTAATCCTCCCATCCCCACTCTCCACCCGTGGAGTGCTCCAATTAAACGCGGCTTAACTCCTAATTATGGTGGACGTTACTCCGGGATCAAAGTGAACCGTAAAATATTTCGTTTTTTTTTCTTCCACTTCTCTTCTCCTTCCCGTTTCGGGAAATTATTTCGAGAGTTTGAAGATGCAACATTCGGAATTAAATGCGGGGTAATTAACAGTATTGCTGAAATATGCAGCGCAAAAATATAGTGACCACCATGTCTTATGAAACATGTTCGCAATCTCGGTCTGTTAAGGATGCACTAGTTATTGCGGCCGAAATATTTAGATGGCGCATGCACCGATGATACAGGGGACTATTTGTATGGCCTCGGAAAATCCGAGTCTTGTCAGTGACGACATTTTGACGTCTCAGCCACGAAAAGTTCAAATAGAGCCATTCAAAAGTTGAGATTTTTCAGGGGCATTGACGTCACATCCACGGATTTTCCGAGGTTTGGCCGCGTCTATTCCTCACTGAATAAGGCCCCATGAAACTATTTGAAAGATTTACAGACAGCCCAGTTAAACGCGGATGTGATTATTAATTATGATGATATAAACTTGAAAGCAACACTTGCCACATTATAAAAGCAATACCAAGTACTTGACCGTATAGAGACGAATCCGGATCTCACTTGGAGAACAGATAACCTCAAAAAGATCTTATCTACATTCGCCAACGGATTGGTTTTGGTTAGAAAGACGAGTTATGAAAATTTAAGCACCTATAGAAATAATGGACTTGGAAGGGTAGGAATACAAAGTTTTCCCCATGCGTCTGAAATTTTGTGTCACTGTAACATTTTACCGGTAAAAACAACCAGATAAACCTAGTCAGAATTTTAATCTCCTGAGACCTGATAACTTTATACTCATTCTCCAACAGTTCCAATAGTAACAAATACCAAAATCATGGCGAAATGTCCGTTTCCATTGCTTTTTCAAGTAGTTTTCACCTAGTATTTTCCTCTTTCCACCAAATTTCCTTTCTCGGTTTGATATAAACTTTTATTCGTCGGGTAGTACAGTAATGGACATGGATAAATAAGACAATATGTTGCCTTATTCATTACGTTCTTCCTTTGAGAAACGAATCATAGGTACTTATAATACATATGTTGATCAAGCCGATGGAAGTAGAAACAACGGAATCATTAAACCTTATAATACTTTTAAAAAAATTGAGGTAATTAAATTTTTTCTTCTAATTTTCTTATAACTTTACGTCCTTATAGTTCCAGTTGAATCGAGATCCGTGTTTACCTGTCGAGAGACTGCGGGAAAGGAAAGGTACCTTTACAATATACGATACATTTAAAGCATGCAAATGCTCTCACGACAATCGAGTCCAAAGAAAAACGTTATAATTATGCTTTTTTAATGCTTTTAATTATACTTATTATTTTTCAACAAATATCTCTATAAAAAATAGTTCTTTGCAGTCTTGTAAAGCTGGTACAACAAATAAAATATGCTAACGTAATTAGGGATAAAATAGTAGCCTTCATAATCATCACATCCATTTCAGCATTAAAAAATTGAGCATTTCCGGATTCAAGAAAGAGAAAGAGTTCCTAAACACATAATACTAAGGAAAATGGTGTCCATCAAACAAGTACGCCTTCAGTTTTAACTTAAATTTAGTATTGATATTTTTGCAAATTTCTGATAGCGCACAGTAATCGTTGTCATCAATTTCTATCCTGAGTGTCTTGAATAGGTACTCAATTTCAACGATATTCAGTGGTCGAAAATAAGCGTGAGAGGTGAGACCCTCGCTATTCTCCTTGAGATTGACCTCCATTTCATCTTTCACTAGAGCAAATTTGTCCATGCCAAACCCTACACCATTTACTACGAGGTGATTTGCCTTTCATCAGTCTTTTCACCGTCTGACGAACGGATATCCTGCAAAAATCTTAGCCCCATCCGTGGCGCAAATCTTACGATTCCCACGTCTCTCAAGTCCATCGCTTCAACTCCACCTACGGCACTCAATTACCCCCAACTTTCCCCCGCCCTCCTCTCTCATTCTGAAACGATGGCGCCGTTTCAGTCTGTGGCTTCACAGTTCTCACACTCCCGCTCGGACACCCCCATCTCCTCCGGGTCGTCCTGTCCGGCGCGGCATCGACTCAGGACTAAGTTGACCACCCGGAGTGGGCGCCTTCCTCATTTCCGCCAGTCGCTAACTTCCACCACCGAAGCAATAAGAAGAAGAGGGACGCGACGACACTCGCAGGCATCTCGGATGGTCCACGGAAAGGATTCCTAAACGAGCAGCCACCCTCTCCTCCCCCGCAGATGGGATGGTGGTCAACTGGTCCACGGAATACGCTTAGGCTGGTCGAGCTGCTGGGATCTTGTCTGGGGGAGGCCGAGGGTGTGGACAGGTTCTGAGATCTCCGGTGCGGGCCCGGACGTTTGACCACCAGCAAAGGGAACCGAGAGGAGCCGATCCGTGGGGATTAGGGCCCCGAGCGTGGATTGCGTTTGGAGGAGCCAGATCAAACTTTCGCTTATATCCGAGGGGCAACTTTTCTTGTACTGAATCTTGTCCCTAAGCATTATGTTTCGCGTGTGAATTCATTCAAGCCAGTTATATGTCTCGCATGTGTACGCTTCTTTGGCAATGGTTGGCATTTTCTGTTTTAATCGTCTTATTTATTTTTATGGTTTCCGCAGTCTTGTTTTTGAATTCGTTCCAAATATTTTCTTTAGCTAAATATTCACGTATCCATTCCATGTTCTTTCCTTAAATTTATTGTTAAAATTATTCCTAAATCTTCTAACTCCGGGAATTCTGTCAATATAGCCACGAATCTTTATTAATTAAAAATACTTTACATGATGTAAACGAAAAGAAGTAAGTTTTAAGGGGGAAAACACTTGTTTTCTTTCATGCGATATCTTTGTTCAAACGGGATTGAACACAGTCGATAAAGGTAGTCATTTAGTCATAAATACTCACATCTTAAAACCTTATTATAGTAATCCAGTCCCCAGTTCTCTAGTGACGGCAAACTTATCTTTTCTTACGGTTGAATACTCCTTAATTCTGGGGAACGGAGCCATGTTTTGCATAATTTACTGTCCATGTGATTACTTTGTTGCATCTTACACTTTTTATTGTACACATCGGATTTTTCATTCGAAGCAATAAATTGTAGATGCCTTTTCAGACGTCGTTGCGAGGGAAATAACTACAGGGACAAGAATACGTGGCTATTGCCTATCTTCTCCCACGTCGCGAACGGGAAGAGGGTCCATGAGACGGGTGCTTTGGCAGAGAGGAAAGAGACCCTGGATATGGCGCCCGAGGAAACGAAACGAGTAATGGAAGCGTGGTAAGATGACGTCAGTGTGCTCCACCAAGAAGGGGGGAAATGCAAGGAGAAAATTGGAGTGTGGTGGGATAGATAAATGAATGACAAAATAAAGAGGGTTTTGGAACTGGGAGGGGGAGAGCAGCCAGTACAAAAAAGATGAGAAGGGAATCGTGGAGTTGTCAGTTTGAAGAGACGTTGGAACGGGATGAGCGCGGAGGACTGGGATGTTTTTATGGGCCAGGAGCAGGATAAGAGGGAGAAGAGCAGAGATAGGGGGAGGGGGGAAAGGTGGTGGTGTTAGCGGAGCGGTTTGTGGGAAAAGGGAAACATGAGGAGGTTCGGAGGCCTGTGACAAGGTGGGAGAAGGCGTATTCCTTCCTCCTGTTTGAAGTCCAAATGAAAGTGAAATAAGCGGTGGGTCCGTAATTTTATTAGAAAATGAGAAAGAAAGTTATGAAAGGAAATGCCATTGCGTCGGATAGAGTATGGGGGGGAACGTCTTCTGTTGACGTTTGAACGTCTTTCATTAGCGCCCTCCTGAGCAAGGCAACGAACTTAGGTCGGGAGACAAACTGGAATTGCGTGCCATGATTCGTTTTCGGAGTCTGCGGTGAAGTAGAGGGAGTTAACTGGGGTAGTGATGTTTTTTGGTGCTCATAAACTCAACGCACATAAGATATAGGAGCTGAATCTTTCGAAGCAGAACGCGGTTACAATGTGATGTGGTAAACAAATTTCCTAATGAAATCCTCAGGAAAAGCTCTGGGTGGTTTGCTTTTTATTAAGGAACGCCACCGGCAAGTGAGATCATTTGTGCATTTGCACGGCTGGATCTGAGATAAGATTCAAGTCTTCACCCATATCTAAACCAAGTACTACTTGCTCAGATTCAAGTGTACGCCTGGACCGCGCGTGGTTGATTATTTAGAGAAGCAAGTGAATACTGAGGTCATTTGCTATTTATACTGGATAGTTGGGTTAGTAAGGTAAGAATTATCTCTAAATGAAAAAGGAGTGAGAGAAACCCGGTGAAGACATAAGCCTACTTCAAGGTCTTTCCTCTCAGGCTCTTCATATGACATACTACACTCGAAGTGCTCTCCAAATAGCACTGAAGTAACGATTGTATTCCACTGAAATGTCTCAACCACGGCCGGGATTTAAACTCAGGGTGGGAAAATAGCACCATATCGACTCCATCCCCGTTAACGCTGTTGAAAGAGAGACGGAATTGTGGCAACTTCTCGGGCCGCAAACACTGAAAAACGAGCAAACTAGTTTATGACGAATCTTTAATCAAAGAAAACGGAAGCGATTTTCGTGTACCCCCGAGAAAGAAAGACGAAAGGCAGACTTTACATTTAAATCTATGGAAATGAGCTGAAAAAAATAGAAACCTAGGAATATACCTGCCTATACATATATCTCCTTTGTTTGTCATCCGGCAATTAGAATCCAATCTTGGGCTCCCAAAATTTCTCGCAACCGAAAAAATGTGATGGAACAAACGAAACGAAAATGACAAATAAAGAGAATTTCTCCAGCAAAAAAATATCTCCATTTACGGGGAGGCAGGGCCCTCTCATCCTCCGGCTAAGTCGTATTTTCCCATATATCCATGGAGTGTGCGGGAGTCGCGGGGGGTGGAACGGTAGTGTGAGAATCTCTATTCTCGTCCAATAAAAATTCCCCTTTCAGCACCTCATCCTCACAGGGAAACTCCACCCAACAAAATAATACCCTCTCCTCCTCTTGCAGGGAGGGGGGTCCCTTTTTCATCTCAAAAACACAAAAATATCCTCACAAACCCCTTCTTTACCCCGACCGCTGAACTCTTTCAGCGGAACAGCTCGATCCGTTCTCTTTGTCTGCTCCCTTTTTTTATTCCAGCTATGTGAATGGTCACAATCCTTTCCCTTGAACTCCGAAAATCGTTTGTGTATGTATAATGTAAGCATTTTCATATGCATACGGAATTGTGCATACCATATTGACGCCATAAAATAGGGTTGGAAGTATGAAGAATTCAGGACGGGGCCAATGTAGGATACTATGCGAAGTGATTCGCAAGAAAATTGAATGAGAATGGATAAAGGAATGTGAAGGTTGGAAGAACTCTTGAATCTACCAGGAGTGATTAGTAGAACACCTGGAATTGAAACCATTATCTATAAATACCAATTTCAATTGCACGAACATATTTTTTCATAATCATTACCTAAGGCTCCATTCTTGCAACCTCAATGTACCATTTTTTTCCTCCTGCTTGATGGCGATGCACAATTATCTTTCCTTCTAAATTAGCTCATTTATAACGTCTAAACAGTAGTGAAAAAGGGAAAAAACATTATGACGACACACTCACCAGTGGTGTGAATGGTAGAATATTGCCGATTATAAGCAAAAATGTTCGACTAGACCAGGAATCGAACCCAGTTAAATTAGAACAGATTCTCTCGGGATGCTTATACCATGAGTTAGATTCGCCTCACATCCCACAAATCTAGACCGATTATAATGCATGTACCCAAAGTTTAGGTGTGCCCTTCTCTAGGATGAGGACAAAGGTACCTACTGAGTAGAGAGGAAATTAGATGCGAATTAATGGAAGGAATAAGGAAGGAGAAAGAAGATCAAACACATATATACATGCGCACACGCACACATGCCTGAACACCCTCCTATACATATGTGTTAAGGTAAATATGTATAAAATTTATAATTTTTCACCCTCTGCCCCACACAATCACAACCCTATTACCCTTTTTCATTCGAGGGAAGCGCTTTGGTGGTCAGCAATGGTGCGGAAGAAGGAAATAAAGCGAAGGATGGACGGGGGTGTGGGGGACCGAAAGATGGGGGGGTGTGTGGAGGGGCGGCAGGAAGATGAGGTAACGGTGGCGCGGGAAGGGGAAGAGCAGGAAGGGGGAGCGGCCGAAGGGCGCGGAAGGTCCGAGATATGGAAGGGATGGGGGGGTTTTTTGGGAAAGGACTGCGCGGCGGCGTCGTCTTTTGTCGTATAAATGTATTTTTCTCGTTTTTTTTCGGTTTCCTCCTTTTGGCCTGGCCATATAGGCCCTAAGGGCGGGCGTCGGAAACACAGAAGGCCCGGAAATAAGAGCGAAGAGGTGGACGCTATACAGGGAGGGAGGAGCGGGATGAGATGAAGGGAAAAGTAAAGTAGGGGGGGGGGATGAGTATTTCGGGTGCGGGAGGGTACGAGGCCATCGGTCCGGCAATTCCATATCCCAGACCGGAACCCCTTTACTGGGAAGCCCATCTTCCACACGTACCCTGGCCGATTCCCTTCGTAACCCTTCTCCCAGCACCTTCCGAAATACTCCACGACCTTCCTCCAGTGCCACCCCCCCCCCTCTTCCTACCGCTCCCTTGTACCGAGCGTGGTAGCCCGGAGGGCACCCCCGCGGCTCCAAGGCGGACGGGGGCGTAATCACGGCATCTGACAGAGGGGTCAAATGCCGCCGAAACGCAATATTTTATAAAGCCTTCTTCGTATAAGGGAGTGACCGTTCTCCTCCTCCCCTTTTTAGCACATCCTCCAACTTAGGTCCCTCTCTCCCCCTACTCCTTTTCGCCTCCGACCAAATGGAGAGAAAAATGGAGAGGATGAGGAGAAGGGCTGCCGTGTCACATTCTTCCTCTTGTCACACCCCCACTACTCCGCTCTCCTTTGACCTCTGTCCTTTCTTTGGACTCGAGGAGTTAAGTAAGGGACTGGGGCTATGCTGGTGGTGGGAGGTAAGGAACAGGAAAGGAGAAGAGATTGGCAAGAGGCTGATGGCTTGTGGTTGTCGACCATAGAACTGCTTCTGTTCTCTTCTCTATGGACGTATCGCAGCAGTATAATTCTATAACTCGTTAGAATCTCATCGTTAGATCATAAAAAACCGTCGTATGGTCGTAGGTAACGTTTCCCTCCTACCGAAGCTTCAATTCTGTATCAGGATTTAACGACAGGCTTTAGTTACGTTAGTCTTTGAAAAACAACGTAAATGTTCGAAGCATATTTATCCACCAATCAGATTCTGTCTATCCCAAGCGTAAAATAATGTAATATTTGTAGTACTGTAATATGTAACAGTAGTTATGCAATTCCTCGTAATTAACGAGTGGTCACTCATTAAAATGTTTCTTGGCCATTTCCATGAGATTTGAATGCATCTTATTGTTAGTATCAAAAGTCGAAATAAAGGCGGTCTTTTATTGACGACGATATCATCTATGCAAATCGTATTATTGTTAAACCAGCAGAATAGTATCATTCGGTTAACAGTCATTCAGGAAGATAACGAACCGACGGACACCACCATCATTTCTTAGAGAGCTAGAGAATAGCTTTATAGGGTGGATATTCACCCCCTCCTGACTATGCTGGTTATTCGGAGGTGAAAGTAGCGTGGGCAGGGGGCAACAGAGCCTCATCGCCTCTTTCAACCTCGGTGCGGCGACTCCGCGCGCCAATGGACGGCGAAAATTGGATAAGAGCAAGATGGCGGAATATGGTTTCGGGGCAGGCGGTGGGCTTTATTGGTGGCGTAGAGGGGGCTGGTAATGGAGAGTCGGGTGACAGGTCAGGGTGGGTGGAAGAATTTTGGCCCATCCGCACTTCCTACCCCCCTGGACTTCCTCCCAATGACGCCGCCCTTCGCTTCGCTCATAGCCGAAAGACCACAGGAGGATATACGAGTGAAAAATGAAGTCCCATCTTTCTCTCTCTTTGCCCCTTCTCTCGAGCTGAGGTCAAAGCTTTTTGACAAATCCAATATCTAACCTAAGGTCGCCCTCTCTATGCCGTTTGGGAAGATAATGGGGATTGAAATGAAAGTGGCGATGGCAATTTCGAAAACAATTACGAGATAAATAATATTTTGTCTTTGACTTTAATGATGTACGCTGCAGAGGAAACTGATGTTAAGGAAAATATAAATCTCAATCGCACGGATCTCTAACGGTTGAAAAATAAATATACCACTCTTCATTTTAGGAAATTAGGTTAGGCACTCATGGTCAATGGATAATGAATTATTTTTATAGAACCATATCCTAGCAAGAAAAATTTAACAAACCTAAAAGATAGAAAAGCATAGTATATCAGATATATAGTATAATATCTGATATAAGAAAAAGAATTGAACATAGTTAGAAATGAGAGACTATAGTAAATGGTTTTAGGAAAAGGGCCATTTTATGTGCTGCCAACTGCGCCATTAGCATATTTAGCGTTGATAGGTAACATATTCTTGCTTGATCCTTTCTGTCGTTGAGTGCAGATAATTACCGGGTAATGAGGACGAAATAGTAATACAACCCTTTGAAAATTTTACTACCCTACCCTACCTAAGTTAAATTATTTTATCAGACACTTTTATAAGAAATATATAAAATTTGAAAACAAAATTTACTGAGCTTATTAAGCTTTACTGTAAAATATTCTATTTTATATTCCTCACATCACGATCACGCATGAAAATAGCTCACGAATGACGTCAAATAAAAAACTTAGGCATCAAGACCCAATCATAAATGAAAACAAATTTGCTCGTAGGATTCTACCGGTAAGGCAAATAGTTTTTCTTCCCCTATTTTAAAAGTCTCTATCTCCAATCTCTTTACTTTTAAAAATCCGTGCTCACTCCCCGGTCACGAATTTCCTTGCATTTGCAAGTCCCTGGTCGAAATGAGTTGGTCGCTGCAAATTTAATCTCAGCGGAGACGGACGAAGGCAACTAAAATAAGAACGGTCGGAACTCTTTTTACTCTTTCCCGTGAGTCACGTAGGCACACAAGCCGATCGTCGGAGGGAGAGTCCTCGAACTCCAAACAGCAGAGGCATTCCCAATGTGGACTGGACATAATAATTACGGGCGAGAGAGAGACACACAGGGGGCTAGTGGAAGCGGAAAACAAGAGAGATGGAACCTCCACAACCTAAGTCCAACAACTGTGTACTCTGGTCAAGGGCCAAATGGTTAGTCATCTAGCGAAGTGAGGCCAGCCAAAGGGAGGCGAGAGACGAGGTGGGGGGGAGAGCTAGCTTAAGAGAGAGACCGATATAGGGGGATGGGAAACAGCAAGGCGCTTTGAAATGGGGGACGGGAACGAGGACGAAGAAGCAGATTCGCATGAGAAGTTGAAAAAAAATTGGCGCGAATTAGGACACATTAATGTAGGTTAGTGAGGACGAAAACGAGGACTTTTGCGGGAATGACAGGCTTCAGGAATTGGGGATTTATTTTTTACTGTTGAGATCATTCGAGTTTATCAATCTTTCAAAGTTCGTGTAATATTGACGCAGAGTTAGAATAGAAGGATCATTGGTTTACACGTTTGGAAGTGGTGATACAGTCAATTGCAGTAACAAAGGAGTATTCACTTAAAATTAATGTTTTATCGGCTGCATGGTAAATGAAAATGTACTTTGATGTGAGGCTAGCCTTATTTTTCACAGTCAATATATTGTATGTATCGGAAATAGCTGCGATGGTAACTTTTATGGAGTTACTCCCTGAGCAGAACTAGAGTTAGTAGAGGAGGACGTCTAACATCGTTATTACTTAAAGCACAGGGCGTATAGTTGAAGAATATGGATTGAAACTAAATCCAAGTGGATGAATATTTCACTGTGAATTTCTCACTCACAAAAATTAGTTCAACGCACGATCCAAATGACGAGGCATGAAATGAAGGGCCTCATATTATAATTCATCCTTAGTTAAGAAAAATAATCACCAAGGTTTATATTAATTTTTTTCATCCAAAATTGATGCACCTTAATGAGTTAGGACCATCTGATCGATGAAAGATAACAAGGTCGATAACACTTGTCCAAAAATATAAAGTCCAAAAATATTAAACCAGACAGAAATATCTAAAACCCTATGAATATCAACGAAGAGTCCATGGGACCATTCATTGAAGTTAGCAGAAGAAAATAATTTCCTCTAGTACGTAGCATCTGGTGTTTATTCGCTGTTGCTCACGATAACTACGAGAAAAAGCGTGAAACCCAAGTACTGAAATAAGTAGTCAACGGAGATTGAGACGGAGATCGGTTATAGAGAATGCAAGACACGTGGGTTGAGGATGGGTTTGGGATGGGGCCTGAAAATCACCGTTCTCGGAGTGAACAATCGATGAGTAAGAAAGAGGTGGGTAGGACGTGATATCCAACTAATGGAGGAGGAATGGGTGGAGCTGGTCTGCACGTGTCGGTGGTAGATGCTATCGGATATTTTGGCTAATCAAGCAATTTGGAAAAAGGTGTAGAGCATGAGGCCCAAATTGGGCAAAATACATCTTTTTTCTGATGATTCCAGGTCTCCCATTTGAGAGGAAGTGATGGACAAAATTTTCCTGAAACATGCCCAAACAAATTAAGGCAACAAAATACCCTTATGCTCTCATTCTAAGAGTCTATTTCGAATGATTTAGTGCAATGTATGGGTAAATGAAAAACAATATCGTTTTTCAAACACATCAGTATCGGCTCGGGGTTTCAAAGTCAAAATTTAAAGCAAACATTTTTTTAATAGAATGAGTTGTTCTATTTAGAGGTAAGTAAAAGTAGACACACTCTAATAAGCTAAATGTACAAAACATCATGATTATCCTTGCCCTTGGGCCCAAATATTCAACTTTTGGATATTATTTATGGGTGAGTATTTGCAATCTGTCCATGTCAAACTCCTTAAAAATTTGTAATAGAGTAATTTGTAATAGAATAATAGGTGCCATTATGGGAATATTTAATTCTGGCTGTTAAGAATAGGTAAACTGACAATAATTTACCTAAAATTTCACTAGCCACACCGACTCCGTGGATAAATTTCAAAGGAAAGAATTTTACAACTTACTTCTGAAACAAGCCGACACTTGATTAAAAAGTGTAGACTTGCAATATTAGCCTATTGTACACTAAAGTCCATACTAAAAGTTGTAAAATTTGTGGTAAAAGTCCTTTGCGGTTCAGTGTGACATACCGGCCCTATAAACACAGCAGTTAACAGTAAAATATTGCCCATTACATCGATAAAAATCTAGTAACACTAGATGACCTCAAATTAACAACTCACAGGCCGAACGGAGTTAACGAGCACCCTCGGTGAAAGATGAAAAAAAATAATATAAACAATTTTTTATGATTAGCGAGAAAAATCTCAACGGGATTTGGAGGGAAGAAGGGAACATGTGAGGCAATCCTCTGTTTTCGTGCTTTCTGTTGGAAACCGAGCTATCGAGAGCGGCCATCGACGGGCAAGATAGGAAGTAATAAGGGGATCAAAAGAAGGAGGAAAGAGATGAAGACGACGGTTGAGGGATGGAATGGGCGAGACGTTTGGAATTCTTCCTGGGCATCTCCATGGACCGAGGGATATCCGAGCGAAGGAGGGAGGAATTCCAAGACAGTAAGAGGGAGTTGGGATTGAATAGTAGGAGAGAAGGGGGAGATGAGCTTTCGTAACTTATCGGAGTTTGGCATCGACCGCTCTTCTCCTTTACCACCACTTCGGTGGGATTGAGGTTTTGGGACGGGGCTGAAGGGGGGCTGGAGAGGTTCGGGCGGTGCGGGAGGTTAAGGGAAGGCGTGGCCAGGGCTGATGGGAGGCGGACACGCTTCAGATCATTAACGGGAAACACATGTCCCACTTCCCTTTGTGAGCCGCCAAGATCTATCCACCCTTCCCTCCATAAGATTTCCCCACTCCTACGGGACCCTCCTTCCTACTCATGGCAACCCTTTCGGGCTCCGTCCTAACGATCTCATAGTCTCTCATCTTCATCTCTTATTTCCCAACTCCCCAAATACTCTTCGTCCTCCCGCTCCACGCGTTAAAGGCCTACTCACATCCCCCTCTCCCCGCTTTGGGAAACTAAATAATATAAAAAAAAATTCCGCGGCCAACTGTTTCGACCACGATCCATAGGAAAAGATTCACCGCCCCATAAGCGGAGGGTTCTCCATCACCTCGTACAATCGGAACAGTCTCCGGCTGCTGTTTCTTTTTCTTCTTCTTACCCCGAAACAGAAATGCCGCATCCACCGCCGCCGTGCCTCGACGCCCTCCGAACCCACTCAACGTTGCCGGATATTGGCGCTCTGGATCCGCGCAATTTGACGTGCAACAAAAGACCAGAGATCACGGCTGCTGGCCGGGAGCGTTCAGGCTCTCCGCTGTTTTGAATCCAGATGGAGAATCGTCTGCGGCGATTTTTTTTGTGTCGGAGCTAACCAAGCGCGTCAGCTGACAAATGCTTCACGTGATCGAAGAAAAACATTTTTTTTTAAACCCGTTTATTACGTGGCACTGCAATTTTTTAACGCTGCTATAGGGGAGTTCCAGGAATTCATTTTAAAAGTAAAGGACCAGTGTGTGTTTTTTTATTTAATTTTGTCAGGCCACTACCCAGAGAAATATTACTAGCTGCAACAGCTGGTTTGGTAGCATTCAAGCTGAATTTGGCAGCAGAAATTTTAACTTCTATTCTTGACGTGGAATAATATTTTCGTAGGCTTCTTCAGCACCATATAATCGATTTGCCTCAGACCAATTCTGCGTAACGAACAAGATGGTTTAAGATAGAAGCAAGCACCATAAGATGCTAGAGTGATAATCCAACTTTATTTATGCAATAGGCTAGTCGTATCGGTCACAGATATTACTTGAATTCTTATGCTCGCACATATTCGTGATATATCTTAGCAGCTATATCTCGGAAATATATACAATTGTTGACGCTCAACAAAAGGCAAACGACAACAATGATTAAAATGAGATGCTTACGTTTTATTACCAAAGAGATGAAAATTTACGGTAAGCCTAGTTTTTCTAATAGGAACAAACAGCGCATGACGAAAGCTTCGAAGTACACCCACCACTGATCAGAGAATAATCCAACCGAGAGATTCAGAACTTTTCTCTCATATTTCCCAAAATCATAAAATCATTTTCCCCTGAGGTATTAATAAAATTTTAATCTAAAATGAAATCAAAATATGAATTTTTCACAAGGGAATTCCGGGAGAACTTTCAAAACACCCCACACCGTTTAGCCTCATTGATTGGCACCCATTGAATATTCTTTTTTTTTTGACGCCGAAAATCTAATCGAATATGCATGAGCATATAAGCGATGGCTTCATATTTTTCGGGGGAGTTTGTTTATTCCCCTTAAAGTTTCCGAAATTTTCAAAGTTCATAAATTTTTAAGACGCCTAACTTGAGGGAATGTCAATATGCCTTCCCTAATAAACGTCTTAAAGGAGTTCGTGGAGACAATGAAAAAATGGTCTTATCGGCCGTAAAAAAAACGAAAAAATATCTAAAAATGTCCTTTATTGATAATCCAGCGTAATCATTTTAGTCAATTGGAATATTTTTCCTAAAAATAAAAAAAACATTATAACAGAAAGCAGCTAAAGCAGCGATAATTTTGACGCAAGCATTGAATTTATCTACATCTTGGTTCCTTCTTTTAAAAAAAGACTTTGGCAGGTAAAATATTAAAGGCGGTCAAATGAAACCAAGAACACTACCAAGCGATAATAGTACAAAAGTTGACATTACAATAATGAAAGTGGATTAAGAAACACAATAAGAAAAATTTTCAATCATGCTAACTACGCTGAGGTTATAATTTTTTCTATCGATTATACTTTTTCTTTCAATTCTTCAACAACTTCAAAATAGAAAAGCAAATAATTAGGGCGTTTTCAAAACTTTAACACACTGTGAGATTAATCAATATCACAGCTTACTCTACAGTACTACACTAATACAGTACTAGTACAGTTACTATACTAATACAGTACTTTAGGATGAGAAATTAACATTTCGGGCCCATTTTATGTCTAGTTAGCGTCAACCGTAAGGTGATGCAACCTTTTACTTCACTTGATGTTAACTGAGATTTCGAGTTATATATATTAAAACTGACTCTCGGCTAGTGGACGTGTACGTTTACAAAGAAAGAATGCATAAACTTCAGTTTTCATACAGTGAAAATGTTTTATCAGAGATTACAAAACTGGAACTCAATCCGGCCAGCACTGTTGTATTAACAGTAAAGTCGTCTAATTAAAAGCCCAAACGCCAAGCTGAAAGTAGCTAACTTTGAAATAAATCGCTTAGGTCCGGGTGTTTAATTTTTAAGGAATAGTCAAACAAGTTTACAGTGATTAGGTAAGTGTAATTTTATCATGAATGAAATAAACATGGGACTACAATGACAAAGAATATAAAGGTAGGGTGACCTAGGAAGAGCACCAAAGGAAGAAAGTAAACTAAATGAAACAATAAACGCTGAGAACCAACGGCAAACATATTTCCTTCAAGCATTAAGAATAGTTCTGAAAGCTTCGATTATTGTCAAATAATAAAGTTTCAAGGCTCTATTAAAGGAAGTTATTATCATAAAACCTTTCTTTCAAATGCAACCACCAATTTCTTAAAAATAAATTGACGACTGAAACCATACCCATTCAAAAAAATAGCAAGATAATGGTACTCATGATGGCAAAAAAAAATTGAATCCGCAAATTTCACGCTCTCCCCTATTCACGAGGTAAAAGGTACTAGCAATAAATTTAAAAGCAGAAACATAAAAAAGATCACTACACTTCATAATCGATTGCTATCAAGTTCAATGATTACCCAACCCTGCACGATTGTATTTGAGCAGGTTTCAATTGGAAAAAAATATGCCGAGGTCTCATATTTATTATCTCCGAGCTCGCGATCGAACGGAAACCTATCGTGATGAGTCAATTTGAGAAGGCAATAAAACTCGCATTCCCAATAATACCTCAGCCATCCACCTTTTCGTTCCCCCAGCGATAAATCCAACTTTTTTACGACGCAATCGCATCCATTCCAAGGAGCCGACCGCCTTATGTGCTTCCCACATACGGAAAAAAAACATGCGGGCGGGACCTTTGGCATGTCATATGTGTTTGTGTGGCCGTGGGAAAAAAGAAGCCGAATATCGGAGGGAGAAAACAGAGTGGGGTGAGGATATCGGCGGCCTTTTACGCAGGAGAGACGTAGAGAATTGGGGGTGAAGAAAGAAGGAAGGAATTAGAGAAAAAACGCTGGTAAACTTGGATCATTTTGGGATGAGGGATTCTTCACGTAGATGGGAATGCTTAGAAAAGGAGCCGTTCCACACCAACCATAGATTTTTAATTGAATATATATTACATTTAGAAACCACTAAGTTCACTAAAAATGCGTCATTCTTCAAAAGTTACACAATATTCTCCATCGATTCGGTTCATTGTCCACATTATATGCGTGTATTTTATTATTTCATGCTGAGTTCGAATATATTCCTGCAAATTGGAAGGAGGTATACAAATGACACGCGGATTTTGCATCATCGATTTAAAAAATTGGGGTTTATTAAATAATTTACATGAACAATATAACAGTAAATTTTATTGCGAATATTTCTGAGATACGTTAAGCATTACTCAGTAAATAAGTGTACTGTATTAAAATTTGAAGTTGGACTCCAATGTACGGCAGAAATAAAATCACAGTGATGATGTATATCACGATACGTTTTTAGATAAGCATCATGATTAGATAAAATTGTAACTACTGGTAACTACTGGTAGCCTGTGCATTACAATTGATCTGTGGCTAGTGAGAAATGCAAGATTGAAAATTTTCAATAAAAAAGCATTTCTAGGAGATATGAAGGATTTTTATGCCAACTAAATGTTAGATTTTGTATTTTACTTATTTTGTTCAAAAGATAATCTTGTTATCATGCATGATAAAGATTATGATGATAAGTTTTCTGGTCAAAGTCATAAATCCCAACCATACAAAGTAATCGTAGCGCTGTAAGTTGGTATATTTTTAGGGGGGATTAAATTTTCCTTTTAACTCACCAAATATCTACGCCGAAACCTAAAACGAGATGTTGAAGGTTGTTCGGGCTTCTCACCGAGATAAACTCTCCATCTCTGCCGACGTTTCAATGTATGTGTCGTCCATCGAATCGTCGGCAGAGACGGAGAGTTTAACCCGGTGAGAAGCCCAAACAACCTTCAACATCACCATACGCCGAGAAAGCCTTAGATCTTTCTAAAACGAGATAATGACAAGTAAATCTGAATTTTTTCTTTTCAACTTAACATTAAGGTCGTCAAAATCTGCTGGTTATATCTAAATGACGAACTACAACTGAAAACAACAATTTGGGCAACGGTCTGACACAATTTAAACACCGGTTTCGCTCAGTAACCAAATTTAACCCATCCATGCCCTATTTTCACTTTTCCGTTCAATTTTCAATGTCCTCTACCGAGTGCCCTGTCGATCATGAGTCTTGTTAGTTTTGCGCTACGCATACGAGAACAAAGAGTACTATTTTATAATTTATAAGTTACCTGCCGCATTTCGAAGCCATCATGCTTTCTTTAGTCAAATAAAGTGCAAATATTTGTATAGAGTAGGAACTTAAACATAAGCAAAATGCATAAATTAACACTCAAAATTATGCTCAACAGCTTTATAATTGCACTTACGTAGGTATTGCATGACTTTAACCTCTGGTGCGACTCTATGAGGAATTGTGCTCCAATGCCACTGAATAAACCCGGATCTTTTTTAAAAGACTCTGTAGATTGAAAAATGGACGTCATATTTGTAGGCAACAGCATCCTCCCCAATAAATGTGACTTTAAAATTCGGTAAAAATAGTCATGGGAATGAACAGGTTAGACATAGTTGGACTTGGAACGACTTTGGAGCGAAATTCGAAATTCGTAGCGAAATAGGACTGACTGACGTGCGATGATCGTCATATTCGCTCAAGTGCTGTTGATCATGTCAATAAGTGGCAGACATAATGTGCAAAATGACCTCAGCCATGGAAGCACGTAATATATAGCATCAGTTGTGGTTACTGTTTATACACCTAAATGCTAAACTGCTACGGAGGCTTCCGGGATGAGCTACATAACGAGTATTTTGTGGCTTACGTTTCGTCTCGCGTTGAAGCAGACATTTTCAGAAGCGTAGTAAGTTTGCTGTCATTTTCACTTGAACTTGAAGTGAAAGCATTATTAATTTTAATCCACTCCTGAAGACGCTCGCAGCAACGTGGGACGAAACGCTGAGCCACAAAATGCTAACCCCACAGCAAAAACCCGGAGGCTTCACTATAAGCCACGAATCGCTAAGAAGCCCTTCGATCAACGCTTTCAGGTCTGAAGTGGCGATTCGTACATTTGGAGTAAGTCTTAAGCAGTCTTTTCGGATCCCTGAATCATCCTGATTGGAGGAGCGATTTACCGCGACAAAACCTGAAGACACCTGCAGGATGGCTGAAGAACGCCCGGAAGCTGCTATTAATCAATCCAAACTCCGCGGAAACTTTCGGACCAATCTTCGATCGACAATTTAAACCACAAATCTACCACGAATTGTGAGAGATTGGAGCGAAACCTGACTTTTAACGTTAAATATCCACCCGCAAGTCGTACCCGCGGGCATGGAACAGCTAACTCTCTCTCACTCTAATACCCTGAGAGGACGATGAAGGGCCTAAGGGAGGGGCTTGTATGTGTGGAATGAGAGAGAAAGAGAAGAGAAGGGGGGAGGGAATGGGAGGTATAGAAAGGAAGGGGAAAGCGAGAGGACCGAAACCCGATGAGTCGGAGAACGATTGGAATTTCACCACCTGTTGATCGAACGGAATCGGCAAAGTGGGGGGAGGGGAGGGGGGGGTGGAGAGGGAGGATGGAGAGGGGAAGATGGAGATGGGGAGGGTTCGGAAAAGGGAGAGAGGGGAGGAGAGGGATGAGGGAGAGTAATAAAGTGGAAACAAAAGGGTGGTGAACGAGAAGAGAATGAAGAGAGAGAGAGAATAGGAGGAGGAGGAACAGAGGGATCGAGAGGCTGTAAATTGAGATGGGCATTGGAGATAAAACGGGGTGAGGTCAAAGGGGGGAGGATCGGGAGAATCGGTCGAGTTCGCCTCATTAAGCGTTCGGTTTTGGGAAGGGTTTCCCGTGAAGGGTGGAGGTATGAGGTAGAAAGAGAATGTGAGCAGCAGGGCGGTCCCGATATCAGTACTCCCGGACCAATGCGATACCGATATCTGTCGATGTTGCGATATTGCCAATATGATACTGAAAATACGCAACACTAGATGTTTCATCAATCGTAATTATTTGAACGTATATGCATGATTATTTCTCCGGTGCATAATTAATATTTACTATGCAATATTTTTATTCATCCCTGCAGCATACGTATGTCTAATGAATTACAACACCTTTAAAAGGTCTCATTCTTGAATAATAATATTAATTATAAGATAAAAACCACCATAAAGTAAAATCAAAGGAGCCCTGAGTGCTTAAACTGATTTTTTATAATATTTAAAATTTTCTATGCACAGGCCAATACTTTACATACTCAAGGAATTCAGGCTACATATTTCTACACGATTTCCTCCTTCGCTGGATCTAAGCAGCGTTTAAGCTCCTATTCTTTAATGGGGTTGCGATAATGCATAAATAATCTTGAAAATGCATAAATATACACTTTTAGGAAAAACATATCAACAATTCACCTATATTGCATTGGGAGTAAACACAATACTATAAAATGAAGTGAAATAGCTGGCCATTAGAAATACTTCAGACCTCTGTTGAGAAAACCTCATTTGAAACATTAGCTGCACTGATTGAAAGAAGTTGAGTATTATCATGCGAGTAGTAGCAATGTCGAACTAAAAAGTGAATGACATATGTTACATTCCTCTAGTTAGCTCTCCATCTTGAGTACGCTGCAAGCACATAGGACTCAGTACTCAACGATTCTAGTCACAAAATAAACGAGTTTCAAAGAAAAGCCGTGCGTGCTGTTTATAACTGTGACGATCGAATAGAAAACGCGATGAAACTATTAGGATGGTTGGGTTGCTAGCCACAAGAAACACGTAGCACGCGTTGTGTGGTTACAAGCGTGCCTGAGATTACAAGAAAAATTCAGGTCAAAATAATTCCAAGTTAAAACGGATGGCATTATTAAAACTCTCGCCTCTTCTGAGTAACAAAAGATAGCGACAACATTTGAAGTACTCTACACCGAACACATAGACGTTTCCTTTTTCCTAATGCGCCCTTTTCAACCAGATAGAGATACAAAACCACCAAAAAAATATCAACTTTCGTCCTTTTTTCCTCCTATTTCCTTTTACTTCTTCCGATATGTCATTCAAGCTGCCCTAATACCCGCTTCCATAGGCCCTTCGGTGGCCTACTGGCTAGCGATTAGATATAGCAGGTACGTGAGAACATTAGATAGTCTTTCCCCTCTTATTGCCATCTGTATTTAGTGAAGCCGTGCCGAGGGCAATCTTTATGAAATGTTACCCTAAAGAAACAACAACATTGGGTATAAATCTTCTAGAATGTCTGTCTGCTGTTAAATTTCAGTTTCTTATTTGTTAGTTATTAATTATTAACTATTTTCTAATGATAGCTATTTGTTTTCAACACAGTAACAACATAAATGAGGTATAAGTAGTTATAAAGGTTTCCTTAACGTTATTTGCAAGACATTTTGTCTTGCAAAAAAAATTATATTATTATTTTATATAATCGGGCCACGGCAATTTTCACGAGAGAAGTAGCTAAACCATCGGCTAGTGGCACTGTAAAGTTTAAGATTACGTGATACTATTGAAACTGCACCCGGGTGAAAAAAATATTTGCTGGAAATACCAAATCTTTAATCTCAACACTCTTAATAAAACATCGATTCGGCCGATATGTATCGGGAAAATCCCAGCGACCAGGGACCCAGGGACCAAAGAGGGCAGGAGAAGGGGTGTGAGGGGGAGGGTGTTCGTTGGTCGGGTGAGGGGTTTTAACAAAGTGGCCAGTTTGTGGAGAGGAGGAGGGCGCACGTGGTGGAGGGCGGAGGTAGCGGAGCGAGCGAGGGTTGGGAATTGGGTTTTCGGAATTTTGTGCGTGGAATGTGAAATCGAAGGGAATCAGAAGAGTGAGAGGTGCCCGAGCGTGGGATAGTGAGTGGGCGGTGCCCTTTCTTCCTCGCTCCCCTCCCCCTTTGTGTTATTTTTTTATACTTCGGTTGCGCCGAAAAGGGGCGGGATATGGATGGGAACAAGGGGTCAAACGATTTTCGGGGGCCAATAGAGGGGGGATTAAGCGGCCGCAATTTGGAATAAAAGCGCCGCTCTCCACGCCGGAATTTCCGATGGGGCGAGAGAGATATTTGTCCAAAGCGATGACTCCGTTCGTTCCCAATGAGCAGGCTCCAGGAGAGAGCAGCTGACGATCCTGTGGGTGATTCCTTATTACTGCTTTCCCCAGCTATTTCGAAAATTTCTACTCAATTCCACAGGTAAGAATTTGAAATTCTATCACGAGTTTTTAAGATACGAAATAAATGCATATATTAGAATTTTCCAAATTTTTGCCACATTTAATAAGTTGAGTGAATAGTAGCACGTATCAAAAGATCATTTTCATGACCTTTTGTAAAGGATGATATTGATTTCGTCAATATTTCGGTGATTTAAATTAGATTAAATGTCTTAAGATATTATTCAATCATAATTGCTTTTCTTGTGGAATGAGTTACGGACTGATTACTCGATTTTTCCTTTCGGCTATTTAAGTAAGCAACAATATTAATCAAAGGAAAACTAGTTCCGGTGATATATAACATAATTTTCTTTTAATATTGTTCTTACTTTATTCGGTATATGCAAATTGGAATGATTCGCTCCTTGAATTTAATTCAACCCTCTGAAAAAAAAAGTATTTTTGTTTAATATTTCACTGAGTATATTTTGTATCTGGATGGTTTTTCGGTCAATATAGACTATATAGCTACATTTATATATTAAATCCCAAGCTGTTTTGATCTTCTTCCCTTATACAGTGACCGCCCGTTTCTATGAATTGGAAACACTTTTTAATCGCAACATCTCAACCTTGCCATTTGCTCCAAGCAAATTCTCCAAGAATATAAGATAGGCCTTCACGCATTTCAGTCATGCTATTCTTCGCATTTTTTCAGGTGACCCATGAAAGCGTCTAGTACGACCATCACCATTTAACGTAGTAATGGACCCGGGTATTGACTAAGGTTACATTTAGCCCATCATACAGAGGTTCACCATTTATTCGTTCTTTTTCCCACAAACCCCTAATGATAGCCTTTCCTTTGCTTTTTTTTGACTCCTTAAAATTGCATAAGGGTTCAGTTTTCGGCTGTTGCTGCAACTATTAGGTTGCTAATATATTTCATATCTCCCATGTAACTTGTTGTACACGGCATTGATTTAGCCCCTTTAATATTTACGGTGACTTTTGCTGGCATATCAAAACAAACTGTAGTTTTATCGGCAATTCCTTTCTGCCCAAGAAGGTAGCTGTGATTTTTACGTAAGTTTATAAAATACCTCCCTGCATAATTATCTGGAAAACGCTGTTCTTAAATTCATCAAATAAGAAACAGACCTTTTCTTCGCAACAACCTTCTATCGTCATCTCATTATATCATTCAAAAGATTGCCAATTCATGACAATGATTACTCATTTGTATCATGTAAAGAACAATTTAGTTCCACTGTGTGAATTACTAGAATTTAGTCCCACCAGATTCGTATTTGGTGCCACTGTGCGAAAGGTGTCGAACTCAGCTATAGGGACGGGAAGCAGACCAAGTACACACGGGAACATTTATGGTTCCAGAATTTGGAAGTAATCCAGCGTCCGGCCATGTCGAATGAAATGGTGGTAACCGATGGCAAGCAACGTTTCATCGCCGTGTTTAGCCAGGAGTGGCCAACTCGCGGGAAAGGTTTAGCGCGGTTGACTGATTTGCATGTGAAACGGATAAAGTTCAGATTGTACTAGCGGTAATTGATGATAGTTCTAAAACTACTTATTATTTATTTGACTACAGTAAATTGATCGTTATAATTGATATTATGTATCATGTATTTTCCGGGAAACATAATCGCTGATAATGTATATACCTGTGCATAATTACTTAAAAGAAATTACCCAGTGGATGGCAAGAGATTTTGCTGTAGTTCACACGGAGAAAGTTACCGATAACCACTTCCCCCGCCAGAAATAATTCCAAAAATGTCGCCGCGTGTATAGGATTCGAGGGGAAGGCTGGAGAGAGCTGCGGGCGCGGAGAAAGAGTGCAAAAGTGTATGGCGTTGACCTCGCTGCATTTTTCTGTCCTCCATTCAACCCGCTAAAGCCTTCGCGCAGACTCCCGCCTGTCACCCTCCATTCACCCCTCCCACTCCTCCCTCACCACACCAACCCTCACCCCCACCTCCCACCCTTCCCTAACCACTTGCTTGTTATTCGGTGACTTTTCATTTTCTTGGGCTGACGTCATCGGCGAGCTGGCAAAAGCGGAGAGTGAGGGAGGGAGAGAGAGATATGAGCCCGCCACGGCGAAACCAAATGTCGCGCGGCTGTTTCGCGCCGTCGTCGCATCTGAATGGTCCGCAAACAGGAAGTGGGCGCGAGCGACTGTGTTCGTGAGGGGGAGTACATGTGTATATGCATATATACACTCTCGCATGTGTGATGTGTGAGTGTATTGGGGATCGGGAGAGGGAAAGTGAGCGGCAGAGGAGAGGGAGAAAGGGAGGATGCACAGCCACCACAAGAGTAGGCGGCCGGGGAAGAATAATTACTCGCACGCCGTGAGTGATAGCCGAGGCGAGAAAGATGTTCATTGATGCGAAAAATAGCTTCACCCAAAGAGAGTTCATGACTCATAGCACGAAAAAAGTCTATAAAATTTCTTTTAAGAACGAGAAACCCATGTAATTTGCCACAATTTGAAGGGGTCGACAAAAGATTATGCTGATATACACGTTGGTGCCTCTAAATACCTAGATGATGAAATTTGTGCAAATCAATTATTATCTACATTTATAGCTAGGAGTGGGTGCCCGTTGAATTGAAACGGGAAGAAAAAAATAAAATGATGCATAGAACGCCTGTCAATGCGATATTTTAAATTGAATCATGCTTACCGTTAAGTCCATTTAAATAAGCTTATCACACCTTTTTTCCACAATGTTTAATATCGATATTTATACAAATTTAAAATACTAATCGTCAATATACATTTATGCAGTATTTACAAAATTTCGGTTGCTACAACAGTATCTCCAACGCTTATAAACTATTAAACAACGTTATATTTTACACCTAAGACGGTGAAATTCGCCATAAAAAATCATTTGACTTGACCATCTAATGATTTTTTCATGGCGAATTTCACCGTCTCAGGTGTATAACTTCGCACCCATGTGCGTGACTGCGAACCACATCATTTGTGCAAGCGCAATGATTGGAAACGTTATATTAAACGAATAAAGTCACTACCATAATTTATATTTTCTTTACCTCTTTATTATTCATACTTAATTTAGATGTGTGTAATAGTTTATTTATTCCTTATTTAGTTCAGAGTAAATGGAAATATATGGAATCTCGACTTCAACACTCAGCATGGTCGTCATGAGGCCGATTTTTCAAAAACGTTAATGTTTGCTAAATATCGATACATTTTATTAAAGTTTTCGCAATTTTAACTGGAAAACAGCATTTAATTATAAAAATAGGAATCTCTATTTGATTTTCTTTCTATTGATACATACATCTCCCAATTCCGCTCAGCCATTATTTCTAATTAAATTTTGCAAAAGAAAAAGGGTCTGCAAAGAAACGAAAAATCAGAGCTTTAAGTGTAATTATTTTGGGAGTTACTGAAAAATATATAAATATATACACTACGGTAATTATAATGGTAAATATATAAAACATCGTTTCATCCAAAATATCTTATGTTTACGTCTAAGTATAGTCTTAATTTAAATCGGAAAGAGATGGTCATCTTAGTACATATCTTATTTTCCAGTGATATTGTAAAGAACACTAGATATGATGAATCGCATGATCTTTCTCCAACCATTTACAACATCCCCTGCCTCCTTGAACATTTTATCCCAACAAAATTAAATGAAAGACTTTTATATATTTAAAATATGCCCAATTGGCATTAAGAAAAAAACATTATTATAGGCTCTGGTAAATGGATAGTGTACGCATAGATAAATTTTGCACTGAAATCCTATGTTATTGATCGTACCGAAAATTTCATCTTTGATAACGGCCATGAGGCCGATACACGAGGCTAGAAAGATGTTCAATGAAGCGCCAAAGATTCCCACCCGAAAAGAGAACTCATTCGAGGCTAGAAAGAAAGACTCATAGCTAGAAAAAAAAATATTTAAAATATTTCCAAGAAGTGACAAATAATAGACTCAGCCATCTTTGAATGATACTATCGATATCTACGGCTATTAACACTTTATTAATAACGAAAAAAACATTTACCATAAGTTTATATGACATGAGTTCAAAAAAGACGAAATTACCCATAAAATATTGGTAAATTGACGGTACCAACCAATATATCCTATAAACAGAAGTTTCCAATATGTAACTATACCATGAGCTTTAACAGATGATGAAAAATGATGGGCAATTAGATTCATGAAATCTAGTTCATCGCATAGGCTTTGAAAAAATACTTGAGAGTAATTTTAAGAACAAGAAAATATGTATACACGATCACAAATGATTGCGTATTATCATTTTACCGACAATTTAGTGTCACAACCATTCATTAATTAGGAAATTATATTCACTCTTATGTCCTTTATAGGAATGGAATCGAAATGCTTAAATACATGCGTTTAAAAAACAATAAAATAATGGTATCTATCTGGCAGAGAAATCAGGTCTTAAAGGAATTATTTAGCGGCAGGGATGAGTGGAGGGGTAATAACACTAATATTATTATTGAATGACCTATGAAAATAATCATCATCTGCTGTGGCTTTCGAGATGAGTAAAAAAATATAATATCAAGAAATTGATAATATTGGTAGGTGTCCATTAAAATAATAATTTCTATCGATATTCAATAAATGATGCTGAAAACAAATTCATGAGAGAGTCCATAGATTCCTACAAAAAGTACTCCATCAATTTAGAGATTGATAAGCATAAAAATATACCTCATTATTGACATCTATACGCTTATTAATCGCCATCTGGAGAAGTTCCTGCGTAGTCGACATAAAGCGAAGCCTAAAATTGATATGATTAGTCTATCTACGCTCCACTTATCCGCTTTATAAAATAAGATCGATCTATCCACAAAATAAAAATCAAAATACACCTGTAAAAATATTTGGTCCCAATAAAAAAGACGGGAATGGTGATGTGTGATGAAAATGGAGCATAATTCTATCAAGCAGAATGAATGGTCGAAATGCAAGGCAGAACCAACCAAAGGTCATGAGCCTCCAACAGGATGCATGCGCTTGCCAATCGGCCTTTTTTTCCCCATTCAACGACACAGTTTTATAGCCTACACTTCCCCGAGAACTCACATGTCCTTGCACTTCATGCGTCATTAGATGCGTTTGGGACAGGACGACAAATGACGAACAGGCCTCGCAGGACACGGGGGATGAAGAGGAAAGGGACGAAGACAAGGGAGAGACTCCGTCGCAGTTGAACCGAGAGAACTAACGAAAACGAAACCGAAGAGTCGAAGCAAAAACTGTTTTAAAGACGCGTACTCATAAATGATGATATGGTCTCTCGGGGAAAAAAACCACACCACAGAGCCGGATGTACCATTTGGTCCATCGCCTTATGTATATACATATATCCGAGCTCGCAAGGAAAACAGAACGGGAGCCGCACCAATACGTGGATGACTGTGGTTGGGGGACGGATTGCTGTCATCAACGCGCGTCGATTGCCGCACACATGGTCGGACACCCAGGCCACTTTCCGTTTTCATCCACGCTTTCAAACGCTCTCTAGCAGTCAGAATCACACGCAAAGAGCGATGCTGTCATCGCGTAAGCATGGATTTTTTATCGCACAGACGGTGGAAAGGCATTTGTTTGTAGCTTAGGATCATTTGTTTGTTTCCACGCCGTTCAGTCTGAAATGCACTAAACTGGATATCTTGTAATCATAATAAAATTATTGTAATAGTTATGAGTGTTTTCGTGGAAACGATGTACAAAAAGTCCAAATACTTTTACTTATCTCAAATATTAATGAATTTCCATTAACATTAATTAACAATATTTTAGTCTTTTCTCAGTGCGTGTAAGGATTTATTTAATTAATTCCGTAAGGACTGCTCTTTCTGACGGTCAGACCGGAATTCTTATTGTCTATTTGTAAAATGCTGATATTTGATTTGAATTCCTAAATTAAAATAATTGATACCGTAACATTAAATTACTTGAGTAGGTAAGTGGTGTGGTGTGAGTAAGATCAGATAATATAATTTAAAATTTCTCAGTTGACAGCATCTAATTGAAGAGGAGTAAATTGCTTATGATTATACATGAAGACTCATATATAATTGTCAGTTTTCTTATTTTTAAGAATGATATGTTTGAAAGAAAATCGGGTTGAAAAGCAATAAAAAGAGAATAATCAATTTAAAATTGCGCAGAAATATTGAATTCATGACGGCTATACGAAATCACGACTTGGATTTAAAAACTTTTCACTACATTAAACCCATTGCGTTGATCTTCCATAAAACTAAATACACTTTGGCACTGTTCATGGCTAGCGCAGAGCATGACCCGCTAGGAAAAAAAATAATTCTTTCCACGCCGCATGAGTGAAGTGCCCCCGATCGAGCGAGCACCGTCAAACTACCGGCGCATATGCGTGGAAAAGACTTCGCTCATAGACCGGAGGCGAGAAGCGAACGAAAGTCTGGTGACGTGAGAGAAAATAGGGGAGAGAGTCGTGGGATGCGGTGAGAGTGAGACGTAAGTAAGATGAAAAAAAGCGTCGGGGAAAGAAATAATAAAACTTGGAAGAGGAGAAAACGCGGGACTCGATATGGATATGCGGGAACTGGGAAAGGGAGGGGAATGGAAGAAAGAGAGAGAGATAGAGATAGGGAGGCAACTGAAATTAAACATGAAATCGGAGTAGTCTGTGAGACTCGAGGGATATTTTAAAAAGGGGAAAAGGCAAAAAAATATCCGTATTTATACCTTTTGCGTTCTGAAGGGAAGAGAGAGGGGGGATAGGGAATGCCCTGGAAGAGGCCAGGGGGGAAGAATAGTCTGGCGTCGGGAGTTGAAACTGTGGAATGGGTGGAGATCCCGATGGCTGTGGGCGCTGATGAGGATGCTGGCGGGATGAGTAGGAGATTCGGTTTTTTGGGAATGCTTCGGGTCGGTGGGGGGGGGGGGGGACGAGAGGGCAGCTTAGAGGGGTTTGGTGGCAAAAGGATGAAAAAAATAGACACCGAAAAAGCTTATTTTTCGGAAGGAATATGAGAGAGGGTTATACGGGGCCCTGAGTGAGAGGGAAGCCGGGTTGGAGCCGTCGCTGGAGAGCAGGGGTGGCTGGAGGAAGCTGGAGAGTACGGGGGAGGACGTCTGGAGTGAGGGGGAGCTGGGAGGGACTATGGTAGGAGGAGCGGGAGAGAGTGGAATACCAAAAAAATGAAACGGATGTTATTAGAGAAACAGCAAGGGTGGAAGTTGCTCGACTCGTAGCAGAGGGAGACAGCCACCCCCGCATTCGAATCCCCCTCTCCTTTCTTTAACCCTCCCGCCCTGTGTGTGTGTGTGGGGGGGGGGTGAGAATTCATACCCAAATCCCACGCGTTCGATATTTCCAAATTACCAGCTATTTTCCTCCCCCACGAACTTCCCATTCCTCGCTGGTCCTCCTCATCCCGCTGCGCCCTCGAATCCTCCGCGACCAAAACTTCTCCCTTCTGGCTCTAGCATCTTACCCACGGTGCACGGGGATCTGCAATCCCATATGCGTCCAAGACTTGGAAAAGAAGAAATGGAGAGCGTGCATTAAATATATTCCTCATATTTCAATAGTCTTTATCACAATATATTTTCTAACGCACTCCAATATATAATCCATATACATATATGTCAATAGCAGAAAATTTCAATTGCTTTCAAAAATTACTTAAAAATCTATAAAATGTCACGTGATAATAATCAATATCGCAATTTTTTGGTATCTAACAGCCAGTATGCTATCGCTTTTCCGCGCCACATTTATTTAAGCAGAATGGATTTAATTATACTTACCGGTGAACAGAATTAAAACAATTTGCATCGACAAATTACGATATGCAGGATGAATTAAAATTGATTTTCCGTCGTATTTTTGGCGGCGATGCCGTTCAATGAGGTCAACCCCTAGATACAGGGTTAGATACAGATACAGGCCCTGCCCACGCCTTGGCGTGGCCAGGGTGGGAAGACAGGGATTCCCGCCCGGGCCCCGGGCCACGCACTGGGTTTCGGGCTCGGGTCCGAAGGGCCCGGCGGGCCGGGCCCCGAACTTTGGACAGCCAGCAGACCAAACATCTCTGAGTGAAAGTACAATTTTGTCATACTCTACATATACACCAATGAAATTGTAGTTTGACGCGTTTTTAACGCACAAATGTTTTCAGAGGGTTGGGTCACAAAAACCGGGCCCGGCCCGGGCCCCTGAGCACCCACGCCGCCCCTGCCTAGATATCAATGACGTGAATTTACGTCACTATGCACACATCGTTTTGACAAATATCCTCAAATAACGGCGTTGATTGTTGACCAAGTATCTGTCCCATATATTCAATGCCTTACACTTCACTTCAAAAAGCTACTAAAAATGATGAACATTCCCCCTGTATAGCTTAGATTCAGTCAACATAAATGATGCTCGTTAGTGCAGCATCTAACTAAATGTCAACACCATGGATAGCGATCGCCCAGTTTCCTGTAGTGCAACAAGAGTAAACATCAATGGTTCAAATGGTTCAAAACACTAATGTAAAATTACATTAAAACTGACTAGATTTTAGAAACCACGGAGCTTTACCAAGATATGACGCACAGAGATTGAAACGTGAGGTATGTAAAAAATGTGGGTATAATGGTGCTAGCATTTCAATATATTTATGTGTATTATGATACTGGCTTTTTATAATTATTTGGCATAGCTTGCCTCGAGACTAATTAAAATAATAATACCAATGTTCTTGAAATAAGAGAAGAAGTGAGAGAAAAAGCTATTTTTAAAGAGCAAGGAAAATGAACCGAAGTGAGATTTAGGCTATAATTAGCTTACAATACTTTATCGATTCAAATATAGATTCTCTTTTATAAAAACATAATAGTTATGCGTAGCAGAACCTCAAGCGATGGTCATTCAGTAGTGTTTTAAACTATTCCTCTAAATTTAAATTTTCCGTGAAAATGGCGTCGTTAAAATTTTTTCTTGTGTTTAGCATACGGTGTGAAAGAACGTAAGCCTTCCGAGGGCTTTATTAATTACGCTGAAATAGCTCACTTATGATTCGATCCAATTATTTATACTCATTTATTACGCACAAGTTTTAAATAGACGTAATTTTGACTAAAATAAATTGGTTTTCCAACGCCTACAAAACCGTGCGCAAAATTTGATTTACAAGATCGGAATCGCGGCAGGCCACCCTGAAGTGATTGCCTCCAAACCATAAAAGACCACGAACTCAACTCAATTATCGAATCCATTCCTCGCCTTGAGGAAGAAAATGAGGTTGTTAACCGTGATCAAACTACTCGTCAATTCATGAGCCTACCGAATCTCTCGAAAAATAGCCATTTATCCAGCACAGTCTCTCTCCCCGTATTCTTTCGCCGAATGTCGGCTTCCGCTCGGGAAGACTGGGAGTGAGGAGGTAGGTTTGAGATTTCGTGGGAGGAAGAGAGGAAAGAGAAAAAGGAGGACGAAAAAGAGTTTTCCCCGACATCGCCTTGTCCCCCTCCCAACTCTCCCCAGCCCACCTCCACCCACACCCTTTTGCCATCCGAACGAACCTCATACCTTTTAGGAAAACAATCCATTAATTTTGAAAATAATTTGGAAATGGGAAGAATAAATTAGGGATCCACTTGTCCCGCGAAAATGCTTGAGTTCCATCCCTCGGGGCATTTCCCATTTCCTTCCTCCATTCCTCCCCTACACATCACCCCATTCCACTGTTCTATTCCGTTCCGCTGCCAAACCCAACCCTCCTCTCTGACGCGACGTTATCACTACTACCCCCCCACCCCATTCTAATACCTTTCCTCTCCCCTTAGCGTCGCGAAGTTCCCCGGTATATATATAAATATATATTTCCTCCCGATTCCGACCCCAACGCCAACTTATTATTCGCCATCCCCCCCTCCTCCTCATACCACCCATTCCCGTATATATCGTAGCGCAAGACGTCCCACTTGTGCTAACCCCCCCAAACCCTCGAACTATCCCCCCCATCCCCAACTCTTACCCGAACCGAAGGATCCGCCATCCTTTTCCTCGTGGAAATGCGAGAGGAGTGTGTTGTACCGGAGCCTGGCGATGACGGAACCATTATTTCCGAATAAGGAAAAACATTTTTATTAATGCATATACATTAGTAATGATATAAGTTTCCGTTGAAGTTCGCCATTCTCATTTCTCCCCCACTTTTCTGCTCCGCGGCGTTTCTTCTGCTCCCGAAAAAGGTTTATTTTTTCAGATGGAAAGGATCCTCCTCCTAATGTTTTATATCGATGCCGTCCCCAAGTGTTCAGCGGAAAAGTATAATTTCGAGCTGCCCAAGAAGACAATGCGGAGCTCGAAAACTGTTTTTAGGAAATACGCCAGCTTCCAAAATGTCTCCCTCCTATTTCACATGCCTCGTTCTTAATTCTTATTTAGACTAAGATCTACAGCAATGCAATATCGACCGTTATAGAGTATTATGAATTATTCACAATATCCAACTAATAACTCATAGATATTATCAACATGCTGTCATCCAATCGATACTGTCCTGAAAATATTGGACTAATGGGATGGAGCTGGATTATGAAAATATTCCGACAGAAGAAAAGAAAAGCGGTAATGCGTGCTCAACGTGAACAGAAGGATATGAATGAATTTTATTTATGGTTGCATCAATGCTTGGCTCTCTCCATCTAAAGCAGCGCTTATGCTTTTAGTTCATAAGGAGAAAGCTCAACTTGGACTAATTCACAATATATTTCTAACTCATCAAAGGTGGGACAAACCTTTTTAAAACAACATTGCGTTTAAAAACAAGTTTTATTACGAATCATATTGCCACTAGATTCTCCAAACTGAGAAATGGGGTACTTTAATCTCACATTTCATATCATATTTTTAGATTTTAATGATGACAGTTTCAAAGAGAACATTTTTCAATGCTGAGAATATTTGCAATGGCAATGAAATTTTAGATTAAAGTATAGTAGGGGAGTGAACGCCTGATGTTTTCATCGTTGGGGAAATAATATTTGAACTAAGACCATAGTAACGGGATAAACATACGCAACTTTAAAATGCAATTATGAAAGGTGACCTAAAACTGAATATAATAAGGCTTAAAGGTTTTTTTTCAGGTAAAATAAGTTTTCTTCGGAATTTCAAAACATCAGCTATACGGTAAATAACAACTTGAACTCATGGAGAGAATTTATAAAAAAACTTTATGTGGAGGTAGTTCTTGACCTCGTGTGTCATATTTTCCTGCTCATCTCACCTCTTGCGGGGTGAAGTACGATAAACCGAAGAATGCCTCTTTTGGGCGCTAACTTGGAAGCAAATCAACCATCATAAATTTAGAGAAGGCCAACGGTGATAATACCTTACCCTTCTCGTCAGATGGCACATGACTATTGGTATTTTTAGTTTCCCATGTACTGACCTGAATCATTCAACTTAATGCGAACTATCCCTCATACTTTGCATTGTTAGTCATTAGCCAAAGTCAGTTCTAACGCTAAATATACTCTACACATACAGGGATGAGCTGTCGATTTAAGCTAAAAATAAATCCTAAAAATTTCCTTTAAATTAGTTAGTCCATCATCATGACATTGATTTATCCTTTATTTCACCATTGTCCATAATTTTCAAGTGGCTAAACATATTATTTTGCTACCGAATCGTGTGACAGATTTTTTTCCCGGATAGGGGAATATGAATGATTCCTAGGGGTACTTAGCCATTGTGTCAGTTAAATATCCTATAAAGAAAGACAGCAGTAAACGATGCATGAACATAAGTATGAGTTTGAACAGGTGGAAAATCTAAATCAATTTTTATTAATTATCGAAGCCATTTTGCCTCTAAAAACAATAAAAAAGGAGCTTATTGACTATGATCATGGACAAAAAAATGAACATAGTTGGCAACGCGATAAAACTCACATCCTTTCAAATCGACTCCTGAATCAGCTAAGTTGGCTAGATTTTGTATTTAATATCATAAGTAGAATTGTAGGCTAGTGACATTATTCTCTTTTCCATTGGTTAAATTTAATTTCTACGCCGATCCATTTTAGTAAACCTTAGATATCATATCATCAAATCTCACTAATGGAATGGAGCACATTCCATTAGCTGGAGTAGGAAAAAATAATTGTGAATAGAAGTGCAGAAAAATAAACGGAAGTACACTTCATTAGTTTCTAATTTCAGTCAGATTTTATCAACAAGATTGCTCAAGCGCTGAACAAAGTCACAGGGAAGAGAAAAAGAGAGGTTTTTGAGAGGGTGCCCACCCCTACCTAGGCATTTCGAACATCCCTCTTTCAATCTCAGTTGCACCACCTGCCCCAGTGACACAATTCTGATGACTACGGTATTCGGGCTCTTCTACAATAGTTTCTATTTGATTTTCGTGATGTTATAGGCACTGAAATTTCAGACCTGTGAACTAAAATAAAAATCGGGAGACCCAGGTATATAATAAAGCTTTGAGGTTTTCCAGGTTGCTCATTCTGACGAAAAATGACAATGACTTAGGAAACGCAATGAATTGATCACAAAATATCTAAAGGCCCTCATAGGCAAAATCATTATTCGTACCCATGCTCGGCTAATCCACGAGTCAAATGGTTTGGGAGATTTAGAAGGATAATCCTTTAGGAGGTTTCTTAAAAGACATACTTCAGTGAGGATGGCGTCTTTTATTATCCATGTTACTATACGACCTCGAGCACCATATTCTTGACCAATTATTTTTATTCTCGCCATATTGCTGTTGTTGGCCAAAAATTGACTAGTTCTGAGTAAGCAACGGGCTAGAGTATAAATACTACGACTACTACGCACTGATTGAGGAAGCAAAAATTTCAATTGAAAAGCACGCAACTCCGCAGTGAAGAGACGCTTCCTAAGAAACCGTCTTCCTTCCGTTCATCCGCACAGAGTCTCGCATAGAAATAAATTAGGTGATAGTGATATTAATTAAATCTTTGTAACTAACCCTTCATCAAAATTAATGGACAGATAACATTGCACGGTGAATCTAAACTAAAATAAAGAAAAAGCGCTTTAAAATTACTGGGGCACCAACTTCGACAGTAATTTCAGTAGAGTCATTCGCTTCGAAGTGCCAAAATTGAGAGATTCATACGTTTTTTAGTGATATGAGTAGGCTCGTCGTCTTATAACTCAACGTACCCTTATAATGTTACCAGATCTGTTACTGATGCACAGTTTATGGTCTCACTCTTGGAAGTTTATCTCTCGGAGCAAACTAACCGAAGTTTCGGAAGTTCGGCAATATTTCAACGACGATGCAAGTAAAAGATGAGTGCTCAAATACTCATTCTTTTTTTGATGGAATACAACTCAGATCAACTCCGGCTTATCCCTTGCTCATCCTCCCTCATGGTTTTACTTGATCTACCCGATCGTGAATACCCCGAATCTATCGGTTTCATCAATTACCCACAGCCTCCTCACTCCATCCTTCCATCTCAATCCTTCTCCCCCTCTTTCTACGCTCCATCCCTCCTCCTCCAACCGCCCCCGCAGACACTTCCACGCTCCCGCTCGCAAACACTCGCTCCGCGAATAGTCCCTTTCCTTACCGCCGCAATCAAGCAAAGTGTCGCCCGCAGCTATGGCGACGCAGTCTGGGTCTCTCTCTCTCTGTCTCTCACTCTCCCTCTACTCGAACCACCGCCAACCTGCGTCCTCCTCCTCTACCTCCCCCTCGCTACTTCTCAAATCTCCCTCCACCGCCCGGAAATACTGTACTCACTCTTCCTCCATCAAACAATATTCCCTTCCCTTTCACAGTCTTTTCAGGAAAATTGTTCTGCATATACTTGAATAAAAAATCAATGCTATAACTGATTACGGGAAAAAAGAACCTTTAGGCTAAATGAAACGTCGCCCATTCACTCGTCATTAACCCATTCAACGTTAGTATTATAAAAGGAGGACAATTGTCTAGTGACTGTTTGATTAGGAACATTTTAACTATATTAAGCCGGAAAAAGTAATGTGAATCGTATTTACGCTATTTGTATCTATGAGCCGATCTCAAAGGGTCTTCGTCGGGATGGAGAAGGGGTAATTAATAAATAAAAAAAATATTTGGATCATGCATTTATATTATAAGTGTGCAGATTGAATGCAGCTATTTAGTATTTATATGAAATCAGTCGTCGTTTATTTCAATCAGGAAGTAGTTTTTATATGGAATCGCAAATTAATCCTTAGCATTGGATGAAAGCAAATGAGGTGCAGGTTTCTCTACCCTTCGACCTCTTTCTAGAGTTATCCGGTAAGAAGTAACACCCGCGGATAGTGCTTTTTATTTGAAGCAAAATAAAAACTCCTCATATGAAAGAAAGTAAAATGGTATGGAACTCATATGATTAGAATTTCTAAAAAAAGCAGTTACCACTTCACTAGAATGGCACGGTGGTATTACCTTCTCAACTCCTCACAAGAAAAAGCATTGCTGTTCGAGATGCTAGAGTTAGAGACCATTGAAAAAGCATTGTGGTCAGAGACCATTAAATCACCTGCTTCCATAATCACGAATTAATCATTAGCATCGGATGAAATCAAATGAGGTGCATGTTTCTATACCCTTCGACCGCTTTCTAGGGCTATCCAACAAGGAGTTATTACCGCGGATAAAGAATTTTAATTTAGCTAGTACCTAACGTTGCTACTTATACCTTGCTTTTCACCTAATACTTCATAAAAATATGTTTTAGGCTAATGACTAACTCCTAAATCTTCAGGTTGAACAATTGAGAACAATCTCTGCGAAAACTTTTATAACTGAAAATATTAATGTCACTTTATTTTTCACGCCACATCAACTCATTCCTGGAAAATACTGGTATACGATTATCACAAATGCATTTCAATGTATATTACGGGACAGAAAGCCGAAATTCTTCAACCATATATGCCATAATTTATTCAAAGTCAGCGAAACAAATAATCCACCACCTAGCTAGTTCTCGATAATTTATAATTTATTCACACTGTCATTCACCACGCTATTATGCCTTACTCACGCAACATTTCAATACGAAATTTGTTGATCCTGAGGAATCGAGGAAAACATACTAGGGAAACGTAAAATTTATTCCTTTTCAAAATAAAGAAATCAACCAATAACCCTGGGAAGATACCAGGAACTTTGAAAAACTCTTAAAAAGCAGGAGGGGCAAAATTTTATGTGAAAGGAAGAAAGGAAACTCTTAAAGGCGAAGAGATCCCGGGGAAAATAATTTAGGGAGAAAACGAAGAAAACATTGAATGAGAGAATAGAAATAGGTACGTGTTACAATTAAATAGTTCACTTCCTCTTGATTCTGTAGGTTATCTATTTTTTCCTTTGATTTTGCAGTCCAAGACACTGAAAAAATATAAATGCAATTCCTCTGAAAATATATATTTTTAACACCTGCATTATCTGACATAAGTACAAATAAGGTCACCTGAGACGATAACTATTTATACAGGCATATCAATGCCCTAGCTATAACGTAGAAACTTCATACCCTCAGAAAGACACTGGAAACAAATCTTTGTATTCTCCTCAGAGTCATTAAAGGCAAATCAGTGCGATTTAAGGAAGATTTTCCTAAGGTTTACCTTTTCTATAGTATAACATGTAGATTTACCCAAATCTAGCCACGAAACCACACCACGGCGGAGTGAATGAAGCGATGAGAATGTATGAACAGCGATAAAGGCGAGACGATATACTACTCCGTCTTCTCCGCTTAGGCGATGGGGTCGTAACATGGCGTGGGAAATATAAACACAAGGCGGCATGAGAGGAGGGTGAGAAGAAAGAAGAAATGATTTAAAAGCTCTGCGCTGGATTTATACGCAAAAGGTCGTAAGGAGATGTTCCTTAGACCTCTCTTCTTATGCTCGGATGAAGTAAACAACACTGTATGCAAAGCATTTGAAATGCCACATAACATGCAAACATTAGAATGCATAATGATTATCACTCGTAGTTTGGAAGAAGTCAGGCATGGCAGATGCCAAGGCGGATTCGTAATCTTTCCATTTTTTACAAGTTGGAAATTTATGCCTTTACGCTAGAGGTGTACTAGCTCAATCCAGCGCTTGCTAATACATCTCTGCACGAGGGTTTTAAACATGCTCTCCTCGGCACGAATCCATTCAAGTTTACTTTGTAATCAAGAGTTCTGGGGACACATTCAAGAGCTGTTATTGCCAGGACAAATTTTCTTTCCGATAGTTAATGCGATGGACAAAAGCATAATGATAGCTGAGAGAGTTTGGAAATATCAATGATTGGCTAGATATGATTAGTTTAATAATAACCATTCATTGAGATTTCAGATAGTTAGTGTTTCAGGTCTTATCATTAACATTGAGTAAGAGAAAAAAACGGAAACTGAAAGGACATCATGTTTTACCTTTGTTCATAAAGTAAAGTCTACAGCCTTTACTAATGCATTACTTACTTTATGCTTATTTCCTACACCTTTTTGAAAACCGATATTTTTGTGCTACCATTTGCTTTACATGATTTAGTTTCCTTGCTGTATTTCCGATAACAGCTGATTTTACTTAATTTCCAACGTATTTTAAGCACGGGTTTTCTGGGCATTCTATCTTTTCCATAAGAAACATTATCTATATTATTTAAACATAATATCAAAATTAATAATTCAACCAACGAAAAATATCCTTCTCAGATGCTTCAATGTTTGCCAGAATAAAAACCGGGTTAGAGATAGCGAAAGAAATTTATTCAAATGATCATTTAAGGTCTCCAAAAAGTTTCACCTTCTAGAGAAAAAATACATAGAAGGAATAGAGAAATTGAAAGGTCGAACAATTTAAAAAGAAGCACATTAAAGAAAGCATTATTCAGCCAAGGATTGTTTAAAATAATCCTCATAAAGTAACCGCCAAATAATTTATAATAAGCAGCGAATACGTTTTCAATTCATATTTTCAAACAATATATTCTGATCAATTTTATCTGTTATAATGTTATACTTTTAATACCCTGCACTGTATTTCTAATTATATTGAGATGATTTTATTTTTGGTTATCGCAACGTAAAATTCCAAAAGTACGCAAGGATACATTGGTCGGACACAAACTTCCTGCTTCCTACAGCTCCGGATTCCAAGAGCGGGAGAGGCATAAAAATGGAATAAAAGGCCCAACCTATTACAAGGGCCATCTCCCTCACTCCCCTTACGCTCATCTCTCATCTAACGTTGTGAATCAGAACGCGTCAAACTAATCCCCTCTCCTCTTCTTTTACGGACCCACTAATATTTCCTCCGTATCCTCGCATTTACTTTGGCAATGGGGGGAGAGGGAGGAGTTCCAATGGAGACGGGTGGCAGGGGGTGAATACTCGGGAAACGCCATGGGAGAGACAAGGGCGGGGAGGGGGGGAGGGAGAAAAAGTGGGAGGATCGGTAAATAGGAAGAAATGGGAAAGGATAACCCTAAACATTCGCCGCGAACCCTCCTCGAAGGAGACCAGGGATAACGACCGAAGGCATGGATGGCCTCCCCTCCCCAGCTTCCATTCGCCATACGGATTTCATTGCCCACCGATCTCTCTTCCATTAGTCGGGTTTTTCCACCACCACCTCCTTTCTCTCCTCCAACACACCCTCATACTTCCTCCTTCTCCAACAGCCATATTCCTTAACCCCCCAAAATCTTTCCCCTCCCTCCCATCATCTGAAACACAAGTCGGCCCCGACTTATTGGTCTATAATCCCCATCATACTCCTTTACGACTCGACGTGTTCCGCCGAACTTTCTCAACGCTCCGATCCATACACGCACGCACTGGCAAATCTTTGCGAGCGCTGGAGTTTGGGAGTTTTCTCCCTGATCGCGCGATGGTGGCAGGAGGACTGATCACCGATTCTACTTTATCAGGATGAGAAGAAAAGAGCGATATGCTGTAATAATCTTCTCATTTCGTTCATCGTGATTGTTGTCCCGATCCCGATGGCTCTCTCTCAACCTGGGGGATAATTTCAGCTTTTTCTTCAGCTTCAGGAATCTGCTACGTTTTTCATGGAAAATAAAAATATGTATTTGTTCCGTGTGATTTTCTTTGTACTTCTTGTGTGACACCGCGAACGACGCAACGCCTGAGAGGCGGCGACGCGACGCGCGGTACACTTCGAAAGGGTGGGTCCTTGAAAACGGTGTGTATAGCCCCTAAGTGATTAAACTTGAAATTGAAATTTGATTAAGCTTAAAATAAAATTGGAATACTGCAATAAAAAAGGACAATTTTTAATCTTCTTCTTCTTCAGCAGGTCAATCAAAAAATTCTTTATTTAACTCGAGAAAAAAATGAATGCAATAAGAGCAATGACCATCACTGCCTCACTCAAATGACGCCACCGTTCTAAATAAAGGTTTTACGTGACATTATTACTTAGATAACCCTTCTAGTATGGTAAGTCGCCTTTATGTAGCTGCCTCGCAGAGAGAATGAAAATTGTGTTGACTGACATCTGCTCAACTCCTTCCCGTTCATAATTGGATTTGGGACACTATTGAAAGCATTGTTTTTCCTCTCTTTGCAGCTTAAGGCATCTGCGGAAAGCTCTAGCCTCGTCAAGAGTGTAGTCTTTGTGATTACTTATTGCATTAACACCCCATAAATAACATCTTTCCCGAATACATTTCGTCATTCATGCTGTCAAGTTAACCGGTTGAACATATTGCTATAAAGTATCAACCAATATAATTCAATTTTCATAAAATGAACTGAAATGTACAATTTTCTCACTTGTTCCATTCTCTTTTCGCCGTGTAACGCGTGGCTGTTTGTTTAATGGATTGAAGAGCAAGAAATAATTGCCAGTGAAGGGTTTACGGATGAAATCACTGACATTGAATATTAAATCACTGACAGATTTATTTCAAATTGGTTAAGTAGCTGCATAGGAAAAATGCTGGTTTTTGTCTCTGTTTTATTACAGTTGTAAATGCTAAAGTATACTAACATCCAGTTGGATGTAAATACATTTTTTAAATTTTAATTTAATACACCAAAAACATTGTCTTTCTTTTATTTTGGACATGTATACGTGTCTGCTTTGCATGTATTTGCCTACTTAGAAAGAAAATGAGGAATTGCAACGCATGCCGGGGAAACTTAGGTGAGTTGTTGTGCGCGCGCCTTCGAAGGTTTCTGAGTTATTAAATCCATTGTGCAATAGGTGAAGAGCGAGTCGTTTCAACAAATGAGTGTTGGCACGTGACCTTCTCAAACAAGCGAGCAACTAAAAGTAATCAACAAAGCAGATCGTTTACAAGTTGCCCAATCAAGTGCATCAGAATCGAATCAGTGAGACATAATTTGTGTTAAAAATAAGGAAATTTATTTGTACGTAGAATAAGATTTGGTGCAGTGGTCTCTTTGTTTGCTTTTGGATTTTTAATGCTTATCATAAGATCACTTAAAGAACAAGGTTTTGAACTCTTGCATTCGCCCTAAAACTGGAATTTTAAGGACGAAAATCTAAAATGTTTGCACTACTTCAACATTAGAATATTTTATTTACTTATACACCGCAGCATAGGTATGGAATAGAAACTCATTCCATCATTTGCGCGTTATGATTTCCAGTGTAGCTACGAGGAATCTATTGCACTAGGTTATAAATTTGTTTAGGGACCGATTTTGAACCATGAAATTCCTTCACTTCTGCAAAAAACTGAGAATAAAACTTGGCTCCATTCAGTTGCACATTAGAAAATTAAAAGAAAGAACCCTGAAAAGATTTTTGGGCCAAGCCATGAAAAGTATGGAAATGAATGGGGGCTTCAATATAGAGTATTTTATTTTGCGAATAGACAAAAAATCATTGTCCTTCATTTATTTTGTGCATGTCTGCTTTGTATATAAATGCCTCCTTAGAAAGAGAAAGACGCATTGCAACGAATGCCGGGCACAGCTTGTATTTAATAAAATATATATCGCGATTTTTCAAATAATTCCAACTTAGAAAATGTAATAGAAGGATTTATAATTGAAGAGCAGCTATTTAATACAGTAAAACAATTAACTTAAATTATTCACTCTTGATCCTCCATTGCTTCATGAAATTCCTTCACTTCTGCGAAAAACTGAGAATAAAACTAGGCTCCATTCAGTTGCACATTAGAAAATTAAAATCACCAACCAACCACCTCACCAAATAGTCTTCTCGTGTAATAGAACACTTCTCCAATGGTGAACTCATTTCTCCCTTAGATCTAAATGGAATAAAGACAAAAGCACTCCGCGATGGGATTCACTTCGGCATTAGAAATCCGTCAAAAGTCTCGACAGCGTCGTCGCCATATTCCATCTCTTCCACTCACGCAAAGGAAGTAACCACCCCCGCATTCCTCCGGCGTACCCTAAGGACGAGCACCACCCAATCCTAATGGAGAGTGTCACAGAGGACGAGAGGGGAGGTCTTATCATTGCTTATTAGACGCATAAATCACCTCCTCTTCGGGCGCTGAGGGGCGCAAGGAAAGATATTGGGAGGATGAAGGAGAGTAGACTAAGAAAAGGGGGAGGGTTGGGAATATAAGGGGAATGGGAACGAAATGGGATCGACAGGCTTGGAATTTTCTGTGAAGAGTTATTGTCGTCCATAACGGAGAATTGGAGTATGACAGTTGCGGGGAAGGAGGGATGTGGAAGTAACAGATTATGAAGAAGTGGGAGATGAAGAGTCGACTTTAGGAGGATAGAGATCTGATCTTCGGTTCGACTGCTGGGGACTAAACCAGTTACACAACCACAAACGTGCACAGGTTGAACTTTTGGTTAAACTTTGAATGCAACTTTACCTAACTTATGCTGTGGTTGGCAGCGAAAACTCTGCATTCAGAGCTTCAGCGAATTTTTCAGTCATTTCAATCTAATGCAGTCATTTAAACAAAAACATCTTCACAATAAGAATCTTAGCTTAAATTTCTTACTGGATCAATTGTGGTTTATACCTATCTAATAGTATATACCTACACGATGATGAGTGATGTACAATGATATCAATTAATTTTGTCATATCATATGCACCAAACATAAATCGAAAAAGGAAATATCTTCTTATAAGCATGAATATTTAATGAAAATAATAAAAAAGAGGATTAAAATCAAGTATTCCGCAATAACAGATATGCAATCGATGTTAAATACTGGCAAAGTCTCTTCCTTTGTATCTCTCGCAAGTGCAAGAAATATTTTTCAGTAAAAACCAGGCTATTCTGCATATTTATAAGTAAAGATGACTGCAGTGACATAAGTACATCTAGATTTACAAAGTAAGAAACGACAGCGTTGCACAAAATGAATAGCTGTTCTTACTGAACTAAAAAAGTAACGCCACGATTATTTTTCTGAGCCTTGAAATGAATCCTTCCCTATAATGAAAGAACGATATCTACCACTTACTTCTCGAGCAGGAAAATAAAAGAATATTTCGTTTTTAGAGCCTCTAAAAGTCAAAAGTCATTAAGAATCCTACAGTTTACGGAGAGTCCATACACATGACCACCTAGCACCACCAACGTTTTCAGCCAAGGCCATAATTCCTAATAACTTGCCCGAAAGAAATATTTATCTGTAGAGAGGCCGTAAGAGGCCGTAGCAATAAAAGGCGCTCCAATTTATGACGTGGAGTCATTTAAGATCGTGATGGGAAACAGATAAGAGGAGGAACATGAGCGAGGAGTTTGTCTGAGAAGGAATTGGGAGGAATGTGATTGGTCCGGCTCTCTTGCGCCGATGGGCGGTAATGGATGGCGCCGAGATACGAAGGGTCATTCGCTCTTTCCTCCGCTCTGAAAGAGAATATGGTTCAACAGGAAAGCATGGGAAAAAGAAAGGAGATGCAACTGATGGTGGATAATACTAGAGACCTTGAAAACACGAAACGTACTGTTATTTACACACAGTGTGTGGAAATTCATTCAGAAAAAAATCATTGACCTGGCCGGATATCTCAATTTCCGGTAAGTTTCGATTGGTTAGTCCCTTCAAGTCCAATTTTATAAATGAATATGGCTTACAATTTTTCTTCCAAGCTCAACTCCATGTGGTTGTGGTTTCATACTACTTTTTTGCGTTTCATCATTTCCGCATGTCAGCATTTTATGTCACAAACACGTTTGATCATGTTGACAATTAAAATTAAAACATTTGCTTCGTTTAGAATTTGAATAGTTATATATACTCCAATAACAGAAGAATATCTATCACAATGGAACATAACAATTCTTTCTAAAAAATTATACAGCACTCAATGCGGTTTAAATGAAAAGGTTTATTATTGATGCTTCAAATGTTGTTTCTATCCGTTAGTTTTCTACTTAAACTGCACACCTAATAAAAAATATTTTAATTTGATAATTTAAAAGAAATTACGTTAAAATAATTGCTAATTCTCAAACCGAAAGAATTAACACGCGGTGGTGCTAACAATAAGGGTGAAATTCTCCATCGGAGATAAAATACATTTATTCATTTGTTGGCAATGTAAACATTTAAACTTGCAGACTGGTTTAAGAGAGTTCCTCAAAATTACCTCCAAGAAAATACCACTAATAGGTACAACAGAAATTTTGCTCAGTTCCATTTGTGAATATTAATTCAAACTGCACACAGTTTCACATATGACGAAGTATTATTTTAAACGGTCCTATATACCGGTATAGTGCTGATGATGAAAAAGAAGAGCAACTAGTCGGAAAATAAAAAAATTAAACGTTTATCCAAACAATAAGTCCTCAAGGTTTTCCATATATTTCAAGAATAGGGGCGTATCTTTGCATCAACTCTTTCTATAGATTCCTAACATTTTGAAATTTAGTTCGACTGGATTTTGATTGAACATAGTGATTCCGTAAAGATAAACAGAAAAAATTGTATAAACTGTAAAAGCCTAATTAAGGTTTTTTAAAAGAAGAAAAGTTTACTCCACAATAATTTAAATTAAGCGCGTAGATATATTTGACCTTCCTGATACGGAGTTTTCCGTTTGGTGACTTCTTGAATAAATATGAAATGACATTTACTTGCTGGGAAATAATGAACAAATTCTGACCAAAAAAATACTGACCAGCGTCATACACTCGCCACATTAGACCGAAGAGGGGAACTCACTGCTTTTAGAACGATGACGATATATGGGAATTTATTCGTTTCGCACGATGTGGAATAAAAGAAATGAGATATTGAAGTCGGGTAGACGATACAAAAGCCGATAGAGCCGAGGAGCCTAAGCCATGGGGGGAGGAGGAGGAGGGGTGGGATTAGGGTGGGGGGAGTAAGGAGGGGGAAAGAAGTGAGTACTAAGCCATTGGAAGAGTGACCATGAGGGAAGGAGGGTCTTGGCTAAGAAGGCGTGAGTGCTGCGAATGGTTTACTGGTATCGTTTGATGTTCGGTTCCCTCTTCCCTTGTTGATGGACTCACAGATGGCCCGCATCAATAACGGATATTTACTGCTCTCTATATCGGAGGGGATACTGGACGCGGGGGTGCCGATGGCCACTGATGGGATTCCAAGGGATGTTACCGAGACAACGACAAGAGGGGACGAGCAATGAAGAGACGAAGTCAGGGAAAGGATATTAATAACGAGCTTGCACACGCATCAGTCGACCAAGGCGAAAATCACATTTACTCGTCATTGAGAGCGGAAACATTCCGACGCTCATGTTGGGAAGAATGCCGAACTCCTGACCCTTCACGAAATGACATTCCGCTCGTTGGTTAAAGAAATAACATAGCTTAGGCATCACCACGAATATTTCTGACAGCGGCTTTAAATGCTTTAGTCTTATAAAACATGTAATAATATGAAGTTTTCCGAAATTCATCAAAATTGTACGCATCAAAATTGAACAGTAAAGAAAGGAAAAAAAGAAATTTTTATTGAAACCCTCTCGGTAGCATCATTTTTTCATCCAACACCTGATTTTCACCTGAAATGATTCATTTAACGGTTATCACAAAGAAATGTAGTGGCCACGTTTATATGGAATATTTCTAGACATTAAATCAAAGAAATAACTAAATATTTGAATTGGCATTCAATAAATCTTTAAGCGTGACATACAATAGATTCCATCATATCGGCCTGATGTTATAGGAGAAGCAACCAAACTTTAGAGGCGTCCAAATTCATGTCATAAAAGACACTTCAGGTGAAACGAGCTAAGTTCCAGCCACATCAATTATCTGTAAAGTGAAGGAGAATTACGTTGAAATGAGGTAGTTTGTTATTGTTGTGGCAAATAAAAGGGACTTCAACATTAATATGTTTTCAACGTTTCAGCGTTTAAAAAGCATAATCACACTAAAATAGTTATCAATAAGAGCATTTTTAGTTCAATTTAGAACAGGGAAAAATATTGTTTGCTTGTTTGCTGAAAAAGATCAAGAGGAAGGGCGATTTATGTATTCTAAACTTTGGAAAGGAGAGAGAAATATGGAAAAAAAATGATGGAGGCGTAAAAGAAAATAAAGTGAAGGAAAGAACCATTTGGAATTAAAGTAATCTTTAGAGGCTTTTGCGAAAATAAAGATAGCGCAGTTACATTCGTTAAAGAATACGATCATTTTAATTATTGGTTCTCGTGGAGCGTAAGAGACTAGTATCGGAAAAAGTAACGAGGGGACACCCGGTACTAAACAGAGGGAGGGGTTCACCGAAGGTGTATCCAGGATGCTGCAACAAAGACGGAAAGAAATGGTGGAACGTCACCACCATTGGTGGTGAAAGATATAGGGCGGAGCTGGGAAAAAGACAACCTTGTTGAGAACGTCGGGAACAGTAGCACCGCTCGGCCGGGAAGGTTCGAGTGCTTCCGTGAAAGAGGGCTGAGGAAGAGCTGGACTTCCACGAGGAAGAAAAGTGAGAAAGGAAAATTGTATGAAAGGTGTCGTAAGGAAATAAATAATAAGGGATATGGTAATGACAAGATTCGTAACTGAGTATATTTAAACATATGGCGTCAAGATATTGCTTAGCTTCTATTTATGAAGGAGAGTTATCAAGTAACCATCACGATATTGCTTAGAATCTATCCATTCTGCATTAATTCACCGCATCAACGACTAAAATGCTGAAAGCTGTGGTAAGTCCACATTAAACATATTAGTGCGCATGTTAAAAAAAATCGTTTTCTTTAAGATGAACATAACTGTCAACAAGAAACGAAAAACTATCAATATCCGTCCAATCTCATCACTGAATCATCCATTAGAAAAAAAACTAGCGTCTCATCATTCCTATTTCCAAAACTATTTTCTCATTTACATTGGGATTCCTTAAGATTCCTATACTGAAAATTTGTACTAGTTCACCTGAAAAAATATTTCAATTTTGTAGGAATGAAGGCAGCGATATGAAATATGGTAGTGCCTTTCCTCAGAATTGTATAGACACCATGCATTACGATGTGCACAACCATATTTCCGACCATAACATTTACTCATTTTTCCAATCACTCGTATAATTGCTTGATTATTATTCACTTGAGTTTACACGCCAAGAGGTTAGCCGTGCGCTACCTGGATTTATACTGAATGTTTTGCACTTTTGCGAAAGGTGAGGGGGGGGGGGAAAGGAGTAGCCTAGACGGAGAGGATAAGAGAGAACTGTGTGCGTTTACTGATTGTCTTCGTGTCTAGCTGTTTTTGTTACATTCACAAATGACACGTTAAATGAAGATTTTTGCTCCTCACATTTCGAAAGTGTATCTATTATTTTGTCACTTCAAAGCACCGAATTCGCATGAAGCATTCTTGAGTTTTTAAAGTAATCAAAGCTTAATAATGTCACCTCCGACGCTCTAGTGGCTCTCAAAATAGACCTTCCATCTACAGTGTGACACTCTTTGTTCACTCGTCGAAGTATTTAACAAAACGTGGAACTTTCCTTTTTATTCTGTTTATCTCTTGAGTTAAATCTTTCTGCGCAGGACCCCAAATACTCGCGTCGTATTTAAAATATGGCCTAACCAATGCGAAATCTCATCCCGCTTCTACTTAAGTATTAAGATAAATTTAAATATAGATTTAAGATCGTTCAGAAGATACCTTTAAGTGGCAGAATACATCAGATGAAGGAAAAGAATAGGCTTAAAAGTATGAGCACAGAGAGACGAACTACTAGGCGCCACAATGGGCTCGGGATAGATATTTAGCTTTTTTCCGCCTCCCTCCATGGGTTTCCCTGGCTGTATTGACGGTGGAGAGCCAGGAGGAATCCGTGCGCGTGCATTACATCTCTCCCGGGTTCGTAAGCGGCAGGCGGCAGCTCACGCATACCTACTTCACGTACCCACACGTACTTCGCCCGAACTTCAACACAGACGGTGCGGCGGAGGGAGCCGAAGAGAGGAACTCCCCTTGCTCAGACTCCACCACGACTCGCACCTCTTCTCTCGGCGAAAAAAATACCCTCGCCTTCACTCTTCCCATCCGTTTTTTAATAATCCTTATACTTCTTGCGCCATTATCCTCCCTATACTCTCACACCAGTCTCAAGAGAGTTTCAGGGAGGCACAGAGAATGTTGGAGGGTTACACAGAGGACCGATCCCCATATAGAGTTAGCTTCACGATATCGGCGCGTAAGCCCTTCAATCGTATATATTTTATGATCTCAAAATATTTCCCTCAGATAATAACACCTAAAATGAGTTCTGCACCCTTTACTTGCAATTACTACTACCTATTTTTACCGTTTCCCTCCATGGTGACTGTATCCACGGTGGAGAGACAGGAGAGATCTACTTACAATTACAACCACATATAAGAGCACCACTGTACAATAAATTAAGTTTCCCAAAGATATGCTCTTACCTTATATCTAATCAAACATGTGGCTGGCATCGAGCATCGATTTCAATTATTTATAGTAATGGCTACCTGATAACAATAATGAAAGAGAAAATTTACTGGAGGAATTAGAAGACAATGAGTGGACAAAGCAAGAGAGAGATGATAATCAATGATATTATTTAAAAGGAGGATTGATAAAACAGTATGCATGAAAATAATGGAGAGGAGAGCTGTAGGTAATTGGTTTTCAGATCAATGACTACCGATGATGAGTACACGATAGGATAATATGTTGGAACATCAGTGAAATCAGAGTGAAATCAGAGTAGGAATATTCATACATTACTCGTAGGTGCTGCCAGAACGAATATGCCCGTAGCAATCCTGCACTATTTGGCTATAGGTTATTTAACCGTTTGTTGTCACAATGAGTAAGTACAATAAACCTTGAGTGGGTTGCACAGTTTGGATTTTGCAACCTCATGTTGCATAAAATTTAGTCTCCTTCACAGCACATAAAAATTATAAAAACCAATATCATATTTTATGTTCCTGATCAAAAATACATATTTAAAAAGCGTCTAAGATAGTAGAGTATTTGACAGAAATGTAAAAAATTTGTAAAAACGTCAAATGCCGATTTTGGAAAGGAATTACGTCACCGTTGAATCTATGATCGTGACTTTTGTTCAAATCATACGATCATGAAAATAATGTTTACTTTTCATTTCTTTCTTAGACAAATGAATACATTTCAACTGAACTATTATCATGGACTCAAGTAAACATTTCAATCCATATACTTGCAGTAAATCAGTCAAAAGCAGGGAAACAAAATTGAGAGCAATAATGGATCAGGTATATGGAAAATCAAATATAATACGTGTGCATGCATGACTAAAGAAATAGGATTAAAGGAAATTTAAATCCGAAATACTGTAAATGTAATCACCAAAAGACAATACAACAAAACATTTAAATCCACCAGAATCTAAGTGGTTACTTATAAAACCCAAAATAGCCCAAAAAACAGTAAAACCCAGAAGGGCACTTTTGGGTTGGGTTAAATTAAAATCCCCGGTTCTCATTTTTCCTTTCGATCTTTTTCTCCTTTGGCCTCAAAGTGCGATAAATGGATATCAAAACCCATTTAAGGCAGTGAAAAACACTTAAGATACACCTAACTAGAAGCGGGACCCGGATTCGCACGGGAAGCTGTGAATTACTTGCACCGATAATGCATAAAAGAACCAGGCTAATGGTGAGAATTTTACATTTTCTCGGCTAAAAAAAAGTTATACATTACATGAAATTTGAGGTTTAATTTAGAGAATATTTTAAATCTAATTTTTTATAGATATTTTAGAATAAGGAAAAAACAAATGTTACAAAAACCACATATTTGGTAATATTATTACCCAATCTTGGTCCAGAAATAGTGCTAAATAATATTCATAAGGGCAAGATGATCATGCCCGTTGACTTTCAGTGGGATATATCATTTACCTTTATGAATAAGAATCATTGCATTACGTGCAACACGTGCTATACTCAGCCACTATCTGTCAGCCATTAATCGCATGTTGGAACTTCTGAGTGAATTCTCATTGAAATTTACTTATATTTAATGATAATCTTATAAATAATGTACAGATTATGCATGCTCGTATAAAAACTCAAAAACGAAATGTAGTAAAATTTTCAAATTTTAAGGAAATAAAATGTCTTCTATGCGCGGATAACTGATTACGTTTCATGTAATTCATGATCTCCAGTTCGATCCCTTTTCGTTCGTTTTTCTTGGAAAAACAAATGTTACAAATATCATGATTTAAGTTCAAATTCTCAGAATATATTCCACAGGAGAAAAATCATTCGCCTTGACCGGGATTCAAACGCGGATCCCTCGATTTCGCGCCGAGTGCTTAAACCAGTGAAGCTAGCGAGGCGTGCTAAATGCAGTTACTTGGTAAAAGCCATAAATGCAAATAGTGAGGTTGGGGTGAACACTATCAACTTAGTCACTGAACATGACCTATAAATGCTGCATGCATGAATGGCCATTCATGAAATCGCTATTATAGGTGTAGTGAAACTTGGTGGCACTCGCTTGTTAAGAGCAAGATGCAAGGGAGGGGAAAGCATACGAGTGATGTGGGATAAAGTGGCCGAGTCTTCCTCCAAATGTCACTCCGGGAGTCCTTCGGTACCTTTGCCCGCTCGTCAACGCATGATTTACCCTGAGTGATCTCTGATTCTCCGCTCGTGAGTGCCACCAAGTTTCATTATTCCTATAAATGGGTATTCACGCCTGGTTGCCAAGGAAATTTATACTGTTTAAAAGAAAGAAAAATTGATGAATTTAAGAGCTAAAAATGCAATAATGAGACAAAAACGAAGCTTATAAGAAAATTGAATGAAATAATTAAATACTGCATTATTTTATGCGTTCGATGATGTGAATCTCCATCCAATATCTTGAGTGCAAGTAATTTAAAAAAGTAAATAAAGAAACACATACACCGAATTCAATGCTTTTCTTATGGGAGTCAAAGTTAACATTAATGGGGTAAAACATCCCCAAAAATTGCTTTTCGCAAAAATCCTTTCTTAATACGCCTGTACACCACAATTGGGATATCCTCAAAATATCACGTTTTTATCACCAGTAGTTTAAGGTGTGCGTTGATGAGTGAGTGAGTGAGTCAGTCAGTCAGTCAGGACATTTCCTTTTATGTATGTAGATTACCAGTAAGAGGAGTAATATTGGAAAAACAATATGGCTATAATATATTATTCTGCATCACCCCAGAAAATTGCACACGTGAGAATTGCATAACAACCGTTTATAAATCTAATTCTCTCCTTGTGATTGAAGAAGTAAATTTGGTATACGGCAAGGAAAATAATTCCAACTTCTAAGCGTAGGCTAGGAAGTTTTACTTTCAAAAATAATAACTTCCTGAGAGTGTTGATCCGCATCATGTTTTATCTATCCCCTAACGCATTTACCAAACTCTCTCATCTCTCTGAAAATAAATAGCACTACATAATTTTTCAGTTCCATTCTGATTTTTTTGTTATTTTATTTGTTATGTGTGGTGTTTTCGTTTTTTTTTAAATATATGTTCTGTTATTTGGGCCACTGTACATCGGCAACTTTGTTGTATGTGATCATTTTCCAATAAAATAAAAAAATATATCATACCATTCAATTATAGTACTAGAAATTTAAGTTATTTGAGTTCATTTTTACCTTCAAATCTTAACATATTTAGCGATATACTACCCAGAATAAGAAAACACAGAAAATTTATAAGGTCAGTGTGGAATACCGAGGTATACCACAAAGAGTTTTGACTCAAATATACAATTTGTCAAAGTTATTAGAGAAATTACACTTCTGTCCTAGACATATGTCACCCTGCCTTTGTTTTTCTCAGGTATTTTGGTACCTTATTTGGTTTCCTTAGTTGTTTCATTTGAAGAGACTGTCGCGGCGCTGGGAACAGGTGTCACCGACTGGGGTCTTCAGGGCGGCCATCCTCGACCTTCGGTGCCCGCTTCCATATGAACCTTTGACCTCTCGCCATCCTTGCCTGCGCTTCGTGACGTCCCATCGCCCCTCCTACTCCCAGCAACTGACGAGCGAGGAAGGGTCAACTCTAAACGAATGCTCGCGGTGTCGAGGGATGAAGAAGAGACTCGGCATATTTCCCAGGTTACAATCCACGTCAATTGCTAAGGGAGACTCAGCGGTAAATCGAGCTGAGATGCTCGGCAAACGTATCTCCCTACACTCCTGTCCCTTGGCGCTCGCCGATGCAACACCGACGCTTCAAACCCTCCCTTACTCCACAGACCCCACTTGTTCTTCCCGCGACCGCTTCCTCGTCCATTCCGATAATGGCAACTGCGGCTCATTGAGCGTGGCAATTCCCATATCTCGGACATGGGGACACGCGAGCAAAGACTCCTAAGCTCGTGCATGCAAGCCAACAAACCCGAATACCAAACGGTTCCGACGAGGCGCGGCAGGGACAAATGTTTGCTCTCTGCTTTCAGGAGTCTGAGAGCTGTGTATTGGTCCCCGCAGAATTCCCGTTTCTTACTTCCCCGGACTCCATATTTCCTCAAATTCCACTAACGACTTTCTTCTCTGCCTTAGTGCATTAAAAAGCAATGAATGCGTGCCGTCCTCGTTGAAGATAATGGACGATGAGTAATTAAATTTCTGATAAATGTTTCCTCTACTTTGCAAAAGAGATTGACCATGTCTAGATTTTAGGATGGGACTTTAAAACCCTGTTTTTTTCTATTGTAAACTCATGTAAGATTAATAAAATAGTGATGACACCTTCGGAAAACCATATACATCCGGAAAGGGTGCCTGAAGATTAGTTTAAATATTTATAAAATTAGTAAGTTAATTAAATAGAGTTAAATAACAGTTAATTTCTCTTTAAAAATAAATTAGTCTTTAACATGGATTAACGAAAAATAGGCACTATTTACCTGAAGAGAGTTTATTACAAAATTTTAAAACTAATCTTTTTCTTATCTATTTGTGGTTAAAATGACGAATTTCATAACATTCTTGATCAAATATGCTCAAAGTAGTGAACTTATAAGGGTCAGAGCTTACATTTTTTTCGGAGATTTTATTTTCCGATTTCTTGTTCTTGTTTCCGACGAATTTTTGTCCGTATCAGTGTTTCCTATCCCTGTTCTACATTTTCATCAACCTATATAATAACATTATTGTTGTTTATCTTATTTTTTCTGTTTGAATGAGCTTGATATTTTCTTCAGATAGTCGAGCCATCAGGTCAGCATTTCGGCACGTAGGAGAAGCTAAAACTTGGGACCAAGATTTTCGTTTCTTCACGAGAAATGCATTCCCACTTGACCACTATCCGTCCACCTATTTCTGACAGAATTAAGATAGAGTTCAACCCTCGGGAATGTATCGAACCCGGTGCTTGCCAACAACACGAGCTCCCTCGGTAACCACAAGTCCCCCACACCTTCCCCACCCATCTTTCCCCACCTCTTCAGTCGAATTGTTTGCTCTTGCGTCCCACGAGTGGTTGAGGCATACGCTAAAGGGCGAACACATTGGTCGCAGCAGAAGCCTTCAGCGATTCGCCGGTCAGTCAGTGAACACCGTAAACACGCATTGGAAGGTTTCGTGAGGAGGGGAGGGGGGAGAAGAGGGCATGTCCGCGGAGGGAAAGGACGAGCCGGGAAGTGCAAAGAGAGAGAGAGAGTGGAAGGAAGGAGGGAAGTTTATGCGGAGGTATCGGGAGGTTAAGGGAGTTTGGAGAGGGAACCTGGAGTGTGGTGTGACTAGGCAACCCGACCAAGCAACAAACCGACTCGAACCCACACAGAAACTCCCCACCTCCATCCTTCGCCTCGGCTCTCTCCCTCTCCCATGTTTGCACTCGAGTCAACGTTCAACAGTCGAGTGCGAACTGCAAATCGAGTCAATGGTGCGACGATTACGCGGTCCACTGCATCGATTGCCTCCTCCTCCCCCCTCCGCCTCAACGCGTCTCTCACTCACTCCAGGCGCAAACCCCCAAAGCCGCGGGACGGCCCCCTTTACTCCTGCACCCTCCTCCCCCCTCTCCGCGTGAACTCCACACGAATCTTTGCTTTCTCCTCCTCTCCGTCCACCCTTCCTCTCCGCTCCATTTCCTAGTTCCACTGATTGCAATCGATGCAATGCTCACGATGCTATGGACGCATTTCAGTCCGTCCCCCGCTCCGCTCTCCTCCACACTGACTTAGAGGAAAATAAAAACGAGGAATGGCCTCCGTCCCCACAATCTCTGTTAGTCATTACATTTCACGACATTCGAGGTGAACTCCCAGGATATTGGAGCGTGGATGGCTATAGGAATTACGGTCTGGATGCAATAAAACTTTTGCCCATCATATTTCGATACTGTGTTTCTTAGTGCGGACTTTAGTATTCTCGCTCATTTTATAATGAGATTGCGGAGAAGTTTCAAATGAAATTTTGAGAACTACAGCCTTGAAAATACGGTCTCATCAGTATTATGAAAAATGACCATATCATAACATTTGGAGTCAAATAAGATGTATTACTATTAGATTAAGATAAAATGAGAGAGAAAAGAATCCTACGTTTTCTACTTAGCTCTATTGATTTCCACTATCTTTCTTCAACTGAGTATTGAATCAATTTATCTAAGTTCTTCGATCACTATTTAAGAAATAAACTATTTTAAACTAATTTAAAAGGCAACCAACTTGATATTTTGTTAAACACCCACGGTAACTTGGGTAGAATCCATTTTTGATGTAAAATGGAGAAATTCAACAAGTTTTATAGAATAATTATATGGATGCTGCATAAGACAATTTAAGACAAACGAATAATTCTTTCCTATCACAAAATTTAAAACAATGGTCATAAAGAATATTGCATGTAAAAGGGAGAAGTGACTAAATGACATTGGTTATACTTCTAACTTGAACAATGTGTCCACTGGTTTAACTCTAACTTCTTCACCGTAGCTCAGTGGCTACTAGAATTATTACCATATATACTTACAAAAATTCTATTTGTTATCATGATACGTTTTTAGCCTGATTAAAAAGGAGGAATTTATTTCCCTTAAGCTACTCGTGATGAATATTTCGCTGTCATACTGTGTGTGCAGCATTTAATGGAATCATTTTAATTTCACATCGAAAACTCGCCCAACAGCATCACACCATAAGAATCATATTCATGAAATAAGATGGAAAGCAAAATAGAATATTCCATGTAATCCTACAATTTTTCTCGTATTTGAATAATTATACAAACTCTGCGTAATACCTATTTGGAGAACAAATATCACGGAAAGAGGTCGCATATTGTAAACACTTTTAACAACCCAATTACGGAATATAAGACATTAATTAAAAGAAAAACAGTGATAAATATTGTATTTGGCAATAAAAAATGTAGGAAATAAAATTCAATATCATTTAAAATCAAATTTAATATAAAATGAGCCCAACTGCAGCAACATGCAATTCCTTAGCTATGCCCGCTTTTTCTGAATAGTAAGTGCCCTCAGCGGTAAAGGAATCAGAGAATCTGTTTTGAAGCTCTTTGATTTAGGGCCTAGTTTTTCCAAAAATGAGCTTGGATCCGTGTGGTGGCAGGGAACTCGTAAAACCTCGACGGCCTGCGAAACGGAATATGTCCATCCGCGGCGACACGACTGTACCCGGGTGGCGATGGTGAACCGTGCGGCGACAACCCATAAATATCCGCGTCGCATCAGGAAATTGCAGAATGGGGAGTCGCCGAGTCGTAATAACCGATGGATGCATCGGTGACTTTGACTCCCAGTTAATCGATGTCAGTCGGCCGATTTCCTGACCAATGGCCGTTCCAATGAACGCACTCGCTTTGGTCAGCCAATTTCCACCTACGAAGCCCCCTGCCGCACCCGCACCGCACGGTCCATCTGCACCCGCCCCCGCGCTTCACGACACACACCCGAAACGGCCGCACGCCCCCCCCCCCCCAAAATACTCCGATCCAGGCTAAATCTCTGGCCGCGCCATTTGTTCTCCTCAAAATCATCTCAATCTGCATTTCCATCGGTTCCGAAGTGTTTTCCGCACCAATTTGTCTGCCCGCCGTCCGACAACCCCGGCACTGCAGCCGCCAGACACCCCTCCCCACCCGCAGGACTTTTCTGAATTCTCGGAAACTCGCTCGCGCGTTCCCTTGACCACCATCGCTTTGTCTCCTCGCCTTCTCTCTCTTCCTCTGCGTCTTCTATCACTCTTTCTCTTTTGTTCCTCTTTCCACTTCCGTCAATCCTTTCCCACTTGTCTCGGTTTCCAGTGGAATATCCCCGATGAACTGCCATTTCCAACGCACGGTGATTTAAACTATTTTTTTATTCAATAAACCAACGATTTGCACCGTATAACTGCGCGAAACAATAATCATTACCAAAGTTGTGATATTCTAAAGAGTAGGTTCAAAATATGTTGGAATCATGTTGCAACCAAAACGAAATGCTACCAACTTAACTTAATCAAAGAGTCAGTTCACAGATAAAAATTGTTTCTATTGTTTCAAATTTATTTGACAAAACCTCATGAAAAACATTCAAAAAGAAAGTTAAACTCGGTAATAATAAATATTTTTTGACTTGAATTTTACGGTTGCATAAATTATTGTGCATGCTTAAATAACCAATATAAAATATATCATAATATAATTGTTTTTTAACAAATCATGTTAAAAACTGCTCACAACAAATTAGATTGCTAATTTTCTAGCACTTATTTTCCAACTCTAGTCTTTATATTTGCTATTTAGCATTATGTTCTGCCTCATGGAGGTAGGACAAAAAAATAATCACTGTACCTGCCGACTTTCATTGGCTATTTTTCTATGCGCATTATTGGACTTTGTTGAATACTTTCTGAAACAATCTCTTTGATTACGACTATATATGATATTGACTTGAAGATTTTTTAGGGATAAGAAAGAGTGGAAATGAGAACTATTGTTCAAAGATTAAAGTTTGATCTAGTTAAGATGTTTTTCCAAATTTAGGTAAACGAGAAACCATTCTCAGGAAAGAGATATAATCATCTACAGACCAAAATGTACTGGACATTTACGAATTATTTTTTTCATTAATGTCTTTCTTTTTTTGGCTGGGTTATAGGTTTTCAAAAGATAGATAGAAATGATCTATTCAAAAGCATGCACGTAAAACACTCATATCTCCAAGAATGAAAAAATAAATATTTGGAGTCGTTTTTCCGTAAAAATGTTGTCGTGCTCACTTTCCTCCCTAACGTATACGGAGAATGAGAACATTAAAACTTATAGAGTATACACTTAGACACTGCTGACATCACTTAGTTATCATACTACAACGCATTGCTTAATAAATTTACCTTGCTATGTTGGCATACCTGTGCTAAAAAACTAATAAGAGATCAGGATTTGTACCAAAATTTAAATAGATTTTCATGAATGCTTGCACTTTTCTATTTGACTATTTACTTAATATCAACAAAAAAAAACGGTCATAAATTTAGGGTCTACAAGAAGTTTAAATATATCAGTACTCAAAATAATAATTACGCCCAAGCATGTCTAATAATATATTGCCATAAAACTTCACTAGGCGATCAGAAAAAAGCCATAATGATGCATCAATTTTTTATGTCATAGTGAATTGTGTCATATTGAGTCTTAATGAATAAAGTCTACATTTTCTACGAATTAGAATTTTGATCAGGGGAATACACTATAGGCTTAATCTGCCTAGACACGCTCCCCTAACTCTTACGTCATATTAGAAGAGGTGTTATTCAAGTGAAACGAGTACCTAGCTGAAGCGTATCACATCATGGGGATACACACCCTCCACTACTAATTATGAAAGATTTACGACAAAAACATGTACAGAGAAAATTAGGAATGAGTCGTGATTCGTAAATACAGTGCTTTGCCTAAATAATGTACACGATGACATGTTGTTTAAGTACCATTCATTTTTTATTCCCCTCAATACACATTTACTTTAAAAAATCCAACTCCGCTTCATCACAAAGAGGCAATTAACCTATGAGTCTGAAACTTATCCTTGGAAAAACGGGTGTATATCTGAAATAAGGTCTCATTTAGGGGTAATAAAAAATAAAGAGCGATTAATTAACATGCCCTGATAAAGCTGAAAGGTTGATATTGTAGTCGTCTACTCCATTAAATAAGGGGGCAAAAATAAAAAATTCCACGAATACCTTGATTTAAAAAGTTTTATGGCATTAAAACTGCAAGTAAAATATATTGTCACACAGTCCCTGTCAAAAAACGAAGTCTGGAATACGGAAGATTATGAGTTAATAACGTTTCGTATTATAATGAGCGGAGAGAAATTAATTCTATCATTAATGCAAAAGTTTTGTTTTCCGAGGGAAGACCACTAATTTATTCTATAAAGCGTGCAAAATTTTAATAATAATAATATTTATCATTTTCATGGGAATTAAGTTTTGAAACTCACGTGGATTACTAATTAGAATTCTGTCGAAAAACCTATTTATCATAAGTGCTACGAAAAACGTCACGATCGTGCCCGGACGCGGAGAGAGAGAGAGAGAGAAAGCGTGTTTAATCCCGCGTGATAATGTCCGGTTAACGACACAAAAATACACACAAAATGCGGCAAATTTATTCCTGGGGAAGGCAGAGAGGAGAGGAGAGATGGAGAAAAAACAGAGCGTTGGGGTTTAGAGGGGAAGGTTGGGGAGGAAAGGAGATTGAAGGAGAGGCATGCATGGAACAGGTGTTTAAAATACCACGCCACGCTCGTTCGCCCGAAACCCCCCCACTAACGCTACCGTTCTTTACCAATCCCCCCCTCTCACTCACTCACAATGCCAATTTTTTTTTATTTTACCAAATCTCGCGATCCAAATTCTTTTTAATTCTCTCCCCACAACAACAGCAACAACAACGACGACGGCGACGACAAATCCTACGAACGCACTCCGCGCTGCGGAAGCTATTCCAATTACCGAGGGACTGCTGATCAGCAAAGTAATCAATCCATCATTAGGAGGGAGGCAGACCGTATTTCATGCGCTCTCCGAAAGCCGATTCCAGTCCACCGAACCTCAACGAAATCCTATCCCCTCCTCACGCCCCTAATTTCCCTCCCTACCTTCCCATCCTAAACACAGACCAGTTTACCACGAGTTTCCCACCTCCTGGACCCCTCAAACTCACCCTTACGGGGTTCCAATACACGACGCGACCCGTCGCAGACCTCCTCACCTCCGAACGAATCCAGATATTCCCTCCCGCACACGCCCCCTCCCCCCACTTCCATTGTTGCCCCACACCCTCAATGCACGACCCACGGGTGCTTCAGCATGCAGTTCCCCCCCTGAGCCCTGTGCGTCCCCCTCCCTTCCCGATCGGAAACCGGTAGAGAGAGGACCGCCCCACTTCCTAGTGAGGGGGGGGTGCAAACCCCATTCTCTCACTCAACTTTACTCCTCCCGCACCCAATTCCCGCTTCCCCCCTCTCTCACACCTTCCCGACAACGGAACGGTTTTTTTCACGCGCGGGCACAATCGGCTGGGCGCGGCATGCTACGATTGTCGACCGCGAAAGCCGTGCTGCTGGGAGACCCCACGCCGTCAAACTCAGCCAGGCGTGCTGTACCCGCGCCCGTCGCCAGGTTGTATGCAGCCCGCCCCGTACTTTCCCACCCCCTTCCGTACTCTCCCCCTCATTTCTTCCCATCCCCATGTCTCATTTTTCCTTCCACTCCTTGTTCCTCTCTCGCGGATCGCTGATAACACTCCAGCCTCCGCCACCACCGTCATCCAGCGGTCTCATTTCCGATGTGAAGATTTTATTCGTTTTCACGCGCTCGATTTGCCAGGAGCTCGGTGATGTGTCGCGACATTGTAAAGCGTGCACTTGGGTTTCTGTGCACGCTTGGCCACCTTCCTGGTCCTATAAACGCATTGTGTGCATCGAGAATTTTTAAGAATCCGTTAGAGCGTGAATGTTTTTAAGAAATTCGCGTATGCCTGTTGATACCGGTATGAAATAACTTTCTTCGAACCTAAAGTCGTGCAATAAATTCACAATATACTTCTGATGATATCAGTATAACGTAGCAGTTGCTAATATCCCCGATGAAAAATGTTGAAAAGTATGGATTAAGTATAATTCATGATAATCTTCGGTATAAAGTCACAACACCACCTTAACTTCATTAAGTTTTATTTTACAACTAGACATCAACAAAATCTCGTCACATGAGTATGAAGTAATTTGTTAAAACAGGGTTTTGTAGTCAAACTCAACAAGGGAAAATGTGTCATATTATGATCATTTTGATTGATAGGATTTCAAATTTCTTCGATATCACGTTCTAATCTGTCTAGTTTATTTATTCTCTCGTGCGTCATTGCGCTATACACGACACTGGGCAATTTAAATTTGTACTTTTTAAGAACTACGGTCAAATAATAGCAAGATGCACTGCATATTTTAATGATTGTAAATGCTCTTAATTCCTGTCTTTTGAAAATATTAAGGCATTTTTATCCAATGGATAAGCGAGTAAAAAAGTAAACAGTGATGTCATATCTCATTATTTAATCATTTGAAAACATAAAGGTCATTAATGAAGCTGTAAATCATACGCGTTACGTTTACTTGCCTCATAAACCTGAGGTCACGAAAACATACATGTACTGAATTGGATAATTAATATCCAGAGATGAACTTACAAAGGAAAAACTTAAGGGAGACTATTTATAAAAACTAAAATGCATTTATTTTTCAATTACGAATCATTTATCCAAACATTTTATGTGCGCTTGATGTTTAACAGCAGGTAGGTAGGCATATTTAAATGTATTCATTACTTTGAGTAAATAGCAACTGTTTCCATAATTTTGGCATAAATCATATTTAACATTCACGCGCGCATGAATATTGTTATTCCGTGAAAACAATTAATTAGCACGGTTAATTAAATTAATGAAATTTTGTTTGCCGTAACGAATTTCAATAAATAAAGGATATTTTTTTAAACTGGGTAATCTCATTTTCATCACACCGGAATACACCCAATGCATCCAAAGCACAGGGGAATTAAGTCGGTGACCAAAATGTGTGTACATCGAAATCTATCCACGCATTCGAATCGGGAAATTCGTTTATTTTTTTCGTTTCCCCTCTCATTTCCCCTTTCCGCTGGACCACATCGATGATTTACGGCACCAGTGCAATTTTCCTCTCCACTCTGCGGACTTTCCAAAACCTCCCCGCTTCTCTCTCACCCTCCAAGTGGCCACCCTCTCGTGCCACCACATCCCCACACAGTTCGATATTACATCCATCCATTTGAAGCATGCACTGTGCTTGTATATCCGTGCTTATCTCATTCCCAACCCAGCGTTAAAAAAAAATTACTTAAATCTTTCCGAGGACAACGCTGTGTAAAACCACAATGAGAGTGCTAAGTTCCATCAGTATGAACATTAAATACCTAAAGAAGAAGAATGATATTTTTTCCTTAGGCTCCATCTTTCTAACCATACGGTACCTATCCAAAAAATAAACTCGCTTATTTCAAGAAAAAAGTTCTCTGCAGACTATTCTCGGAAAAATAACCACGAAATTGAGAGCTGTGTAAAAACTTCAATATTTTAGTGACTATTAATGTCATAATCCATCGAACTGCAACTTTTATATTGCTAGCTTACCATTCACAGTCATTTTACCAGTAAAAAGCCAAATATTTCGACATTTACGAAGCCAGTCACCATTATAAGTGAGTATATTGATTATTTAAACATTTACAGAAATTTGCTTTGTGCTTTTGCGTTGAATATTGATTGAATATTTACTGCACCTTTATGAGTTGATAGAAATGTTGATAGAGACGACAAAGGGCAACAGGATAATCATGGCAATATTAACAGAAGGACGTTGGAACAGGGGATAACAGATAGAAAAGAATCGGTTCATGTATGAGATGACGGAAGGCAAGCAGAACTGAATATGTAGAATAAGGAGGTACTCTGTTAACGAATAATCTACAGCTATCAAAATGAGGGTTGCCATATAAACAAAATGTATTGAAAACTCGGTAGTGAATCATGCATGAAACATTTTTAAGCACTTTGACTAAGACATTTAATAAAGAGGATTATTGGTGATAAAAAGTTTGAATTTCATACTTTTTACAACATTAATTTGTTAAAGGTTTATCTTCTCGTATAATTGACATATTATAGGACAAATAAAATAGCGCACAATAAGTCTTACTTACAAATGAATAATTTTATACCTGTGATGACAAAAAGGTTTTAATTGTAAAAACTGTTTAAAATGTCTTTGATTTTTTCGGAAGAAATATCTATTTCCATGCTCTGATCCACACTTGCCTCCATTTGTTTAGCTACCCTAAAAATAGGAACAACTGATCACAATAAATTCAACCAAATGTATTCCTCACCTTTCTTATATCATTTAAGTTATGGTTCTTTTGTGGATTACCATTGCATTCAGGCTGTGCGAGGAAACCAATCAGACCTTCATCGCTCTACCTCTCTCCTATCCGCACCTCTTGAATTCCTCCTTCGCCATTTCGTTCCCCTACATCCGCATTTCCACGTTCTGCTCTCCGCTTCTCCTCTTCACCGCGCATTTCCCTCCCCCCACCGCCCCCAAACCACCTCCATCCCCCTCCCCGCCCCCGGGCTGGGTGGGTGGGTGCACCGGTGCCCGTAGCCGATCAATCGGTCCATTGTGATCCGAGTGATTTGTAATTGAGCGTCCCTAAGCCATAACTCACACGCCTCCGTTGCCCCTGAACACAAACACCCACGCTTACCCACCACCCTTTGGGCCCCCCCCCCTCCCACGACACCCAACCCTAACCTAACCCCGTTTCTCCGCTCCACAATGCCGCTCGTACCCTCAGGGGGTCGGTCCAAAGCGCAAACCCTTCCACCGAAATTTGCACGCTTTTATTGCGTGCGACGCCACCCACCACCACCCCAATCCCGAAACAGACATCGAACCCTTCGCCGATAGTCAATTCACTCATGAATTCCGCCGCTCTGCACCCGGTGACAGCTGCATTTGCGCCCATATGTACACTCGGGTGATCGTGGACCTCTGCGCCTGGAGACTACATGCCCAGTCCGAAGACTTCATTAAAGGAAGGGTACGTCGGATTCCAAATTGAAAGCGACGCGACGGTTTGAGTGTATCCTGATAAATTCGCATTGCAATTGGGTAAAGGAGTTTTGAAAATAGGAACAAAATGAGTTTAGTTTGTTTGAAGACAGGGTGCTCAGATGTGGAATATTGGCTGAAATATAGCATTACCTACTGTTTCTCTTGTGATTTTTACCTATATTTTTAGAAATGGTTGCAATTATTAAGTCATAGATACCTAAAGCAACGAAATAATGTCAAACTATTATAGTATTGACATGAGGATAGGACTTGACATAACCTAGGTAATGAGAGATAATTTATTATCTTCGTCAACTTTTTCGCCGTATTTACCCACTTAACTTTTTTCACAGTGATCTCAGCAATAGTATGGGAAAGTGGGTTGTAAATTAATGGAAGAAGTTTTAGAACTGCGCAGAATCATCAAACTCAAAATAAAAAAAAATTCAGCGTGTTTCTACAAAAATTATCACTACTTCAGATTATTTCTACACCTATTAATTAGTGGCTATTATTAGTTCTATTAGACATTTCTTTATTCGGCTTTTAACTTCAGTCAACACCGAGCCTAAATCAAGTAAGTTTGATAAGGGAGTTCTAAAATAATGGAATAGGTGGATATAGTGCTAGGAATTATTTCACATACAGCAACCATAGACTAAATTCGTAAAATATAGTTTCAGCAATGGATGCTCAATGCTTCTCTAAGCGAGAAAAAGTCAAAGAAAATAAATAAATTATGATGAAAAAAATTAGCAGAATCATTGCACCAAAGCATGTCATAACCAGTTGAAAATATTATTCATTAGATATAGAAATAAGGATACCCAACAAAAGTTTTCTTCTTGATTTCTGTTGAAGAGTATTCTATGAAGACATCTCGTAAGACGATTGCAATGTTTAAAGTGGGAAATTTGAGCGAAAAGGGGTTACAAGTATAGTGACAGTTGTCTAAATTCATGAAATATAGTGTTCTTTTTTATGTCTGTTGAAGGCTATACTATGAATGTACCCTTGAAAATGATTAGAATGCTTAATTTGGGAGATTGAGTTTCATTAAGTTACGTACCGGCAAAACGAAAATCAAAGGTGAATATTTTGCGCATTTTAAGCCCTTTGAGTGATACCATTTGTCCAAATCAAAGGAAATTCCACGTGTTTGCGTATATATGTACTCGTGGGGAGGATCACGAAACCCCTTCCCCTCCCTCTTCCCCCCCTCCACCCGCGTGCTCGCATCTAACATGAGCATTTGAGTCCATTCACGCATGGCGCACGCGGGGACCCGTGAGGCACAATCAAAACACACGCACGCAAACACACGCACCAGTATCTCTCTCTACACCCCCGCCCCCTCCTCCCCCTTTGCAATTTGCTTATTGACTTGCATACGCCGGCCACGCCGGTGCATGTCAACTCATCCTCCTCCCTTCTGTCTCTCCGCCTTGCTCTCTCTCTCTTTCCCTCTCCTCCCGTCCCTCAACTTCCGGCAAATGTTAACGGCTTACCGGTCAATCTGGCGATGGGTCGCATCAATTTGTCCCTCACTCCGGCAGTTGATCTCCCCCTCCTCCTCCCATTCTCTTCCATTCACGCACAAACAGACAGGCACGGACACGGGTCCGCGGCGTGCACGAGGCGGCTGCCCACCCGACAGACTCCCACACCGTGACGAAATGTACCGTTCATCACACGCCGAACGTCAATGATTATTGCTTGTTTAAGCATTAGGCGTCGCGGGTTCATTTCCTCTGGTGACCGCATCCGATGCCCTCCATCATCCTCCTCCTGCTCCTGCCGCGGCCAAAATCAACAGACCGATCTATTAGCCTCCGCGAATCTGATTAGGTAAATCTCCTTTCTCTCCGTGAGCGCGAAATTCCCCCTTTCTCTCCCCCTCCCAACCCCCACCCCACCGTCCAAAATTAAACTTCAACCGAAAAGCGTCCGCGGACCACGAGTGATTGCGACTCAATATCCTTTTCTTCCTTCTCATTTTGGCGGGGACGCGGTTTTTCGAAACACTTTCGCTCCCTCTAATCCCATCACTGGTGCACGGAAACGCAGACCTGTTTCACATTCACACAAAAATTATTCTAATGATGATGGCTCTCTTCCTACGAGCCAACCGTATGATTCTCCAAAATTGCCATTATGTTACAACAAATTTTATTCCGCCATATGCGTTTTTATTTCAAAGTATCAATAATGAATGCTCCATCGACTATTTTCAAATAGTCGATGTTACCAAGAGCTGTTTGTATTTTAATTTATCTTTCAGCGGCATTTACGTCATGAAGTTGATTTTCGCGGCGCACCGTCGTAAAAATAAGGATCACTGATGCAGTCATATGAAACGTATATTGCTGCTCATTGATAATTTATAAACGTTACCGAATCTGATTAGGTAAACCACACTTACACTATCAATTACACTATCAAACTACTTTTGATAACAATCAAGCAAATAATTTCTGGGGGAGTGTACGGATAGCAAAATAATCCTTTTCTGTATTCGCTAAAGAGTGCAACTCTCCTGCGTGCTTTCACATGTAGTGATATTGGCGGACTTAAAATTTTCCAACCCCTGTTAACTCAATGAAGATTCAAATTCTAATGGCATCATTCCAGATTCCATTATTCCATAAATGGAGGAGTTTATATAGATACAACTAATTACAAGCATTATAATGTTCACAAAACTGTAGACATTATAATATCTTATACAGATGAAAGCAGAACTTGTAGACACTACCGAGCCATCAATTGAGAATGAACCATCAATAACCGAGAACAAACCGAGAATCGAATCATGAACCCCTGCACGTGTTTAGGTCGAATCACCTCTTCGTGACCAAATACAGCATGCAAAAGAATTACACAAAGGAATAATTTTGAAACACATATTAATATAAAATAATATCATCAAATTAATCAATTATCAAATCAAGATAAAAATAAAAAAATAGTTGCAATTTAATCCCGAGATGGAAATGATGCATGAAAGAGATTTTCGAGTTGTGCAATCGCGGATAAAAAGATCATCAATGCATTCACACGGAACAAATCTGTTCAGAAGACGTCGAAAATTTTCGTTCGCCGGGGAAAATAAAAATTCTTTTCTCGAGCGCCTGGAGTGGAAAGAGGCTGGTCGGAGCTAGAGCCGAACACCGTACGTATTATCCTGAAGCGTGGAGAGCGGAGAAAGAGACCTCGGTGTTAGGGTATTGCTGGGCGTTGTTGCAGAACAACGGCACTCCTATTCATTCCAAACCCTCCACACCACACAGTCCGCAACCCACATAACCCCTTCAATATCTTTAAGCCGGGCGACCCCATCCTGAGCACAGCGCATATACCACCCCCTATTGTTCGCAAATTTATTTTTTTCATCCCAGGGAGAAGCAGGCCAATGCGACTGGCCGATGACACACGTTTAGTTTTCACTTATGGTATCGCTACGGCTATTCAGCTTCAAGACACTTAACCGACATGTGAACCGTTAAGAGAGGAGGGATAAATGTGTTTGTGCATACATGTATTTATCACACAACTTTTTTCTCCTGAATGTCATTCATTCGTCTGCATTTTATTATTTTTTCCATACCACCGTCATCTCCCACCACCACCGCGCTGTCCGCTGATTTGTGTACGTTTCCATGCAACCGAGCAAGCAAAGAAAGAAGCATCCCCACGCGACGCTGAGCACATTTTCGGACCGATTTCGACCGAGGAACTGTCCCCCCCCAGCGATGGGACTGAAGCCAGGAAGGATTATATTCGAGGGAAGGGATCGCACAATTCACGGATCACGAGACAACGCCTACACTTCAGTCACTCTCGCGTGCGTTTTTTTCTCTCTCGCACCGAAAAAATGTTAGCATTTATTCGTCCTCTCACTGAATCTCGAGCGTTAAACAGAACGGCTCACTCCGTTATTTTTTCTTTTTTATCATGTATAATCCTCTCTCTCCTGCCCCTTCAAACAGCGATTTCTGAAGCCATTAACCCTCTTCGAGCGGAAATGCAGTTTAGTTGTAAACTGCCGTGAACATGCCATCCTTGAAAAAAAAATTATCTACTGTACCGATGCCATAAATTTTCGCGATCACGAGTGACGGTTAGCTGCATGCTTAGATGAAATGAAATTCTATTAAATATTACCATAAGAGAAATTTGGTGCATTAGCTGAAGCGTAATATATAAGTCTCATAAAAAATTAAAGATACAAGCGCTTTGTATCGGTAATAATCTGTCCTCAAGTGGGCAACGTCGCCACAGGGACCCGTCCAATAAAGTAGTGTGAGTCAGTTTCATGATGAAATTCAATCATCTCGACCACTAGTACCTCAAGCAGGCCAAGCAACTCGGGGTTTTTGACTTGTCTGCGCCTCTGGTACATGCATGGTTTCCGTTGTCATCAAGGTGACAATCGTAAGGAATTTGAGCAGCGTTCTGGCACATTCCTGGCGGTAAACAAGGAAATAATGCTTCGTGTAACCATAGATTATCATCCCATCGACTTCGGAAAATCCATCAAAATAGTGTGTTACATGGGTATAGGGATGAATCGCGGAAGAAAGGACGACTAAAATTCCACTGATATGAATGTTTAGCCATGTGAATAATCTCTTTTTTCCACTTCAAAGCCAATAATGAGACGATAAAATAAGCCTATAGGTTATCCTTTTGATAGTTAAGCTCCTTTATTCCGCAGTAAATGCCTGAAATAACGATGAATAATAATAGAACCAGAATCCTATTCTCAATGGTGAAAAAATTGAATTATAAGCTTTATCTAAGTCAAACCTTCTAAATCGAATAAAAATTGGTAAATACGTATCCAGGGAATAAGATTTATTTTTTCAAGAAGGAAATTGCTAAGCATTCTCGGCTCATTCTAAAAAGTCCTTTTACAGCGAAATAGAAGGCCTTTCCCCGAATTTTCGTCATGCATTCCCACCATGAGAGTTTAGCGTTATCCAGTATAATCTAATACTGCAAACATTAAGTACTGCCCTTCCCATTTTGAATGTGGTAATAGCTTGAAGTAATTTCTATTAGGATTACTTTCCGCCAGTTAAGCAATGAGAATCCCATCACAGGGCATTTTAAATTCAAGTGCATATTGATTTCAGCCTAAATGGCTCACACAAGTTATTCATCACGCTCCTTTCTAGATTAAGAAGCGTTCAGCATTGAACTAAGTATTTGTTTGCCTTGGAACGAATATGATTACAAAAAGGAAGAACATATATTTCTTTAGCTATCCCTAAAGACCATATAGCAATTTCTCGTTGTTGCCCTTATGCCGCTGGATATAGATACTAAGAAACAGTAATAATTAGCCATGATTTATGCATGTCAATAATTCATATACCAATGGAAAAAATCTGATTCCACGGAGAACGAAGACTTAGAAATATTTTTCATCCACGCAGCAAGCGAATGTCAATAGGTTGCGACATTCATTCATTTGAAACCCTTGGAGTCAAGCGGACAGTGGGCAATTTATTCAGGCACTAACATCGGGTAAACATGCAGTCGGGCTAGTAGCGTCGGCGAAACACTTAACCCAGGCTGGACAGGGGAGTTGTCTTAAGATGGTTAAGTGGAAATCGCTGTGCCAGTTGTGTGTGCTCGCAATAGATACACGTCGTAACTGAGGTATCAGTGGGCCTTAAGCACCGTTCCCTGCCGCTTGGGACAGATAATGCCTTCATTGTTGGTTTACCGGAAGATTGAAGTAGATGTGGACAGAGAAGAGGAACAAGCGCGTAAGCATAAAGACAGGACTTCTGTATTCGGTTAAGTACGAAAATGCAAAGTATATCATTTTTAAGGTACTGAATTCCCTAATTAAATTTGACGAGACGAATTTGAAAAAGTGAACGAAATTTGACAAATGAGAGGGAAAAATTCATCAATTAACAACAAAAGAACAATGCTATTTGAGTTGTCTTCACGAGAAATAGAACCATGTTCTCACTTTAAAAACTGTGCGGACAAATCATACACACTATATACACCACATGTCTTTGCAAAATTCACATGAAATATAAATTTCTGAGAAACAAGAACATTTCAACATGCTAACAATGGCTATGTCCTTCTCCATGAAAGTAGGAACCCATTGATAATTACGTCATCTTATATATTTATACATATATTCCTCTTGCATAAGGTCTTGTATTACCAACAAATACGCAACTATACCAGATTCCTTCATGCACTATGATAATTTTATATTTCATGTATAATAAAACGCTAACAAGCTAATATTACATTAATTATAGCTGTATCTATGTAAAAGTATTAAAAATACCTTAACTATAAAGGAAAATATCAATTTTTAAAAATAATCCAAATCCTATACAATTACAGGTAGATATTTTTCCTCAATTTTTGGTAAAATTTTACTGTTGCACTTACTGGAAGCCGTTCCAAAATCCAATAAAAACCTTATGCTCTGACTATAAGGCTAAATGATAAATAGTTACATATTTTTCAATAAATAATATACATCGTAAAAGAAAAACGCCAGTAAATGATGCACTATGTCTCAATTGAAATTTAGGAAAAGTTGTGGTACTAAATAGGATAGATATTGCTCATGATTAATTAAAATTTCCAAAAAAATTGGATGCAAGTCCAATTATTTTGGAAATGCGTAACCACAATTATTTTATCCTCAATTGAAGCAGGCATAAATGAGAAAATGGGTAGAATGAGTAGGCTGAATTTAATGAAATTCAATGACAGAAATTATAGTTATGAAAAGCAGACCAAAATATGATGACGGTAAAGGAGCCTTAAAACGACTCCCAAAATAAAGGAAAGAGAACTCTTTGAAGACATCTAGAGCAGATTTTTTTTCATGGGATCAACCCAATAAAGACCTGATAAATATCAAAAGGATGTTTTTGGAGAGTTGGTCATCAATAAATATATCTATTAAACACTTGAAATAATGGAGTAATTTTCTAGTTTTTCTTTTATAGCATTCCGGAGAATACTACATAGCAGGTGTGTTTTTAACTATCCGAATTGTACGTAATGAGTGAGCAAATCATTAATTCAACTAATTATTACAAAGACTTGTTGTACATTTCTCCAGAACAAACAAATCCATTTTCAAAAAATCCAATTTTAACATATGTTTGCAATTTCTAGTATATCAATCTAATTTTCCACCTCAAGCCCTGAGGATGAAAATGTAAATTTTCGAAACTTTGGCAAGAGGAACCCATTTCACATGTGATCTATTTATTGATGACCAAGTCTACAAAAACATCCTTTTATAATTAAGTAGTAAATAGCCAGCTCTCATCTACTAAAAAACAACAAATGGAGCAAAGTAAAATAATTATTAGCCCATTCATACCTTAAAATTAGAATAGCTAAAAACACACCTTCTATCTAATACTCTCCGCAATGCTATAAAAGAAAAACTAGCAAATTACTCCATTATTGCAAGTGTCTATGCATCAACAAGATTATGTATGAATACGGTACGGAGCAAAACAGTAAGTATCAGCTATTTCTCGAAAAAATCAACGAATCTAGAGATTGTTACAATATATATTATCCTTTATGTTGCACTGATGAAGAAAACTCGATTATTATAAGCCAGGACTCTTAGACTCGATGAGATACAAAACCTGAGAAGCAGCTTGCCAACGATCAAGTTCGTGGCAAATGTTATATTTTGGAAACTAAGATGTCAAACTCAATATTATAACCAACCATTCATATGATTGTGAGTAAAAACTCGCACTTCATAGCATTTACCATGTTTACTTGCGTTTATATATTCCAGTCACTGACAAAGAGTGGATAGAATTACTATCTACAAACGTGCGGCTGACTAATTATTACAAAAGCCTTGGAGTAGGTACATATCTCCATCAGCGTGGCCGCGCTGAAAGGAGCAACCAACGTATTTTACCACCGGATAAAGCGCTAAAAACTCATATTTTTTACCCAAAATCATAAAGCTAGAAAATACACTTCGCTCTTGCATAGGGAGTAAAAAAAACCCACAGGCCGTTCTCCGCGACACGACACATCGAATTAAATGTCCAACAAGCCATTTACCAAGCCATTTCACTTTGAGAGAAGGCGGAGGAGACATAAAGAGAATATTGAGGATGGAGGGAAAGTCATGGAATGAAAAAAGAAAGATCTACACGCCCTCCTTGCATGAAAAATAGAGGCAATGCACGGTGCACTTTTCCCGCCGCACACTGCGATATAAAACGCAAATAACAATTATTATCGCCGCCATCTTCGCCACGATTATTTTATACCTCGAATAATAATAAAATAAACACTCTTCTCTGTCTCTACTACTTGCCGGGAAAAAAATGCAACCTCCACCTCCCTCCCCATTTCCCCCAAACTCTAACCACCCACCTCACGGTTTACACCCCCATCTACCCCCCTCCCCCGCCATCAAATGCCCCTTCCTCTCCCTCTCCCCCACAACCCCACCCAACCTCCCGCGCTCCGCTTCCTTTTCACTTGACATCTCTTTCCTTCTCTAATGAGTATTTTCCAACCAAAAAAAGATGACGAACGATAATTATCGCGCGCACTTTATACGTACCACAGGCGCGCGCACACAGAGGCACTGTGGGGCTGTTTCGGGGAACGGGGTGGGAGGTGGGAGCGGAGACGGCGGAGGTGGCGCTGGCGACGAGGATGAGAAGAGCCGGGGGCAGAGGAGAAGTGGAGGCAAGAGGGGGGTGGAGAGGAGGAGCGAACGGGACTGGGTGCACGAAATTCACCCCTCACACGACCCCTGCTACCCCCGCGCAATGCTTCCCCCTCCCCCCCCCCTCAGACTCCTCACCACATTCGGGAGTACCGGCGGGAGAAAACCGCTCAATTTAATCACACGTTCCCCACACACGCATGTAGGGGTGTGTAGCAGGGGGTTGTATGTGCATGTGCATTAAAGAGGAGGGGGTGGTGAAGGAAGGCAGGGACGGGAGGCAGTCCACGGAGGGTAAGAAGGGGAAGGATGATACCATTGTGAGGGCAATAAGGGTTTGGAGTAGGGGTATCAGTGTTACATCGATGGTGAGGTAGGATGGGGCAGTAGGGTGAGAGAGGGGGGAGGGGTTGTCGGGGAAAAGTGACTCCGGAGTCCCCCAGTTCACGGAGTGGGGTCCGCCGATTTCCTTTTTATCATCAGTGCACTTCAGGATGGATCGAGAACTGAAGCAATGGAGAAAATATTTTTTTTACCGAATTACGCACGCTGAAAACGAGACATACGGTGGATTATTTTTTTCTTTCATTTTTTTTTCATTTTAAACTCTCTCTCTCTCTCTCAGCAATTAAGGGGACACACGGCTAGAGGGAGGGGATTGGGGGAGGGGGTGGGTTTGCGGTTAAAGAGAGCGGGTGAGTGGGGTGGGGAGAGGGAGGAGGGCGTTTAGAGGAGTGTAAGGCTTGAGGCAAGGCTTCTTCATTAAAAGGGCATTAATTGCTCGAAAGAGATTAATTGCACGGTCTTTTCTTAGCCTGTAAATTTTTGAATTTGCGATTTATACCCAAATGGAGCTTTCTTTCGTACCGGCTCTAGTCACACGACCGTGAAAGTTTTAACTGTATCCGGCTCACGAGATACATTGTTCGAGCGTCAGTTTTTCATCGGCCCGAAACCGAAAATACCAACTGCGGTAATTCGTTCGAAGAGGGAAGTTTAATTCCATAACATTGCCTATACACGCAATACCAAAACGTACCTACATTTTGTGTTACGGTAAAAATATGAGGACAACAAGTCATTCCCAAGTTAGTATCACATAACCGGACCATTGATTTCAATGGAATTTTTTTAAATAATCCAATTTATTTATTTTCTACTTTAATTGCGAATAAATAAACTTCATTATATAACCTAATAAAATTGTTTATTAACGCATAAATAATTTTAAATCCCCTTAAGAATGCCTCAGGAATAATAAATATGAGTTGTGGAATGCATGAAATAGCATATATTGTATTAAAACTTAACCAAGTAACACACGACTTTCCTGATATGGTAATAGAAAAAAGTAAATATAGACTACCGTGTGATTAATTACACAAAATATCATAACCACCATTAAAACTTTGGAGATATGTTCAATTTATGTATAACGATGATTCCCTACTAGGTCATTTCCGATTTCACAGAATCTTCACATATTGCTAGTGTTTGAATTAAAATTAAGTGAATTATTCCGTGAATTCGCAAATCTTCCAAACCTATGAGGCCCCTCTTTCAGTTTTTCTTTACATGGACTTTATTTCGGTAATGTAGTTTTAGAAGAACAAAATCGGTCAATATGAATAACTGCCTTATCAATAAACTGGTTTATCACTAAAGTTTTTTACTCTATCATTCTCACACTTAATTATTTTTAATCCTATGCAAAAAAATCCAAAATTTAGAACATGTGAAAATATATCCATTGATACATTTCACTATCAATTTTTCCAAAACCGCATATGGAAAAATTATGCGGTACTTAAATGAAATTAATGTAGCGGGATTAAAAGGACCCATCAAAAGGAATGCTTCATGAGCAAACTAGCAACAAACAATGGAATTAATCGTGTTTGTCTCTGGAACATTTCCACGGTCATTGTGATCCGCGCAGCACCGGAATTAGCGAATCGTAAGTAGGTAACGATTCCGTTTTCCTGGGTAACGATCGGTAAAGGGCGAATGCTCACGTGGTTGAGTGGGAGGATGGAACTTGCGTGGGGAGGCGGGGTTGTTGAGATGGCGAACAAGACGGAAGAGGATCACACAAGAGGAGAGGGGGATAGGATGTGCGGGAGGGAGACGGCGATGGAGTGTCGTGTTGGCCCCCCGGTAGCATCGACAAGTGAGTGAGGAACGCAGCGAGCGAATGGATGAAAAGGGCGACGGGCAGGGGGTGAGAGGAGAGAGCGGGGTGTCGCGGGGGTGGCCGGAGGTCGAATGAGGGGCGGGGTGAGTGCGGGGGGGGGAGAGAGAGACTCGCGGTGGTTGCAAATGGGCAAACATTAATTAATAACGACGTCCAACGTTAATTGCTCTCGGGGCACCACAAGTTCACCCCGCCCACTCCCCGACTCAATACACTCACCCCTCCCTCTCATCCTCTCCAGAGTTATCTCTTCTCGACTTTGCCTCCCACTCCCACCTCCTACCCCCCAAACGCTGGATACTCCGCGACTCCTCTTCTTCACGCCCCCATCCCCCTCCCATACTCCCTCCGACCAGACCAGAAGGAGAGTGTCACCTTCGTGTCCTCCCCACCCAACGTGAGGAAAATATTCGCCTCACCACCACACGTTCTCCCGCCTCCCTGCGAGTCCTTCCAAAGCACGGTGACTCTCTATCTCGTCTGACCGGACCTACCTCCACATCCCTTCCGCCACATACGTCCATCTGTGAGCTCTTGAAAGCATCTTGAGACTAACCTCGTTCCCGATGTCTTCGAGGATGTGGTCACTGCGATGATGGACCCTTGAACCACGTGAGCAAACTCACCAAGAAGCGGGATGTCTTCCATTATTCGCGCCCGTAACTTTTTTGTCTGCCGAAAATTTTTCAAAACACTTAGCATTAGCTCGCGATCACGAGAATAACTTGGAGATCACTTATTTAATGAGTGATCAAATGGATAATTTGGAGTATAGCACAAAAAAGTCTTCAACCCAAAGGTAGGCTGAAATGGTTATAGTGAAGCTCCTAAACATCATGTGCATAGCTGAGAATGAAAGATGTACACCAGTAACTGACATACCTCCGAGGCTTGTATGATGGCACTGTTTCATAACAATGAGGCATAAGATTGAACAATTTATCATATGTGAGATTCAATTATTAAAGTTGTTTTTATGCCTTGCATCCTTTCAAATGAATTTCAAGATCTCTTTTAAATCTGAATCTCGTTAAAGTGAAGCACTACGACCAATTTCTTCATTATTTATACGCCATATTAGGCGGGCCATTTCCACTCTATGTAATTTCCATTCTCTGGAAGTGCGGAAAAACCTAGTATGAAGCATACCGCTGGACGTTCCCGTGGATTCAAAGTAGACCGAACTCGTTTGGTCTTATGGTTAGGTGCGCAAGACTGCCTAGTGGTCTATCAACGTTACATCTGGAACGCGTACCAATAAGCAGAATCAAACCGAGACTCAGCATATACTAGGATCATCTGTCACCATTCTTGATTTATAAAACGATTTTCCACATAATAAATACTGAAATAAACCAAAACATGAAGGACATAATATTCTCTTGACGAATCATACTACATACATAGTAAAGACTTCATCATAATCGAATGAATTTGAAATGTTATCAGAATTCTATAGAGTCTAAACCGAAATCTAAATATCAGCATGTAAGAAGAAAACTCAATTTCTCTTTCAAAACAATTCCGCTCCCAACTATGATCAAAAGTATTGACCTACATCGACTTCGTTCTGAAGCTAAGGCAAATCCGTAAAATTAACATGTTTTGGACTAATGAAGAACCAAGAGCTGCACTGAGAGAAGGATTAAAAATTTCTCATCATAGTTCCAAGAGACTGCCACTTCATTAAAAATAACTTGAGAGCATTGGAATCAGGCACATCACAAGTGCGTCATTCACGTGCACGTGAAAGTACAAGCGTCGTGCACAAAAATATAAATAAATTGCAGTGATTCCAATACAGCAATAGAAAAGAACAATTAGAAATAAAGGTTAGATAAGCCTGATACTAAAGGAGAGAAGTTTGAAAAATCAGCTTGGGATTTTATGTCAAGACAACGACGTTGATAATGCAAGCACCTACGGTCAATACGTATGTGAGACGTATTTCCAAAGAACATGCGTCAAATGATAAGTAATAATCATATGGAGTGGCCCCTCAATGTAGGTTGCAATAGAAGAAAGTTTTTAGATATTGTAAAATATATTTCATATAAATTATGGACAATAATAGCGCATATGTTATTTTTTCTTTTTGGGCCCATAAATCTACGAAACAATTAGGTGATACCTTGCTGCTTTGACATAAGGTTATATGTAACATTAAAAACTGAAGGATTTCTTAATACTCCCAGCATACTTATAACAGACTCTCCCTTGATATTTCAGTAATCGAAAATCCATTTCTAAAACATACAGAATGTTGTGCTTGCAATATACGACGGAAAAAATGAATTTTGTTACCAGCGCAAGTCGAATTACCGCATAGTAGGTACCAACGCTTCAAACGGCCTTAATTTCATTTCAAAATCAGTCAACTGAAATCTCTTAAAGGGAATTATTTCTTCAAATTTTGCACTTATTAGGGAATAATCATAACGGCCTAATTTGGAAAATGCAGATGGAGAACCTCAACCCTTTATTACGAAGTAATTCGCTCGTGTCCCTATCACATGAGTTAATCACAACCCAAGCAATAGATAAGCTTCCCGCTTCTTTTATTTGTTTCTCCATGCAGAAAAAGTACATAGTTTCTGCATGAAAATTGTTTCATAGCATTGTTATAAAAAACAACGAAATGTGCATGCACATTCCTGTGGTTAGAGGGAAAATTAAGCCGTTTAGCATTTTCTAAGGAGATACAGATATCTCACACAAATGACAAAATATTTGTACATTCCATTGAACTTTTATAGAAATTGAACAAAATGCTAGGGAACCTTAATATAAACCTTGACAAAGGGGATTCGAGACAGTCGATACTCCTGCGCTAAAACTGCGTAAAAGTAGGAAGGAAAAAAACTAATTCGAGCAAGGGAGGAGGTGTCCGCTCGAGTGACCAAAGGCTGGAATAAAAAGGAAGACCTGGGTCGTGGAAGGAGCGTGAGGACCCCGAATAAAAGAGAGGATGCGGAGAAATAAATTAGGAGGGGGACGGGGGGGGGGGAAGACCCCCTGAAAGGGATGGTGCGACGAAGAGGGGAGGAAACGTGGATGGAAAGTGAGCAGGGGCAGAGGTGTATGGTTTCGGGAATGGAGAGACGAAGGAGGGGGAGGGTTTAGAAAATGGGGTGAGGGGGGAACGAATTAGGAGCGATAGTCTGCAGGTAGAGTGGGTGACCACCGCAGAACGAAGTGTGCATTTTAAAACGCCCGTAAAACAAAATAATAATAACAAAAAAAAATACGGAGCAGGGGAAAAAGAGGGAGGAATAAAGGTCCGAAAAAAGGGATACACAGACACACACACACACACAAAGGGGAAATTAAGGCACGGGGCTGAAGAGGGAAATGGGGTAGGATGGGGCAGGGGGTGCGGGAGGAGAGTGCGGGGGAAGATAGCGGAGTGAGTTTGGGGGAGGGGGTGGGTGAGGGAGGAGGAGTGGGTCCCGCCTTAGCGAAAGGGACCGACGTCGCACCGGACTGAAGGGTAGTGGTGCCGGGGAAAGCAGTTAGACGGAAGCCGTTCCCATACGCCGCGAGCACTTCCCTCCCCCTCCCCGACTTAATATATACGGTCCGGTTGAATTCAAAGGGACAAATCCAAGTGAGATCTATCCGGGGATTGGTCTCGAGAAGAAATTAAGAGAGACAGAAGACTCATTTGCTTCCCTGCCTTGAAAAAAAGTAATGACCTATTGGTTGATTTCTCTTTCGTCAATCGATTATAATTAAACTTTTTTGATTGTGCTCGCCCAATGAGGAATTTTCTTTGATTTCGTCCCCACCCGTTGATTCACTGATAGATGCGAATCATTCTCCTGGCGAGAGGTAGAGCCAGAGCTGTTCTCAAATTCTCCAATGGATATTTCGTTAGCAGTTTTGGTATAACAACTTCAAGAAGTTCTTTCTTTTGATAACCAAGACTATTAGTATGAACCAAACGATGTACTGCAACCAACAACGCGAAATCATATATTTTTTTTCCTATGCGAACTTTGATACACTTCCGCATACCTTCAATACTGCATTTGACACTAACTGAAACTAGTTAGACACTAAAAGAAACTAGAGGCCATCAACACAAATTAAATTTATTATAGCTTTTTAGTGCATAACTAGTAAGGAAACTGACTACGGAGATCGTTACGGCAGCAAACACATGGAGCGTATTGTTCCAAGCGTATGACGTTTGCAAAGATAAACTGGGTGTGACACCCAAGCCCAATAAATCCAAGACGCAGAGACACAAAATAACACGTGCATGCATCATAATAACAAAATTTTAAATATCTGGAAAGATAATAATAAAAGGAATTTATAAATTTTCCATCATTTTCCCAACACAGCTTGTGTTTCGTAACAGACACTCATTATGATTAGGCATGTATAAACTATTAAACTTAGTAAAATGTTAAATTTCGCAATTACGTAATGAAAAGTCATAGGGAGATTACATACTTCTTCTTTTTGCGAAATTAATTTCCTGGGGCAAATTAGATTCTCTCGAATTGAGTTTTGCTTCAATTTACTCAAATTTTACCGAGAATTAATTCATAAGCACGATTCTCAACATTAGTTGGGCATCAGAAACATAGGTATTCGCAACTAATTCGAGAGTACTTGAAACAAAATTTAACACCCAAATCATTGCTTTTAGTCATTCAACATTTCAATGAATATCAACCATACGACCTGATTAATGATGCGTACTAACCTTTAATCAGATACGAGGGCAATTCCGGCCGACTCGAGCGTACATGAAACAAATTTTGATGCATTAAATGTATGCCTCAATATATTATAAAATTTAATTTTACATTAAATCTTTCAGTCCGATGTTCGATACCAATGAAACAGATACGTGAGCGATCGTGACATACTCTTGAGCATAAAAAACGGCGTATTCCTCGCCACTCCATTCTAATCTCATTCGCCGCGCAGTTCGCCTCGAAACGGAAAGGCCTGGGAACTGGGGGCTCCCTCCCGTGACTGCGACTTGTACTTTGTTTTTTCGATGGCACGCCTCTAGAACCGATCCTTTCCGGGACGGCTCATCCAAATCAACCGCAGCTTTGCAGCTGGAGTGGGTGGCGTTGGAGGAAGTGAGGGGATGAGGTGGGGGATGGAATCCCGTTCCATACCCCCTTCACCCCGTAAGCCCTCGGCTCTCTTCTCCGCCCCCCCTCCCCTCCGCCTCATCCACCGCGCATCCCTCCCCTTTTCCGCTACTTTTAATCACATTTCATTCGTTATGCTCTCCTCTCTTTATTTTTTAACGCTCGACTGATGCGACCTTCTCCTCCTCCACCGTTCTTATCCGCCAACCCCCCTCACCATCCCCGCTCTCACCCACGAACCCACTCCGGGCTTGGACCTCCCACCATCTCCCCTCCCTACCCTCCCACACTCCTTTCTCTTTGCTCACCGACCTTCTGCTCTGGAATTCTAAGCGCAGATCACTCGGGGGAATGGACAAAGGTGATGCATACGAAATGCGACCGCTTCCCTCCCCCATAGCTTCCTTCCCCACTCCGTCTCGTCATCCTCCGCATCCTCCACCCTCCTCACCTCCCAACCTCCACGCTCCCTCCTGTCCCGCTCTTTCCTCCTCACCTTCTACGTCCCCGTCTTGCCAATCCCTCCCTTTTTTTATTTATCTGCACGGACGGAAAAAAAACAAAAAAGGGGCGAGAGATAGGCCCTCGTTCTGAATTGTGGACGCACGTAGTTTCATCGGAGCGGTGTCTTTCCGGTAACCTTTGAGGAGAGACCCAACCGGAGGAGGACACACTCGGAAAAATATGCATGAGCAAAGAAGCTTTTATTTTTTTACTGGTATTTACAGCGAGCGAATCGAAGACGAATGTGTGAGGCATTTGTCCACCAATTGAGGAATTTCTTAGCTCTTCACGGAATCATTGGAGGTGATCAAATAATAAAATAAATTATCTGAACAAATATAAATGCGCTATTGTGCATCATTCAGTGTAATGTTTTCCATCGAGTCCGTAATGATTATTCCTGGTCTAGAGTTGGAAAAATTATATGATACCATCGTATGGAAAATGAATGTCTTTTATTAAATAATCGCAATGCAAATTCAACAAAAAAATAGCAATTCTACGATAAAGTCTACACTCTCACAGATCACACTAGAATTTTTTGAGGAACAGCAGGTAATAAGAGATGAAAAAATATAGAGTCTTCCGATTAACAGTTACATCATCGGTCACTAGTGTAGAGCTTAGAAATTAGAGTAAGCTGTTGTGGCAAAAAAAGTTGGGCTGCTAATTATTTTAAGGTGTATTTTTGCGTAAAAACAATGTGGTTTGAGCGTTTAATGCATTTTTGTCCTATAGATGACTACAGGAATTTTTCATAAACTAAAGACTTTCCTTTTACGTATATTATATTGTACGTCCTAGCAACAAATTTGAATAATTACCTTTTTATTATTATTATTTAAATTACCTCATTAAAATGAACTGTATGATTCCAAGAAAAAACGAATTACTGGAAGGAGGTAAATTTAATTTTTAACAATTTCGGAAAATTGTCATTTCTCGAGTCTCTGTCAAATTTATTCTCTGAGGTGTGTAAATATACAAGGGCCATCGCGATATCCCCGGCTTATTTAAATTAAAAACTCATTACTCGCAATAAATGCCTCCACCGAGTTTGAAACATTAAATTTACTACGAAAGTTATCCTCGGCATAAATGGGCAATGTTAAGAGGGCGAGCGACTATTTCACATTAGCGAAGAAATAAATCGTCACAAGGTTTAGCCTTTGCTGCAAAGGTGAGTCCAAATTAAAAAGTTTGGTATTCCTTTTGCATCTTCCAGGGTAAGGCCATTACCCGTTTCTTTATCTCCCGGCAACATTCCTCACGGTGTTTTAATTGTGTGCCTTTTTATCTCTTTCCTTTCTCTGCCCGCCCAACCAACCCCTCCTCTCCCTCCTTCTCTCAACCCACAACAAGTTCCCCATCCCTAACCCTTATCCTCCTCATTCCCATCTCCCAGGGAATCTTTCAGACTTGGTGACCGCTGCCCGGAAAAAATCCTAATCTCCTGCTCCAGGAGCACCTGGACGTGTCGGGAGCAGCAGCGGCGCCTAAAGAATATCGCATGCTTCTGTAAGACGCATGTAATAGCTGAATGCGTGACCGCGGTCATAAGGTACACATTGAGATACCCTCATTACTTCGCTAATCACTCCACTGCTATGGTAGGGTACGTGATAGAAACCTCTGGGATGGTGAAATGAATTTTTATGATGCAGGATGGCAGCAGGGGCACGAACGCCCAAGGCGTGCCAAATATGCTATGGAAAGATTTGGTGTATCAGTAATTTGGCTATGAATGCATTACTGAACCTGTGCGTGGTAAAAATGAGCCAATTGTTGAGGATGTCAAATGATATAAGACGTTGGGTTCCAAAGTCATAGAGATTTTACGTTAAAAAAATCAAGAATAAAATAAATATTGAATGCTACTTTTAAGTAGCTTGAAATTGTTAGTAAAAAGAGACATCGGATCGACATCGGACATCGATCGTCGAGATCGATCGAATTATCTTGTTAATTGAATAATTAATATATGTTATTAACAATAAAACGAGATTCCACGTGATTACCAACTTGAATACCTGTCCTGGAAACCCAGCCTCCTCATTGGCCCTGCATCCTCTGATTCCTGCCGCCAAACCGATTCGACCAATCACAGCCCTTCCTGCCTTCAAGTCTTCCAGATCCCGTTTTCCTGCCTTTTCGTCTCCTGCATTGTACCTTCCACCGCCCTCAAGTCATCCTGATTCCGTTCCTGCCGCCTACCTTCCGTCTCCTGACGTGGTTTTCACCACTTCTTCTGTAAAAAATTACATAAGCTAATCTATTATACATCGAAAAAAGCAAATTAGAGTGCTCAAAGGGGGTGGCTAACCTGCCCCACCTTGTCACCCGCGAGCAGCGTCCAATTTTGCTTGTCCCCTCCCCAGGTTTTCTTCGCCGCTACCTTGAGCAGAGGGCTTGCACCTCCACTGCACGCTCAGGGGACCCGGCGCGGTCCACTTAATAGGGAGTTAGGCTTCCTCCACTGTTCCACCAAAAAACAAAAAGTCATCAGCGTTCTCCGACGGCCTCTGAACTGCCTCGGACCGACCTGCCATTCATTATGACGACCAATGCTGTACCTGAATCGCCTCCAACCCTGCCTGCCGCCGCCATTGCCGTTGATTATTCGAATCATACAATTTCAGAGATTCTCAATATTGTCAAACCGTCTGAAAGAGCTATTATATTAAATATGTTGTATCCAATTAATCCTTCTGTCATCCTTCCGATGCAGACCGATCCACCTGAAATAGTTTTATCTAATGTCAATGCACCCGCTCAACCAATAGTAACTCCCGAATCTTCATCCTCCACAACCGCAATAACTCACATTCATTCTCCCGGTAGCCCTGAGGAATTCCAAAGAATTACCAAACGTAGACGCCATACTATCACCGTAAAACCCGTCCCAACCGTTATTCAAACCTCAAATAAATATTCATTGTTGGCAGAAATTCCAAATCCGGCCCTTCTTGGGGCCAATGATTTTGAAACTTCAAACAGTCAACTAATGTCAACCGCTCTTCAAGCTCAGCCATCAACTTCAACCTCAGCTCCCCCTATTCATTCACTTTTACCCCAAAACGCAGTAACAAGCGTCTCAACTCCAAATCAAACTCCTCCATCCACTCGTACCAGAATTCCGCCGATCCAAATAGAGTACTCAGGTGTATGGTCTACCCTTTGGTCCTGCCTTCAGCGGGCCTGCAACACCCTCCCAGCCGCCCACTCTACCGGTCCCAATGCCGCAACCATCAAATGTACTTCTATCGAAGATTACCGCTCCTGTTTGAGTGTACTCAAACAAAATAAAATCGAATACAATACGTACTCTTTTCCAGAATCCCGCCGTAAGGAATTTTCAATGCGAGGCACGTTCCCTTCCGTCCCTGAGGAGGACATCCGCGAAGATTTACTTTCAAAAAATATTCCCGTCATTTCTGTTCACCGAATTTTCAGCACTAGACCTACCGATCAACAACGCATCAGTGGCATTAACACCGTCCCCCGCTATCCAACCCGCACCTGTCATGTGATATGCGAACCCCACGCAGACGTCAATACTGTGATGGATATTCGATCACTTTCTGGTCTCGCAGTAAAGTTTGACACATTCAAAAAACCAGCCGAACCTGCTCAATGCCACCGATGCCAAAACCTAGGTCATACCAAATCATATTGCGAAAGAACTCCTCACTGCGTCCGCTGCGGCGAACCTCACTTCTCTAATGAATGCCCGAAAGACCGTAGCCTTCCCCCGAAATGCTTTCTCTGTGGCAACAACCACCCCTCAAATTACCGCGGTTGTCCAGTCCACAAAACTCACAAAAAAAGAATAATTGATCTAAGAAATAAAACTACAATCACCGCTCAACCTAATCCGTCTCCTTCTCCACCGCCGTTAACCAGATCATTCGCCGCAGCGGCCTCCGACTCGTCCTCCTCAGTCTTTCCGTCTCTAGATAACTCTCAAAATATTCATCCTTCATCTTCTTCCTCTGCACCAACCAATGAGCTTCACTCTTGGTTCGCTGATGTTATTGCTAAAGTCTCTTCGCTAAATTCAATGACAGAAAAAAAAATGTTTTTACTTAACCAGCTACTCCTCCTCCACACACCATGAATAACAACATTAAAATTCTTTCCTGGAATTGCAATGGAATTTCAAACAAAAAACACGAACTATTGCAATACGCCTCAGACCAACACATAGACATCATACTTTTACAAGAAACTTTCCTTAAACCCAACAACTCTCTCTTCTCACCACTTTACCACGTTTACAGACTCGACCGAAAATCACACAAAGGAGGAGTAGCAATCATGATTAGAAATTCAATCCCTCATTCCCTTCTGAACGTGCCCGCATTGAACAATATCGAAGCAATTGGTATCGCCGTCGACACTCCGCACGGCCCACTTAACATATTCTCCGTATACCAAATCGCATCTAAATTATTATTAGCAGAGGACATGGAGCTCTTGTTCTCCACTGGCAAAAGTGGAATTTTTGCCGGTGATTGGAACGCCAAACATCAATCATGGAACTGTAGAACAAAAAATAAAAATGGCCGTACCCTCCACTCGTTTCTTTCCCGTTTTCCGGTCTCCATTTCTGCAACTTCCGAACCCACTAACTGTCCTCCACAAAAGTATTCACTAGGTAACGTAATAGATTTTGCAATTCTTCACAACCTCCCATTTCAACCTCAACCTTCTCTTATCTATTCCTTTACCTCTGACCACTTCCCTCTCCTCTTCCATATCCCTCTTTCTCCCGTTATCTCTCCACCTGCCACTATCTCAATTACCTACTGGAACCGCTTTCCAGAAGTTCTTGCTGAAAAACTTTCAAAAATTCCCCCATTAAATCTTTGTTCTGAAAACGACGTCGACTCGCGTGCGAGATTACTCACTGAAGTGCTTTTGTCTTCCCAGAAATCCGTGTCCCACATTAAAATCAGAAAAGAAAGAAACAATAACTTTATTAAACATCTCCCTTTATTCGTAGTCAATCTAATAAAAAAACGTAACCTTGCTCGCCGTCAATGGCAACTCTTCAGAAACCCCGTTGATAAATCAAATTATAACCGTCTCTCAAACTCAGTCAAAAAAGAAATCGCCCTTATCTCATCAGCCGCTTGGGCTGAGCATATTTCATCCCTTAACTTCGAAGATGGTTCACTCTGGAAAATCATGAAATCTCTACGCTCTCCTTTTAAAGTCACAAACTCCCCCCTCCTTTCCGAAAATAAAAAATATATTTACGATCCAAAATTAAAATCTGAAATCCAAGCTGATTTTCTCCAATCCACCATGTCACGTGATCTCTCCATTACCAGCACCAATAAAATAGTCAATAATGCGCTTTCGCAACTCCCTATTCCCCCCAATAACCTTGATAAAATCTCTTCCCCTTTCCAACTACGTTCAATTCTATCCTCCCTTCCCGCAAAAAAGGCCCCAGGTCTTGACGGCGTCTCAAATACTCTTCTCATTCATGCCTCTCATGTCCCAATTTTCTTAGATCTACTTTCAAACCTTTTTAACCAATCCTTCTCCCTTTTGCACTTTCCAACTCCTTGGAAATCCAGTAAAATCATCCTTATTCCGAAACCCGGTAAAGATCCCACGATCCCTGGTAATAGCAGACCAATCTCTCTCCTTTCTAACATTTCAAAAATACTCGAACGTTTGATTCTTTCCCGCCTAGAACTCCACACCCTCCCTCTTATCCGTCCCGATCAGCTTGGTTTTCGTTCTCGTATGTCAGCTATTCACCAATCCCTCCGCCTTGTAGAAACCATATCACACGGATTTAACAGGAAAAAATGCACCGACGTAATCTATCTCGACGTTGCCAGAGCATTTGACCGAGTCTGGCATGACGGTCTTCTTTTCAAACTAATTCAAATGAACGTCCCTACTCCTCTCATCCTTTTCATCCGAAGTTACCTTCACCGCAGATCCTTCAGAGTATCCACGGAAGGAATTCTTTCTTCCGTCCGTCCCGCTGATGCTGGCGTTCCTCAAGGTTCGCTCCTCAGTCCTCTGCTATTCAACATTTTTGTAAACGACATGCCTTCTACACCCAAAACACAATTACACTTATACGCAGACGACACAGCAATTTCAGCCACATCGTACTCTGGAGACACTAATGTCCGTAAACTCAACAAACACCTACAAAAGATACACCGATGGACAAAAAACTGGAAAATATCAATAAACGCCACTAAAAGCACTCACGTTCACTACTCACGAAAACGCAAACAATTTCCCTTACTTCACGCACTTTTCAACAAACAGGCGATACCAATTGTTAACCACCATCGATTCCTCGGCATTATTTTAGACTCCAAATTAACTTTTCAAACTCACCTCTCTACCGCCAGCCATAAAGCGCTTATCGCTCGTCAAAAGTTATCCGCATTATGTCAAGTAAACTCAACCCTCTCCCACTCCTCCCGTATCAGACTATACACCTCAGTAATCAGACCAATTCTGTTATACGGGTGCGAAATATTCGCCAATAATAAACAAATAATTAAATCTCTGGAAACATTCCAGAATAAATCTCTTCGCTTGTTGCTGCGTTTAAGTAAATTAATTAAAATCGATCACGTTAGAAAAGCACACAATGTCCCATCAGTTATTGAATACATCCGTAAAATCATTAAAAATTTCCAAAAAAGGCTACCGGAAACTCAAAACCCGCTCCTCACATCGATATGGGATTACAATGTAAATATTCCCAAGACATATAAACTGCCTAAAGAAAAAACTCGACTATGAGTCTGTCCTATGTCTTTCTTCCTACGATTAAGAGTGTTCAAAAATCAAATATTTCTGTCTTTTTTTCTCTTTTTTTTAAATTTTAATAATGACTCAAGCATTATTCAGTCATGCTATTGTGTTTATTCCTGTCTTTTTTTCTCCTTTTTTTTTAAATTATAATCATGACTTAAGCATTATTCAGTCATGTTATTGTGTTACCCTATATCTGTTCATGGTGCAAAGTGGTGAACGTAATTAATCCAAAAAAAAAGATAAATATATTAAAAATAAAACAAAAAAAAAATATAAATACGTTCAAAAAAGAAAAAAAAAATCAAATAATCCAAGAGGTATTAAAAAAGAAAATAAAAATGATAAATCAATTAAAACTCTTTAAAAATCAAATAATAAATTACCAAAAAATATAAAAAAAATAACAATAACCTCATAAATCCACTAAATCACCTTTTATTGTAAACCATCTCGTTTTGTTTTAATTTTAATTTTTAGATTTAAGCGTTATGTACCAAGGTAAACGCATATTGTATATAATCTTCCTACTTTCTCACAAACAACACTACTACTCCACAGTCATCCCCAAATTCCCCAGTTATTACACCGGTTGTGGAGAGCAACGCTCTCCGGGACGGTTAAAGAACTCGCGCCTTCGGCGCGGCGAAAACCACGAGCGGTTAGTAAAAAGAATAGAAATGCATAGCATAATGTTTGCTACAAACATTTTAAAAACAAATAATATATTTTAATTCATATGCGTATAAAATATTTTATGCGCTACATAGATAAAATGCTTAAGACCCGAATTGCAATGCCTTAGCTTAGAATATCTGATGATGATGCTAAGGTGTTCAAAATCAGTAAACGTGTTTTAAAGTGTAGAAAAACTTCCTTTGACAAATTATTTAGGGATAGAACACCACTCAAGTTGCAAAAGAACGCGTTATTACATTACAGTATGTCCCGCCTATTTTTTCCATCCTATTTATCACGGGAAAAAGTCATTTGACAATATAAAATTTTGCAAATACGTTAACGGATCAACTGGTTTTCGGTTGAAACCATAAAAAATTGAAAGTGATAATAAATTAATCGTATAAAATAACTGTATAGATCACGACTAAAAGTTCCATTACCTTCAAAGCATAGAAAAAACTTCTAAATCCATTCAGTAACATTTTAATTAATTTAATTATATTGCCCATCATTTTAAAAAAAGTAGGTTTTAAAATGACAAACATCTGTAGCAAATAACGAATAATTTTGAAACCACATTATTCCCGGCTCAAATAAATGGCACATTGAAGAACAATTTTTACACTAATTTAAGAGACCGAAGAAAACAATGGTATTAGTCAACACTTTTTGTTAAACTGAATGGAGAGCAACAAGGAATAATTCCTTTGGAAAAAACCTTCGCAGTCGAAATGAGAGGGTACAAATAATATGTTCTGGTCGTTCGAAAAGGAAAATATGGAAATGATCATTTGAATTTGATGGAAAAGGTCATTTGAAAAAATAAAATTTTGCAAATAACGATTCATTTTGAAACCACATTCGTCCCGGCTCAAATAAATGGCACATTGAAGAACTATTTTTATACTAATTGAAGAGAACGAAGAAAACAATGGCATTAGTCAACGCTTTTTGTTAAACTGAATGGAGAGCAACTAGGAATAATTCCTTTGGAAAAAACCTTCGCAGTCGAAGTGGGAGGAAAGAAATAATATGTTCTCCGATTTTAAATGGAAAAAACCACTCCATCGCTTGGCGTTGGTCTTGATAATGGGCGTCATTACGTTCCGTGGAAAAAGTGGAAAATAAAAAATTCGAATGATATAAAATCGACGGGAAGTGGAGAGAAAGAGTGAAGGTTCCAGACACGTCATTACCGATATATTTTTGCTCAAAACTCGCAATCCCTTTTTTTACCCCTGTAACCACCCTAAAAACATCCTCATTCTCCTTACCCGCTTAAGCCCGTCAGCAATTAATTATTTTTCCATCAATTACGTGGGCAGTTAATTGGTGACTACACCAATTTGTTTAGTCGATTCCTCTGTTGCTCGCTCGAAAAAAAAATTCTTACCCTTGCTCCCTCCAGTCTTCCCTGCGTCACTAACCCTCTCCGTTAATCCGTGGCCACCTCATCCCCCTCCCCCCCTCCCCCGACTACTCCCTTTTGTCCTCCTAACAACACTGATTCCTCTCCGAGCATCGAAAGAATAAATAAAAACCTCAAAACCCCCGGATCGCAGCGTGGTCTTCACCCCCTGCCCCTCACTCCCGACCCCCTTCTTGCCCGCGAACCCCTACGACGCAAATACCCCCCCGCAGGTCCCCCAGTGAGTACTCTTCCCCCCTTACCGCAATTCTTACTTCATTTATTTTTGCTTTTTTTTCACGCGTACGAACCGTTCGAGTCGAGTGGGGATCGCAACCCGCAGAGGATTCTGGGTTAATCGCAAGAGCTCGCCCCACGCGCCTTTCCCAATGGCGTGCTGTTTTTTTATTCGTGTTCTCGGGGAATCCGTGGCACGCTTTGACGTGCGTTCCGGAAGCAATCGCATCCTCATACACGCCGGCCACGCTGCTTTTGCGTGTCTTTGTCGACTGAATGATTCACGGTCCGCTGCCACCATTCTTGGCGACGCTGGACGGAGCTGTCGGGCGTGGTGAGGAGAGGGTTTCGCGGAGAATAGTAGGGGAGAAAAATGTATAGTTCAAAAAGGGTGATGCACACGAGGTTCAAGGCAGTGGGAGGACTCGGAAAGGATGTGTTAGATGTCAAAGACAAATCTTTGTGAGGATTGAATTGTGATGGGGCGAGACATGAAGAAGGGTAAGTTTGAAGCGTCGTCGTGACGTTGATGACAGAAGAAAACTACACATGATTATCGTCCATATTAATGTTTATTGCTTCAACGCTGAGACCCCAGCTGTAGATGCGTATTAATCGATGGTGTGAGGTCAGGAGAAGTAGAAGTGTTATCAGGTGAGGTAAGAAGACATTTATTCGGCTAGCTTTCGTTAGTTTTACACCAATGACGTGATAGAATTTGTGTGAATGGTAATACTAGACTATTTTTCCCATGACACCGTGATTTATACGGAAATGCAATCGGCAGCAGGTGGCATTATCACCAAAAAGCATTTGAACAGCACTTAAAAATGGTGTATAGACTGGGACTTAAAATTAATTCATAATATATCCACATTAATGATCTTCTTGAGTAATGGCAATAGAATACACGTCACAGAAGAATAATGAACGATATTTTCTAATCCCGGACAAGAAAATAGCTCAGGAGTTGTTCCACCTCACACATCAACCGTGGAATTTGCAATAGAAGAATTAGCCTGTTAACATAAATACATCATGGTTTTATTAGCTGGTGGTGAGTGAATCAATATTATCCAGTTAGAAAGGCCGAGAACTTTGTTATTTTACATTATTAAAATTGAGATAACAATATGTAGCATATATTTTGGACCCAAAAGAGACAAGAGGATTTCAGAATTAGAAAATGATATCAGAAAATCCGCTAGATTTAAACATAACTTACAACAAAAGGAAAATATTGAAGACACTGGATTGAATAGGGAAATACTCATCCAATCACAGAGAAATCGATCGAGATTACGGCCTCCAGGATGTTGAAGGGAAGTTTAACGATGAACCTGGCGAGATTATTATTCTCCTATAATACATCCGACCACCGTGCTAAAATATGGAAGATGGGAGCGAGGATTGATGCGTTTGAACACTTTTTTCTTTTGTATGATTCGTGACCAAAGCTGAAAAACAAAGTGCCCATAGATATAAAAACAACTTCATTTTAATGTTGCATAAACTTTTCCAATCACATTTACGTTCACATGGAACGTGTCCAAACACCCTCGTTCTTACTTATGGATGCGCCTAAGATAAGAACTTCCACACCTCACGAACCTATCGGAGAATCGCCACAAAGGACCTATGCGTATCCACTCCGCTGCATTCAATCCGCAAAAAAATACCGAAGATATACCTTTATTATTTTTCAAAAACTTTTAATAAACGAACTCCCCTCATTCATTAATTTTTCGTTCCCGGGTCCGAGTTGATCCGAGTCGCTTGGCCGAGCCTCGACCGACGGGTGAAGTCGACATTTGTTCGGTCGGGGTGGGAATGGAGAGGGTGAAGAGGATTGATACGTGTAAACGTGTTGGTGAGGGTGGCGCACAGGGGAAACTTATCGCTGGGGGTCGCTAGTGGCGTTCAGGGGGTCGGGGTCGAAGGCGAGAGGGGTGGTGGAGACGAGGGAAGGATACGGTTTTTTCATGCGGGAGTTTATTTGGGTGGGGTTTTGACGTGCGTGCGAGGGAATTCGCGAGTGGTTTGGCGCGGTTTGGTCCGGTGGAGCCGGGGTCGCTCCCACCCAGCTCCCTCCTCACCTACCGTCCGCGAAGGGGTGAAAAATGTATTTAATAATAAATAATGAAAAAAATATGTATATATGAGAACAGCTCGTTTCGAAGAGAGCGAGCGAGCTCGCGGACAGCCCCAGTCATCCGCACGTTAACGGTAGAATTCCTTTCATTTCCGATAAATTTTCGCCTTTCTTTTCCTAAAACCCAGAGCTCCGGTTCGAACGGCCCTCCCTCACCGTCCAGAGTCACATAAATGTGAATTGAATATATGTATTTACTGAATTCGTATTCAAAGCTCTTCGTTTCCATTTCCTTCGTCTCATTCAACGGGTAGCAACGGAGTGATTCGCGTCGCAATTATCCGTCGGTTCGCTCCAGAAAAAAAGAAGACAAAGATCAACATTTTACTATGGTTAAAACTTAAATGCACTGAATGTCTGTCCGATTTTTAATTTCAAAACCTCAATATTATTTCGAAGGCAAGCATACAAATCAAATGAGTGGCGTTACAGTTAGATTACCCAGTTGTTAATCAATTTTATTTCTGTGAACAAAATAATCTATAGCATTACCTATACTAAAATGCTCATAAATAAAGCCAATTTGCCTGAAATTTACTTATAAATTCATTAAGCCAACCACATTTTAGGTACTCATGGAATAAAGTTGGCTGGAAATAGGTATAGTAAAAATGAATCGATTTCTCGGGGCATTCCATACTCATTCTAGAAGTATTCCATGGTGATAATTTTGTACCTAATAGTATAAAATGGCCTAATTTAACCATATAGCAATTGCATCAATTATTAATTAATGAAATATTTTAATTACATAAGTAAAACACATATGATGGCCCACGTTTAACAAATATTACAATTATTGAGGGAAAATACTGGTTTAGGAAGATTTTATTGGGAGTTAAAATGCTCTACAATTTTACAGGCGCATCTCCTAGCACGATTTCTGTCTTCACCTCGGTATAAGCCCTATCTCTCTTCGTCCCGTCCGTTGAGTCTATTCTTTGTCCTCCCCTTCCGCTCTTACCCAGCATCCTTCCGTCTATCACGGCCTCAAGTAAACCTTCGCCCTCCATTACTTCTTTCAACCAACTACTCTGCCTACCCCTATCTCCTCCAGAAGCTTCCTCTCCTCACCCACCATACCGAAGACTTCCTCGTTCATCTTCCTTTCCGTACACCGCTCTTTTTCCATTATTCTCCAAACTCGCAACTCAAACGTCTGCAGCCTATTCTTGTTCTCTTTTCTGAAAGTTCACGAATCTTCACCATACAACGCTACGGACCATATTGAACTATTTGCAAAGCTTTTCTTTATATTTTTACACATGTTCACCGTCATAAACTTCCTCTTAAAATTTTAAGCCTCCTTTGCCAGCACAACCCTGCTTCTATGCCCAATTTTCTCCAACATATTACCCAAGCAATTAAATCAAAATAATATAGCGGGACGAAAATGGTGTCTGTAATTTGAAAACAACGCTAACTGAGCGAAAATTCTATGTGCCCTTAAGGTACAAATTTACTGCTTTTAAAAAAAATAGGAAACGCATTTTGTAAGAATGAAAAGCATATTTGACGAAATAAAATTTATTTTGCCGGGTAAATAGGTAGGTACAGTGATTCTCAGACTTACAACTTATATGAAATCTTATAAATTCAAAGTAAAACAAAACATCTGGTGCCCATTACTTTACTGTTATGTAATTAACGACTGGAAAAATGTTTCGAGCAATTTCATGGAATAAAATGAATAAACATTAATAATGATAAGCATGATTACTGATTTTGATTCAATTACGATGAATATTATAAGAAGTAAAGACTGAATCAATTCTACCACGTAAAATAAAAGCAAATAGGCAAAAAAGGTAAACATATAACATTTTTGAACGATGGAACCCTTTTTCAACAAAATAATGCTGGAGATTACAGAAGACAAACTCCCAGAGTTTACCTTTGAACTATTAATGGACTAGACTAGAAAATGGGAGTCATTATATCCACGCATTCTCATTACTCTCCTGAAAAGTTGAAAGATACGAATAATAGTAAGTTCATAATCCTTAGGTAGCCAATGACGGTTGATTCCGCATAAATAATCATCTCGAGTCTTGATGAAAATAGGGGAATACCTGTGTGAATGGTGATCTTCCATATTCGCGGGCATTCCTTGTCTCAATAACCAACAGGATCCTCTGGTTGAGTGAGAGAAACACCTTTCTTTTAGACAGACGTGCACCAGAAAATAATCATTGATCAATAATTTAGACTAATAAATCATTTTTTCTTAGGGTTTAGATAGATCTTTGGAAAAATTATCCCGTCAATACCTCGTGATTCATCACTTCTAATTATATTCATGGAATCAAATATAAATAAACATGGTCACTATGGTAAAATTTGGCCAATTGTTAAAAAACCTCCATATAAGCAAGCAAGCATGAGACACTGAATACGATTTATGCACACATGGGGTTGAATTAAAAACTCCTGGGTTAAAAAAAAACATACGACCAAATTATTCAGTAGATGAGTTACTGATAACAATTGGTTTAATAAATTTAATTATAACATATCATTACTGCCAAGAGTACAGCCTTCTTAAATATGAAATTATTTAGTTCTCCAACTCACATTCTTAAGTGTTGTAGAGACCATGGATGATTTCTGTTTGATATGAGGGGGTAGATACGACCGTCATTGTAAGCTATTAGCTCTTGATAATACATATTATGGACTGATCACCAACCTTCCTATAATCAGCCGGGTTAAAATTAAAATCAATTCGGTAGTAATTAACGACCTTATTAAACCTATGGCTTGTACTATATTCACTAAAGTTAAACGACATACGGTGTGCCCATACTAAAGGTCATCTTCTAACGGGCTCTTAGGCAATACGAGAAACACAAACTAAAGTTTTCACATTAGATCCATATACATATTTAGGCAGACACATTGACAGTCAACGCATTATAATTATTATTTCTGTATTAGGTATCTACTCAGCAGTCATTTTGTCGACCACGCATGAGCTATCCTTCCCTGATATACTAGGGAGAGAATCACCAGAATGCCTCAATTTGGCGTAAATTCTTCGGGGGCTAGCGATCCGAAAGGAATAAAAACAAACCGTAGCTGAACGATTACACATCGGCAATGAAGGAGTAGATTTTCCATCGCGGCGCCGACATATTCGAGAGACAAGCGTATATAAAAGGAGAAACTTAAGGGGGCTAGAGTGGTGGAATTCTCGGCTAAATATACAACAAAAGTTCAAGACATTTGACGTATGATTAAGAAAGCGCACCGGGGTGAATATTTACCCTAAAGAGAGTGAAGTGGTCTGAAAATAAAATAAAAGAATAATAATCTCGTCAAGCTGCAGTTCCTGCCGCGAAGGCGGGTTCGGTTTAAGAGGGAGAGTGAGAATAGGACATGGGAGGGGGGTGCGAGGGTTTAAGGGACGGGGCGATAAGGAGTTGGGGGAGGGAGGAGGACGTCGGGATTTCGTAGGAGGAACGATGAAGAAAGAAGGAAGGAAAGGGTAGGGAAGGAGTGAGAGAAGAGGGAAGGCGGGGAGGGAGGGAGTGAGATATTTAAGACCTTTCAGGATTTCCCGCAATTAAAAGGCCGTGAGACACTCCGGTCAAACCCATAAAAGACACGAAAACGCACACAAATTCATGCATACATGCACCCCTCATTGCATAATGGCCTCGGAAACGCCCCCGTTCTGCCAAAAGGCACCAATGGCAGCGACACACGTTTCGCTCACTCACCCACACTCACCCCGGCTAAACACCCGCTTTACATATGCATTCACCACTATGTATGTACTTCGAATCAACTTGCACGGGGTGGAAAAATGCGCCCCTTTCACAAGCTTCGACTCCTTACGTAGGGTACGCGTGCGTTGAATAGATGAATGGGATATTGCACATGAGAGAAAGTGGAGAAATATTTTTGAATGATCTCATACCTTGGTCTCATAAGCAATCAGAAATATACTAACTTTATTGGAGATCTACCTATAAGTAGAATAAAATAAACTTACAAATTGGAGTACTTAAATAAAATTGCAGTAGTTGTACTATCTACTTAAATTTTAATGTAAAATATTACACAACGCGTGTTTCGACGCTTAGGGCGTCATCATCAGATCTACCTGGTAGACCAACCATCAGGTACACTTGATGATGACGCCCTAAGCGTTGAACCACGTGTTGTGTAATATTTTACATTAAAATTTAAGTGGACAGTACAACTACTGTAATTTTATTTAAGTACTAAAATGCTTTTCCACCATATAACGCCAGAGACTGTCGAATTTCTTAAATATTGGAGTCATATGTATGCTCAATTGATTCCTCACACAATCATCAACTCTTCGGTTTCATCATAACTCACTCCTCTAATATTCAGAACATACTACTTGAATCACGATATCCTTATGACATTAATATATGAACACAGAGGGTTAAGGTGATTACAATAACGTTGAAAATAACCATTTGACTTAGGAAACTAATATTGAATTGTATTACATGATATTCATCTATCTATCACATACCATATTCATATCATATTCTTTATGACTTAGTAAGTTACCCGAAAGAGAAAATCATTTAAAAAGAAATAGGGCAACATTATTACTATAAGGCAATGGCTAATATTGGTCAACATTTATGTGGTCTAAGTATGGTAGGTGTGGTCAACATCAGGTTCTAGGTAAGATCTACTGATGAGTATTTAATTATGAATCCCATAAAGAACTAAAAAAACTATCACCAAAGAAAATACCTAAGAGTTTTGATGTAAAAACCATCATTTTTAAAGAATTACTGTCACCAGAAATTCAATAAGAAAAATCATTCTCGCCCTTCTAATGATCTACTTTGATAGCTGATCTTCTTTTATTATTATTGCGATGGGACTGCTTTCTGTTACTGTTCGACGAATAAAACATTTGGCCAGGCATCTGCAAGCTAAAAGCTCAGAATCCATATTTAACCAAAAAATACTTTTCTTTCAATGAGGCCATTGCTAACTGGGACGGATAACTTCAATCCGTAACAGCAAAATTGTATTCTGTACATTCATTATATTATTCAAGGGCCAACTAAGCATATTTCTGCTATCATTCTTGGGTGTCATAGAACCCAAAGGAATTGGTACTTGACGTGAACGTTTCCCACTCATGGGTTCTCATCTTTTGGACATCACGCAGTTTGCCCAAATCTAGCACTGAATTGGCTCTTCCAATACTCCATCAGCTTATTGGAAAACAGGGGAATGTATGTTATTCTCGTTGTTTCATGGATTCATAATAAAGTAAAACCAGAAATGGTTTCAGTTTCCTTTTTATCTTGGAAGAAACATTTCTTAAGTTATAATTAATGATATCTCACTTGAAATCGAAGTCATCGAAGAATTTTGCGTCACAGCAATATTTATACTCATTCAAAGCAATATAGTTGCAATGTGCTTAGTAAAACTGGTACTACCTTAATACTAAGATAATACACTGCAAATTAACTGAGCGAATTGCACAATTAAATGGCTAAAATTGAGTTGAAACCTGTATATCTTGGCTTACTCATGCAAGATCCTTTACAGTTACATACATATCATACCACTGAGTTTTCTTGATTGAGCAAAAGCTACTGCGAACTGATGGAAAAAAGCATTTGCACTGAGGGAATACCTTTTAAAAGGTTTTTGAGCAATCTTATGCATTCTAATTGGACAGATCTTCCTAAGTTCAGCCGATTCCAAAGAAGTTTCAATGGAACTGGAAAAATAGATAACTGAACAAGAAGGACCTTCAATACTAATATTCCCACACTTCATCCTCATTTATTAGATATTTGTCAAGGAAGTTTTGTTCAAGAATACCCTCGCTGTAGAAGGCAAAAGAGAAGAGAAGGAAAATGAAAGGTGAGGAATGAGGGTGAGGATTGCAAAGAAATTGGTACTTTGAGTGACGGGGGTGGTAATGGAGTACATGAGTGGTGAGGAGGGGTTGTAGGGGTGGAGATGTGGGGTGGGGTGGGGGGGGAGGGGTTGAGACGCTTGGGACTCGAGGAGAGGTGGGGTAGAGAAACGCAAGGCAAAGAAATGTGCACACGTTCGTTTCTGATTGACTTAAATGCCTTGCGGGGGAATAAAAGCAAGGGAGGAAGGGGAAAAAAATGCTCGAATCATTACGGAATAAAAACGCGTGCAAATAAGACGGCTTTTCGCATCACGGTAAATGAGGAGGGGGGAGAGGAGCGTATATATTCTTGTTCTCGAGGATATTTTTCTCACTCGTAATTAATGTTTTTTTTTTAGTTTTAGACGGAAAATCCCAAGAGGTTTTTTTTTATCTTTCCGCACAACGTTTGAGGAAAAAATATATATTTTAATTTCTCACCAGAAAGCAATTCGTGTACCCTCGTTCGGCGCCATACTCTCCCGTTTTGTTCCGGATATGTGCTCCCTCGAACATTTTAATTGGTCCGCGTTCAAGCGATCTTCCAAGGAAATTCTCAAGACATTTCCCGTAAACGATTGAGACGCCTGCGCGTTTCGGCCCAGGGAAAAAATAACGAATGCCAGTCTCAAGATGGATTTCAATGAAAAGGGTTAATGATTACAGTGAATGAAGTACGGAAACGGGGTTAGCTCAATTTCAGACGAATAGTCTCTCGGAAATATCTTATTAAGAAATAAGAACTATCCACATAGGTATTAGTCACTACTACAACTCGTTTCTCCGGACAATTTTAAGATTTTTTTCGCAAGATATCTAGTTTGTAGTGGAAAGTAGGTCTCATTTCGACACTTGTATGCAAAAAGCTCGTTATTAAAAGATTCAGAACAATAAAAGTTTGGAAAGTCTTGTTTAATTGACGATTTTTGAAAAGGAAGCAAGATTGAATAGGTTATGAGAGAAAAATAAACGTTTTCACCGTCATACTATATGAAATGACAAAAAAAAGTAGGCTATTTCCCATAGTGAATCACAATTGGGCATTAGAAAGGATGATTTATTATATTAACGGAAAGTTTTATCTAAACTAGTAGATCAATCTTCAAAACAGGCCGATGAATGGTGATATCAAAGCCACATTTGAACAATCTTCGTTATCACAAAACCGAATAACAAACATGTTGAGTTTCCATAAATATGGATCTATCCTTAAAGCAAAGTTTATATTAGGTCACTCACAGATTAAACTTTTTTATTTTTTGCCATTATATTTTCGTAAAAATTGAAAAGTTTACTTTTGAGAACTAATCGGCAAATTTATATAGCTACAACGGATAATAGGAATAAACTGAAAATATCAACGAGATGATTGATAGTCTCAGGCATACACTTGTGGAAATTTTTCAACTTTAGAACAAAAGCTGAGCCAAAAAACCGCAATTTCCTTCAACTATATGGCTATTATTGTTTTAAGTTCACCTTTTTCCCAAATATCAATAAGATAATTCGTCTTTCAATGCCTGAGATACCTATTTACAACATGGACTACTCCGAACTCGAGTTGAAGAAAATTTCACCAGATCCTAAAATTCAGGACTCATTACATTCTGGCTATACGAACACATCTTTCAACCTTGCGATAAGTCAGGATAGCGAATGGCAACAGAGGAAATAATAGGCTCTAATTTAGACGTGGGCCATTTAATTAAAGTGGGCGATGACATCCTCGAAAAATAAAGTTCAAATACGGCCCACTATCTCTGAAAAATAAGTCACCTTCTCCCCGATGAGCACGGCTCCTACTGCTCACCAACGCAACTCCCGATTTTCCTTCATCTTCACCCACTCTCTCCCATCCCAACCAGGGTTATCCCGTCGGCATCTCCTTTTTCGCCATAATACGCCAAAGCCCGGAACAGGGGGGTTTCCCTTTGGAAAACGGAAGACCACGGCAACGATATTGAGGATTTGGTCCAGGGAGAAGGAGAGAGGGAGGGAGAGGGGGGGGGTGTTGAGAGAGACACGGGGGACCTAAAGGCTGGGGTGGAATGGGTTTGAGAGAGGCGATGCGGTTTTTCGGACGTTAAAGGCAATGTGGGGAGATGTGGTCGGGGGTGGACTGGGGGGGGGGGGGCGGTATAAAATAGGAGTAAGTGGAGAAAAAGAACAGGTCCCCGCCTGGCCTTGTACATGTATGTGTGTGGGTGCGTAAGGGAGAGAGGGAGAGTATGGGATGGAATGGATGGTTAGAACGAGATCCCAAGGCTGGATCCGGAGAATGGTTTCTCATGGGAGGAGGTGAGACTGCCGGAGAGAAGGGAGAGGGACTGCGGCTAAATGGTTGGAGAATGCAGGACGAGGAAGGTCGGGGGAGGAGCAAAATAAATAAAAATAAACGGAGCCAATAACCGACCAATACGGGGATTAGAGCTACGAACTGCCGACAGTAAAAACCCCCCACGTATATACACTGGTCGGAAAAGGCCCCTTTTTCTTCCTTCGCTATTGCCTACTTTATCCTTCTCTCCGCCCCAACCATGCCCAGAGTGGCTCCCGCTTCAATATCCTCCCCTTCGCTTTTTCCCTTTCATTTCCTCTCTACTCTATTGTCCAAGATTCCCAGGAATGGGAGAAGTTTCTCTGAGACAAAATCATATGGTTGCTACTCTATACACTTCCAAAGAAAAGTGTGAACTACCCCAGCGAGAATTAGATTTTTTAAATGGAGGAAACGGCCTAAAATTACTCGAATATTTTACTTTTTATAAATAACTTAGAGGAGTAACGTATTCGATTTTTACCCCGAGGTGTACAAATTTAATGTGAAATCATCATTTGACCTTTTCCGGATTTGAATTCGGATCTCACGGTCATCGGTCAGTTGGGAGGCCCACGGATGGATCTTGGTGAAGTCAAGATTTTTTTCTATGGTACGTTTTACACTTATGATACATCTTGCACCCATGCTCGTGAACTCATACGATATCATTTGTGTACATTTCGCAACTAATTTTACAGCAATTTTATTCACAATCGTCATGGAAAGATTGGATGGCAATATCCGAGCCTTGTAAAGCGATACGGAGGATGACATATACAAAACATTGTTGCTCATTTTTTTAATTCCCAGTCAAAAAATGAACAATTAACAGCATTAGAACGTGGTGAAAGTTTTATTTTTCAATTTTAATTAACCCTCCGGAGAGTAAGCCGTAGGAATGTATCAACTACGTTTTACCCTTACAATTTGATGAAGCACCCATTATAATATCATGTGAGAGGTGAGTTTCATTTGGAAAGGTTTGATACGGTGAGGCTTTCTTCAAGTGGAAGCACATCAGATTATTAAGCCTTAATACTGCGAGGACTCGAGTATGAGCGCTTTGAACGGGATAGGAATACCCGAAGTTATAACTTAAACGTTGATGCATTCCATTACTTTACAGCCTACACTTTAAACGGACACCTCAAAGTAAGGAGATGGGGTGACCTGCGGGTGATGACCACGTGGGAGAGAAAATTTTCGGAAGGAAATAAGGACTGAACGAGGTTACGACACTCATATTGGTCAGTGTCGCGTAAAAGAGGTGTGGTTTTAGAAGGCGAAAGGGCAGAGGGTGCCGCCGAAGGGAGGAGGGTGCGGATGCAGCGATGGCGTAGAGGAGGGGCTCGGACGGCACCCGGCGAAGAGGAGCAGAGACAGATAAAGGAGGGTTTAGGACAGATGGGCAGACCTTGATGGACTCGGCTCCACCACCATGTTATTGAATGTGGTGAAGGTGACACGCAAAGGATGGTAAGAACACATAGAGGAGGCAGAAGAGAGGTGAAAGGTATATCCTATGGAGCGAAGAAACTTGAATAAATGTATTTATATAAAATGGCAAATGGCTGATTAAGTCTTCACTTTGTGGAACCATTATTAGCAATAATTATAGATTTGTATTTTAAACACTATATTTTATTACCGGCCATTGTTACAGCATACACAACCATTTTCAAGGCACATGCCTTTGATGACAATGATTTGCTGATACTATGGTGCGTAATAAATCTTTGTGCGGATAAAAACGAATCTACCGTTTTTATTATAAATGTATTAATTTATTCATTTTAGGGTAAAATAATTTAAAGCCAGATGCACACTACTTACTATGAAAAATTAGGGATTGAATTAGGTGTAGTCAAGGGATTTTAGGATGGTCTTTAGTATAAAAATATTATTAGATAAATTAGTCATCTACCAGCTTTCGGAAACCTTCTCGGGTATTTCATATGGTGAGTGGTTTCATAATAGCCGATATTTCGATGCTACGCTGATGCATTACCCTAAATTGCATGACCGGGGTAGAAAACTCAAGGTTACTTCATGAAGGTGTTTTTTTCGGGTATCAGATCTTATACCTTTCAGTTTACATCTATCAGAAAAGACATTGGGAACTAATAGACGATAACATACTTAAACTATGAAGTGACCATTTTATAATGGATGTTTTAACATTATTTTGTTAGAGGGCATTTAATATACCAATTTTAAATAAAACATGAACAAAGGGAAAATTTGACGAATTAACAAAAGGACAATTTTGGTACGAATTAGCCATCGGATAAGGTTTTTCATCAGAAACAGAAAATGAGAGCAAATCAGTTAAAGGGGAGAAAAATTCTAACCCAGGCTTCACTGCATGACGTTGAAAATTTATTTTAACCTAAGCTTATTACCCTCACAATTATATTATTACAAGACGTGTCACGTGATAAATACGCGATGTTGAATTCGTGTAAACGTATGTTAGATTACGATGCAAGGTATCTCTGTATTTAAAAAAAACAAAATTTATTGAGGAGATAATTTACTAAGATTACGATGCTGAAAGTTTAGGAAAATATAGAGTATTTTAATAAAAATAAACAAACGGTAATAAATTACGTGCGACCACGATACGAAATCTTTTGTGTCGCCAAGACTAATGCGGACACGTGCGGCAAAGGACAGTATTGATCTGGCTTCCTCGAGTTTTTACTCGGGTCCCTATCTGTCGATCCCTTCTCCTTGATGTCGGAAGCTTTTAGCGGAGAAATGTGCTGGTTTTATATTGATGGCACTCACACAAACAAAAAACACACGCGGGAACGGAAAAGGGATGAAGTCGAAGATGCTACTCCACAGCCCACGAGATAAAAGAGGGAGATTGCAAGGGGAAAGAAAAGGAGCGACATGGGGAGAATAGGAGAAACGGGACGGGAAATGAACCAGAAGAATGGACAGACGAGAAGAATGAAAGGAGGAGAAACAGGGAGAGTGGAACCGGACTTTCATTAGCCCCTGATTGATTTGGTGCGTGATGGAGGACATTACGCGTGTCTTCAGGGGAAAGATGTCCACAGCGCGCGGTTACGCCCTCCCACCACCACCACTGTGCGTGGTGGGCACACCTATACTTTCGGGAGACCCGGTCACCTCACCTCGTCGTAATTGGTCATTCTGGGCTCCCGGAGGGACCAGAGAATAGGGGTCGAGGGTCATGGAGCCACACGGAGCTGATATTGGCTCAGCAGAGGAGCAGGAAGCTGTTTTCCGCGGTTCCCCAGAGTTCGGCGACGGAAGTAGGCTTGCCAACTCATAAATAGTTGATTCTAGAAAAGTCGTCTGTTCTCACGTCAGTGGGAAATTCCGGGAGATTTAATTTATAACATTTATGCAAACATTACGTGGAACTTTTACCCTGCATGAATGTGGGGATGCTTATACATGTTTAAATATAAAAAATAAACATTGAAATACAATAAAGCACTTACGATACATGGTTCACTCTTGTAGTATGGTTCAAAAATGTCTAATTCTGTATTTTTATAGTTTTTTTACTTGAAAGAACAGTTTTGTCAGGTAGAGGAACATTCAAATAACATTTTGACGCTGAAGAAACGCATGAGCTCGCTGATCGGTCATCAAGTGTGAATTCACTTCTTCTGAAGTTGAGCAAGCTCGGGAAAATAATAATAATTTCCTAACAGGTAACAGCGTACGCCAACTATTACATATTTATTATATACACGAACACACATAGATTGCACACAACCATCATAGTAAGAACTCCACAGAGACTGTGCACGATCTCGCAATGCATCAATAGGGGTCATGTACATTCTATAAAAATTATGCAATTTGATCTAATAGCGATCATGAAGTTAATTTTGCATAGCCCATGCACAAAGATACATAGATCAAGGTAGTTTAAACTTAAATACTCCATATTAAGAAACTATATGGAGAGAAATGGAGAATGGAGATACTACCCCGCAAGCCACCTCAATAGGCGTGTGGTGGGGGGAGTTAGGACACCAGCCGTTTACATATAAAAAAGGAAACGCTCTAATGAAATTACGCCTAGCATTTATTAAAGTCCCTTATTGTTCGGGGGAAAAACGAATTCTCATACCTATCCGTTCGGCAAACTATCTCTCTTAATTCATCGTTTCTGTTGGACCTGGGAATATAGTGGGGTTCTAATATGATGTTCTCCGTGTCGCTCTTAAATATATCTATTCTTCAATTGCTCAAGCAATCTAAGCCTAGCGCGCAGTCTCCGAGTCTCTAGCGGCTCCCAGCCTAATGAGATGAATTCGCATATAACATGTTATTAGAGGCAAATATAATATGAACAAATGGTATCTACATACTACCCTGCGAGCCACTTCAGGGACACGTGGCAGGGAGCGTTAGGACACATGCCACAAAAAAGGGGAGGGAATAGGGAAAATGTGGGGGAGAGGACAGAGGTGAATTGCGTGTTAACGGAGTGTCTTAGTATCACATATAGTTACTAATGGTGGTTGTAAAGACGGAATTTTCATACCTACAAGTACTGCATAGTAGTTCTCTAATTTTGTCGGTTCTACTAGTTTCTACTACAGATATAGCGCAGGGTCATAATAATGTCCTCAGTGTCATTCTGAAACTCGTCTGATCTGAATTTTTCAAGTGATTAAAAGCCCAACATGAAGCCTCCGTTTCTCAAGGGGATCCCAACCTAGTCCATTCATCAGCTGTTACATCATTAACTATCATTGGGATAAGGGAGATTTTAAAAATTCTCGTGTGATTCCGGGGTTCTCCCGTAGAATCTCCGGGAGTGTTGGCAGCCATAGATGTGAAGATTGAGGTTGGTGAAGTTGGCGCTTCGTGGAAGGGAGAATCATTGTCTTCTCGCTCGCTCTTTCCCTCTTGCTGGTCAAATGGAAGAAGGGCGAGCAGGAGGATATGGGATAGGATTAAATGAGTGTTTCGTGGGGAGATGGCCGAAAGGTCGTGGCCGGAAAATATTGGGACGGTGTTGGGTGTGTGTGGGAGCTTGGGGCGCGGTGCCTCCTTCGCGTGAAGGAGGATGAAAAAGGAAGGTGGTAACTTCCTATTGGATGAGACTAGGCCGGTGACCCGCCCGATAAAAATAAACGTCTTGAAGGTAAATTACGTTCATAACACAAGTAATGCCGACGCTGAGCAAACGTATAAGCTAGATGGTCGGTGACCAAGGGTGAATTCTCTCATTTTAGCTGTGCAAACTTGGGGGAATGGTAGTTTGTATTGGACGGGAACTATGCACGGTCTAGCACCGTTTTGTATTAGCACTCTAAGAGGACCTTTAGGTTTTATGGCTCAGTATGTTTAAAAACATATGAGTGAAAAAGTGGTATTATAAATTCCTAAGCTGATAAAAGCAAACTTGCCAGAGAATGAAGAGGGGATAAGACCACCGAATAAACTGGATCAATATTTGGTAGGTTCTCATAAACTGCTTTATTTGTATTCATTGGCGATATGTGTGCTAATCAATATACATTATCTACCTCAAACAACTGGTATGAAAGGAATATTCAGCACAAAATACAACAAAAAGTCTTCAATTTTTTGTGGTGAATTTGTATCCAAAGATATATTTAGCTTATAGTTTAATTTTAATAATTTTAACGCAGGTAGGAGTTGACTCTCTCACCTAGTCATTTTCATTGGCTCACCAGAACAACCGAGTCTATCTCTCAGTCACAAATTATACCTACCGCAAGGCAGTAAAAAATGTACTTTTTTTGGAACCAACAAATATCTTAGCATATTCCTCTTTGCTTTAACAATAAGAAAAACGCATCAAGAATCAAAAGCCTACAAATATGCCATGAATCTGAAAAACAGAAAAATGTGAGCGATTATGTTCAGATCGCAACGCAATTTTCGTTCATTCGGTTGGTAATTTAAAAAGAAACGAGACCGAGAAATAAGGAAAATACGATGAATATAAAATGAAATATGAAGTCCGTCTCTTTCTCCCGAAAAAATGAAGATAAATTTTCAATATTCCTGATCCATGAAATTCAGTGTGCCCCTAATGTGTCTCCAAGAAATTACTTCCTGGACTTTGTTTCACTTTATAATTTGTCTCCGAGCCAAATGGCACTGAAACCCATGATTCCGACTGAAAAACTCTCTTGAAAGGTATGAGCGGATGGACGGCGTGTAATTTACGCCAACTTCGTAATGACCACAATGATCCATAGCCTAACGAGAAACATCCAAAATCATTCTTTGCCCTGGCCACTCGGGTGTAACAGCTCAGTAATCAACTGGTTCGTAAGACAGTGAAGGGAAGGCATAAAGGCAACGAAGCATAGTAAGACATTGAAAATGAAATTTTAAGGATAATCTAACATTATTCAGGATAGCAAAGGCTCCATGGTTGAAGATTATATAGCGTATATTGAATGCAATCCTTATAATTCAGCTGGAGGCCCAAAAAACATTTGCAGAGGACAGTATTCAGAATTATACATACTGATTTCAAATATTAACAAGGACTACGACACAAGAAATATTTTATGGAGTTGTCATTTAGCGATTCACACAGCTATGCTAAAGTAAATTAATTTAATAAATGTAGAGCTAACACAAAACATGGTGGCATTTGGAAGCGAGGCAGAAGACCCAAAGGTCTCTGTGTGACCCCCTTTACCAAAAATCTCTTGTACTTACTTTCCTGTTTATAATCACGCTCTTCACAGGAGAGTGCGAATAACCTGTTGTGTGAAACTAGCGAGTGCTGTTTGCTCAGCGATTTCTCCACAATTTATTTTCCACACATTTAAGTTGTTAGTTAATTTTAAATTGAGAATTTGAAAACTTTTTCATAGGAATGAAAATCATCGGAAAAAAAGCCGTCAGCAAGTATTTCCAGGGACTATTTCATTAATGATTTAAAAGACTCTCAACTTGTTAGGCGAATTTATACATTAATCAAGCTTAGGACTGCACAGAATTAGGCGCAACTAAAGGCATACCTTTATAGAAACTCTGAAAATCAATCTGTACTTCGCCACAGTACTGCACAAGTGATGAAAATCAAAGGGTATTTGACTTAATAATTTAGAGATCTTCACCGCAAGAAAACTTGAAACTAATGTAATTACAAATAAACTAATGACTGGCTGAATTCCAGCTTTACAGCCTCAAATGGATGCATTCCTAATCCATCTGCTGTGTCTTTTCTTATTCCTCCTCCCATATCTTCCCATCAGCTTCACCCGCCTGGCCACGCCCGTCAGTAGCCGCTCACCCTATTCGCTTTCCCCACTCCACACCAAGCATATAATACTTCCGCACTCTCTCTCAACCGATCTTTTTCCATCCGAAACTCCTTTCGACCATGGCACTCTCCTTTCCCTCCCCCCTCCAGCCACCTTCCCGTCTCGCCCTCTTTCCGCCACTTACTCCGACCCAACTCCCTCCCCCTCCCCACGACAACCACCACCTCCCATATTTCCCGCCCCCCCCCTTTCTGTTCCTCCCGTCCCGCGGCAAATGTAGTGAGAAGAAATCCCTACTCCGCCCTCATTCCCGATTGGCAATAAAATTTAATGGCAACTATAGCCTCCCAAGACCACCGCCGATGACGTCGCCGGCCCTTCCTCCTACCCTCCATTCCCCTCCGCCCCCACACCCTCAACCGAGGAGACTTCCGCTTCCCCCTCCTCTCATCCCTGTCCTCCTTCTCCCCCCCTTGTGCGCCGACCTCTTTTCTGCTTCACCTCCCCCCTCCCCATTACAGGCCCTCCACTTCGTCCTCCATACAATTCCCTAGCCCAAAAACCTTCGATGTCTCAAGGATCAAACATCAAACAAACGAGTATGACCACAGCCAATAGTTGTCAGCCGCATGGGAATTCCAACTGTTGTTTATAGTTATGGAAAGAAATTCCAAAAAAAGTACGAAGACTTTTTTCAATTCCAAGGATCAAGTATTAATTCCAGCTATTGTTCACACTTTTGAAATATAATTCAAAAGCATATTTGCTTTTTATTACCGCAAGGGATAATTTAATGAGAAAAGCCAAAGTCAATGGTAGCCAGCCGCAAGGGGCAATAATTGAAGGTGTTGCTGATAGTTCTGGTGCGCTACTCTCGAAAATATTCCATTTGTATCAGTAGTACATCGTCATTTTCACAAGTAATATTCTCCCATTTCTTTGGCGTGGTGGTCCAATAGGCAGATATTCAGGTTACGGGTCAGATATACCCATGTTACAAGTTAGGAGAAGCCTCTAACGGTAACCTCGTCTAGAATCCGAGTGGTGCCATTTTCTTAGCTTCGAAAGTTCCAAAGGAACCGAAGGTGGCCCAAACGAAGGATTAACTTGATGCGTAAGTTGACTTATCCCTTGCCGCTTGGAGTGCGGTGAAATCTTCACTCGACCATTAAACAAAGCTTTATTTTTATGTGATGCATAAATATTACAGAATTTTAGGTACATTTAGATGGACCGCCAGCAATTAGCGCCTATGTTCTTTTACCTATTAGAAACACTACTTTGCCTCACACAATTTCGTTGCCAAGCTCAAACGTCACTAACCATCTGATTTTATGATATCTTGGGCGTCGATTAGTTGCCTTCCTCTCCCTGAAATTTCAATGCTCTGCCATTTTTCTCCATCCACCCTTACCCTCACTCTGCCATGCTTGCCTATTTAGACTACAAAGATTGTATTTCTTTCTTCCTCATACCAAGACCCTATTTGTCAAAAAAAACGATGGGAAATCTAGGAATTCTCAATCCTGAGGTGTTTATTAGTTTTATTTCCACCCATCTCTCGATTTTTTTTGTATTTTTTTCTCATAAATTCACCAATTAAAAAACCTTCAATCCATTCATATCCTATAAGTCTCCATTTCAAGTATTGGGCAACACTCACCTCATTATCAAGGCTGGAATAGGATGAAAAGAATTTATGCTAGTTCCAAATTTTTTTTACTAACAATAAGTTTCATACTTCGAGTAGCCTTGCTATCATGGGTCTCAAGAGAATATTCAACTCCCTTAAAAAGACAATGTGAGTGGGCAGAGTGAACCATGATAGCCAACTGCTTCTGCGCCCTGGGATAAGCGAATATCTTGGGTATAGATATGCGTCGATCTCCTGCCATTTAACGGACATTCTTGGTAACAAACGCTCACCAACTCAATCAAACAAGCATGCTCCAGTATATAAAAGCTATAAGTTATTATTGGGCAAAAATACTACTTCCTCAATGATTGATTGAATATATAATGACATTTACACATAATGTTTTCGTTTTACCAACTACATGGTTTGCATATAATTATCTGTGCATCAATTAAATTTTTGAACAAAGTGCCTCCGATATGTTTGTGCACTTATTGTAATTCTGCATTTGTGCTATTGACAATGATATTGATCTACGGATTAATAATGACACCACAATTACCCGCCCGTAAGTGTCACAGCTTCTTAAGTTATAATGAATCGAGACACAGGGGCTTCGAGGGAGTAGTACAATCGAAGAACGGTAAGGGTGGGTAAGACCATACTTAAGACCTTTCGGATGGTGGGATGGAGTAGCGAGCACCCAAGTAAAGGACGAGAGGAAATAGGAAAGAGGTGGCTGGGGAGGGAAAGAAAGGGAGGTGGAGGTTGGTAGGCCCTTCCATTAAGGAAGCGAACAGTGCAGAGGAAAAGGGAAAGATGCCCCGGGGAAAAACAGATGAAAATAATGCTGATTTCTTCCGACCCGTCGCGTCGTTCACGCCACCTTTCCTCCTCCTCTCTCCCCCCTGGATTTTTGGTTCCCCGCCCTCTCCCCTTCCTTGCTACCCTACCGACACACCCTCGTTCACCTCCTCCCTTTCCCTCGCTGTCGAAATACACGGCATCTACATCTAGGCGCCGGGCAAGTGGCAAGGATATTTAGGATACCATTCCGAGAAGAAGGGAGTACGAAGTAAAGAGGAATTCGGGAAGAAAAGGAATATTTTAGCGAGGTGTTCTTGGGTGGCCTGCTAAATATAATTAAACTGCATTTGTTGCAGTCGCGAATGGTGCGCGGAAGGATAAAACCCAGGGTCAATTTGTTGGGCAGTGTGTCACTCTTCTTTGATTGCTTTTTCTGTTCCGAGATTTTAGCAGCTTCCAAGTTAGCCCATATAGTCGTATTAACTGTGTTACTACATCCGCTCACTTGATGGACAAATCATGTGGATTTCATTTAACATTTATTCGTGAATTGAATTTTTAAGTTAGGCTCTTATATGATTGAGGCATACTCATGCTGAGGTCAACCAACGAGAATGAGGAAACATATCTGCCTAATACTTTCCCGTCCGAGAAAATTCTTAAGTATTCACCCGATGAATCCGAATATCAAAAATAAAGTGCCACAAATATTTTGGACGCCAATTCTACTCAGTGACGCAACGTCCCCTGGTCTTATACTACCACTCTTAAAAAAACTTCCCCCTCCTGAAACTCAACTAGCAGCTCCGGCGACCTATGTTGTGTCTCGCAGATTACAGATGCAGATGGTTCGGCGTAAAAAATCAATCAGGGCATAACGACTGTTTGCGAGTGGAGTGGGGGGACTAAAGAGGGGGCGCGGGGGAGGAGGCTCAGTGGAATGGGAAGGAATGGGCTGGTGGGTGGAACAACGAGACGGGCAGAATAATGGCGAAGATGCGAGGAAAGACTCCGAAGGAGGGAAAAACAATGGAGTGGCGACGGTGGTGCACGAAGGACGGAGTAAAAATTTATTTATTATTTTTTTTAAACCCACTTTATTTTGTATCCACTCCGCCAAGGATTATCGTCCAGAAACCGAAGGAAAGAAAAAATTGGAAAGATTCCCTCGGCTGACTTTTATATGCGCTCGCGTGGTCATAAAAGTGCACTCTTTCTCATGGATAGGGATAAAAATTATTCACGTTTCTTGAATGCAGAACAAATATAAGACGACTGGAAAGATTTTTGCGTCCTACGAATAATCGCACCCACTGGCGGGATGCGGGGTTGTGTGTGTGTTACCACGGAACTCATTTCGTAAAAAAATTATCATTCGGATTATATTTACTTCGAATGAATGCGCATTCAATGTGTTACCATAGTTCTACAAGGTATGACTTTGGAACCGATTTCTAGAATGGCTTCCTGACCCAAAAAATTGAACGAAAAAATAGATGATATATTAGGTGCCAGATATTCTTCATCTTACACATTTTAGCGTAATAATTCACATTCACTTTTGTAGTTACATCAGCGCAATTGTATCAAGCCTACCGTTTAACTGTTGGAGCCTCCGTGTTCTGTCCTTGCTCCGTAAACGGACACAACTTGTTGGTTGAAAATGCTAGGGTTGTTAATGAAATAAACCTTTTTTTCTAAAAAACAATAAAATTATAATTTGAAAGGTTTTTTCTTAGAAAAATATCAATCAAAGAGATTTCAGACCCATTTCTCTATAGCACACGCCTCAGAATATTACCTACATCGAGAGGTCCTTAGAAATGCTTTAATAAAAACAGTAAAAATGTCATGCAACGATAAAAATAAATGCATATTTTATAAGTGATTATTTTTAGGATTTCGGAATTGGATCAATAATTTATGTTTAGTGCACAAAGGACACCTAACAACTGTGTGAATCCATGCATTCCATTTGCACATATATCACGTAAAATGGAAATACGAAACCGTAAAAAAAATACTCAAGTATCAAAATATGAATCAAAACTAACTGTATAATCAGTGTTATAACAATAAGATCATTTTCATTCAGGACAGTAATATTTCAATGAAAATGTCATTTCAGCTAAGAATTGAATTCATCTCATTGTTGGCTGACAGCATAGTTGAAGATTTTCGTGAATTTTCTCTTTTCCCCTAACTCACGGACATAATGTCCGAGTCCACATTACGTTCTCGTACTGTTTTCTTTCAACAAGGGAGTTTCCACTAATTTCATGCCATGAAAAACGACAACATTTTATTCGAACACTCGATTATGACAAAATTACGAGTAAATACAAGGGAATGAACATGGTTTTCAAGACCAGGAATGTCTTTGGCTAAAACTCCACGATAGCTCATTCTAAATTTCAATAGCAAGCAATGCCGTTTCAGCAAACTCGAACGCACAAATATCAATTTGGGAACGGGGACCCAGCAAACGCTTGCAACTAGTACCTCCTCTATCTCGACATCTAGCTCTCCATTTCACCGTCGACTGCGCAATGAATCAATGTTTACCCTAGGCACTACCCATTGTTTCGATTCATCTGGGGGGTTGATTTATCGCCTGGGATGCAGGCAGCACGCTAAACACTTATTGAACGCAAGAGCGCGGGAATCAATGGCAAGGAGCTTCATCTGTGCATTTCCCCGCTTCCTTAATGGGCTGCAGCAATAAGAAGAAGGGGGAGGGTAGGCAGGAGAAGGTTAGGAATTAGGGTGGGGGATGCTCTTGAGTCCCCCCCACGAGGCACAGAGGCACACACAAAGCAGAAGAAGAAGAGGAAGACCCACTACTCCGCCCACTGATTTATTTCCCATCTTCGCCGTCCCCAAACCCCTTTCCTCTTCTCCACCCTGCACTCCTTCCATTACGTTTCTTACTCCGGTTCTCCACCCTCCCTCCTCCTTTCACGCCCTCTCGCTGTCTCTCCATCTTGCACCCTCGACTTCCCGCTTTTCGCTTTCCCCTCGATTTTTTCCCCGATTATCCCTATTGTTTTTCGCCTCGTAGTGTTGAGAAAATGTTGCCCTAGATTTACCCTCGAGTAAATTTACTGGCAAGACTTCCTTATCGAACGAAAATAGTTCTAAATAGAGAAGTAACAAATGATGCTCGATCTACGTTAACACTTAATTTTGGGAATATATTTATGAAGTTGACGTTTTCAGGTGTTATGTAGTGGAAATGTACTATGTAATGCATGGAAATAATAAGGTGGTGTGAAATTTCATTAGATAATTTACACACCATCTTCAGATACAGACTCAGGATGTCATGCAAAATTCGAAACGCGTAGATTTTAGTAAATATGTGTATAAGTAAAAAATGATGGCTGGGACTCTTGTCTTTACAGAATATCTTTATATTCCAGTGAAAAAATTACATCATGCATGTAATAAAATAACAACTTATATAAAATAACTGCATAGACAATGCTATTGCCATATTACAAGAAAAAAGTTCCATTCAATTCGAAAAATTAGTCAAACAGATTAAATTATTACTTTCAATTGTCCTACGAGTAAACCTACGACATTGAAATCGCTACTAAACGGAAATATTTTGAAATAGAACACTATAAAAAATAACAAGGAAATTGTATGGTGTTGAAATAATTATATACTTTTGAATATCAATGAGTAACAAAAATGATGTAAAAATTTATTAACTTACCAGATGGAAATATATCCAATTGAAGCCTTTTTATCATGAATTTCTGGTAGTTGGTAACTTAATAATTGAGCTCCACAAGCTCTTTCTCTCCACCGACCATGGTACATTATTATTTCTTATATCATATATTGAGTTTTCCTAAGCTCATTTGGCCCAAACTAGCCGTTAGAACCGTCTGAGTAATGTTTAAAAGATCAAAAGAATGTTCTCATTTAAAATACCTATTTCAATTTTTCCTTATAAAGATTTTACTTCCATATTTAAACTTTTACGAATTAAATTTCAACATCGAAGTCAGACGTTATACATGTCAGACTTCTAAATTATCCATCGAACGCAATTACAAAAAAATCATATTTGACAAAATAATTATTTGATAAGGTTTATGTCAACTTCCGGTAGCATAGGAAGGGATTGTAGGACAGTATATCGGAAGAATTTAAGAATCCTCTCGTGATTAAATACGTAAACATGCATGTTAGAAATGGATAAAGGGTGTGCGGAACTATTATGTATTAACTAAATAGTAACAAATATTTCTACTGTGGAGATATGCTTATAAAGACCTCTCAAGTCATAAAAAGGAAACAAAATTCTTAATCATACGGAACCGAACGCTTTCCACTCCAATTTTCCCTTTAATTTTGTAAAACTAACGCACGCTATTCACGTACAATCATTATTAAATGATTTTATATGTAAAAAAATAATGATTCTTACATACTAATACCTATTCTATCAATCTAGAAAATTATGAGTTTAGTCAAATTTACATACATCAAAGCAACAGAAAAACGTAGGAAAACATTTGTAAATTCTTACAAAATGTATACATCTAAATCAGCTCATAGTCATTTTCATTGAGGATAAGAATAAAAATGAAATTAAATCAAAAATTTCTCTTATATTTATTTGAGAGCCCCTATATTTTACAGGTAATTTAGAAATATAAAATTTAAGGAATATCTGATGTTTACAGGTCCCCTGGAAAGTTGCTACTTATAAAAATTCAAGGTTTAAGTATTGATTGCAATAAAAGTTTTTAAAAACACCGACTGCCATGTATCTTCAAAAATCATTCATTATAATGCAGTACGGAAATTTTCCTGCATCAACATATTTCCTGCACCTGCACTCCGCTGTAAAATTCACAGTTATATTTGCTATATAACGGGAATAACAACTTGGACTTCCATACGTTATGTGTTATTTAAAAATTGAATAGAAGAGAGCAGATATTATTTACACTATGTATGTTAAAATCTGACACTCCAAGCATAAATGCCCCATTATTTGTCATAAGTCCAAAGATTTAACGAAATGTTTATTTAAATCATGCTAAATTAAAACCCTGTACTCACTTAATTTCCCATTAAAAAAATAAATTTCGCCCGTGTTTATAATATGCATTTCGATATATATATATATATATATATATATATATATATATATATATATATATATATATATATATATATATATATATATATATATATATACTTTACTACTTTACCTCGAGCTAACCATCAAATTGACATAAAATTCTGTGTACTCCTTGAAGTTCACCAGTGCATCACTATTTCCCTTAGGACCGTTTTCATTTCAGATGGAAGGCTCTATGCCAAGTATAAAATCCGCCATAATATGCAAGAGGAATCGTCAGTCATTAAAAAAAACTATTATTCCTTGTATAGCTAATTAAAGCGTATTTCATATAAATAACATTTTATAAAAAACACACATGAGAACACACTAGCCAATTATTTACATTTAAATGCGTAATTATATTTTCAGCTTATGAACGTTGAATAATTAAAATTGCTGCTTGCACACAACTAATGTTTAATTAACCTAAACAACGCCATGAGCCTTATAAGCATACATATATATTTTATAAACGCATGAATATATACGCGGGCACGTTGTTGATCAATATTCCACATCTCTAGTCCATTGTAATTTTCACGGACGAGTCATTAAAAAAAGGGCGAGAGAACACCATTACAGCCGTTTTTGCGAGGACGAGAAGATGACACTGCCCACGCAAAGTTTGTTTGACAAACGGCTCGAAGAAGTTTACCGCGGTGGTATGGAAAGACAAGAGAGGGAGAGAGGGACAAATAAGGAGTCAGAGAGAAGGAGAGGGGGGTAGGTGGATAGGAGGTAGGGGTAGAGGGACAAGGCACTCCAATTTCTTATGCAGTTAAAAAAAAGGCAAATTCATTGCCTGCCCAAAGTCTAACAGCAAACTTGGGATGGAGGACGGAAGCGGATGAGGAAATGAGTAAGGACGCGCGGGTGGGTGGGGAGGGGAAGGTTGGTATGGCCTAGAGGGGAAGTGAGAGAGGCATACTAGCAGGGTATAGATGGTTAGAGAGGGGGAGAGGAGGAGAGAGGGCATGCTGAGGATTTCGGAAGGGGTGTTCGAAGGCATAGGATACTCGGATAGGGATCGTGGTGGTGAGGTGGTACTTGTGGGGATTTCGACGCGGGGAGAAGAAGGGGCAGGACAAAGTAGGGAGAAGGTTAAGATGTAGGAGGGAGGGGGTGAAGGGGGATGAGGAGTTGTAGCAGTCTTCGGAGATGATGCAGATGAGGCTGCCTTAACGCCGCGAGCTCAAAGATCTAAGTGAGCGAGGTCTGATGAAGGAGAAGGAAAATGGCAGAGGGTGTTTTTGAGAGGGGAGAGGAGGAGATGGTCCAGAAGGTGAGGAGGGAGGGGGTGAACGGAGGGGTTTAAATGGGTCTTGCGGGCCAAGGGGTGGGAAAGAGAGGGAGGACGTGGGACAGGAGTCAACGTGATTAAGGACGAGGAGAGAGACCTAGACCCTCCCCTTTTCCCAAACCCTCCCACTCTCCACCCCCCTGTAACAACACTTCCCTATCCGACTCCTCTGTGTAAAGGCGAGCAAAAGATGGTGGTGGTGGGGTAGGGGACCACATCACCCTTAGTCTTCCCCGAGAAAACCCCCGTCCACGGCCAAGTTATCAACCTCCTCCGGAGACTTGAGAGCATATTGGAGATTGGGAGGAAGATTGGAAGGGTGTGAGGGGGCGGGGTGGGTGGGAGAAGGGAGAGGGGAAGAGGGTGGAGACGAAAGGTGATTGTGCGCTTGCTTGAGAGAGTAAAAAAAATATTTCGGAGCGAGAGACAGAGTAAGTGAGGGGATAGAGGGGTAACTCTGAATGTTGGGAGAGGGGAGCTGGACTTGAGATAGAGCCGGGGGTAGAATGAAAGGGTTGCTGGAAGAGATGGTCCGTTAAGGGATGACCGAGAGGAAGTACCAGTAAGAAAACAGTGAGTGGGAGATTACGGAAGAACTTGAGGGATGTGGATCGCTCGGGTGACAAAGAAATCAAAACTCGCCCCTATGTACCGTGGGATGTAGCGTCAAGTGGCGGAGCTTGAAAGCTCAAGATAGGTAGTAAATTTATTCCTTACCAAAGTGCTCTGGTTCACTAGATTAAGTATACTGCTAAAATACAAATGAGGGCCAGATTCATTTGCCATCACTAATCTGTCCTTTCATTTTTATAATGAACAATGCAGAGGTAACGCTTTATTATGGAGTAATAATATATGAAAAACAAATAATGATTCTACAATCCATACTTGCAAGGGAGTAATGATAAAAAAATACCAACCAAATGTGAAGAATTAGGTCGAACACTTAATTTTAAGACCTTAAATATTTTATTAACTTTACCTTCTATTTTCCCCTGAATAATAATTGGTACATACAAAATACTACTTTAAATAATATTTGGTACATCCAAGTTATTATTTTCAAATAAACATAGCAAAAAGTAACCTTATTCGGGAATGCTATTTCACTTTGTCCTATTGAGAATATACCATTTTATTTTTATTAATCCTTTCGAACTTTCATCCAGGTATATTTTTAATAATGATGGATCTCATTATTCACGGACATAAACTTGTTATTTATCATTTTAATTTAAAACACTATCTCTTTACCAATCACTTCACTGGTAACATTGAATTTTTTTCACATCGTGTAGTTTATGGATTTATTTATCACATTTATTAATTATCTACTTTCTACCATATAATATTCTTCTAATTTCACTCACTATTTCAATAAATAATATATATTTTCATCATTTCCTTGGGAATATCAAGAAGTGATTTTAACTCTTCTTTCAATTTTATAGATTAACCGTGTTGAAATCGCATTAAATATCTGTATGAATACTAGATGTTCGTTAACGCTTTTGAATTACTATGGAGATAGTTCTCAAAAGAATTTTCACATTCATCTTTTCTTAAGTACGTGATCAAAGCGTAAAGAAATTAAGAAACAAGCATTTCAATGAGCAGGGAACGCTTGAGCATTATAGGGCATGATCTCAGTTAAATACTAAAAGGAAGAAAATCACCTTAAGCATGCCAAATATCTCACTCATCACTAACTGACCTTCCATCCGCAGAAATTAATTCTGCCCGATCCGTGTGCGGGCGGTGTGTCGAGAGGTTAGAGTTCCTTTTAGGAGATTTCCAAAGTGGGAAATCGCTAGGTTTGGGGGTACGTTGGATTCAGGGGGTGAATTTTGGTGCGGAGTCAACGAGAGATGTGGTCGGAGGTGTGGAAAGGGAGGGGGATGATGCTATGACAAGTCGGAGGGGGTTTCAGCGATGAGGGTGGAAATTGGGGGGATAGGCGGGGACTGGAGAGGGCGGTAGAGACGGCGTGTCATGTGGTTAGCCCGAGTACGCCGAGAAGTTTTGGCGGAATCCGAGGAAGCGATTGGTGTCGTCAGCTCGATCGCTTCAGCGGGCGCCCCCACAGATGGTACCGTTTGCCCCAAGATACCGAAGGCGAAGACGCCCTACGAAAATTAAGTCCTCCTTTAAAAGCAAATGCCTTAAACCACGATGAGTAACAATATGACCCTCATGACCATGAAGTTTCTACTTGTTAAGTATATAAGTGTAGATGCCAAAGCAGGCCATGCCTGTGCATGTTAAGCAAACAGAAACTTTCCTATCCTCCTTGTTGGTGCTTAATGAGAAGTGCATGATTCTCACTACGCCTGAAGAATTCAAAGTGGTTATTAATTTGTCTGTAATAATTTAGGATGTGGAATACAAGGCACGATATTTCTCAGACAATGGAAGAGTCATTGCATAAAGATTACAGATACAAATGTGTAAAAGCTAAGTACAACATAAAACTTTGAAAATAAAATGTAAGAAAGACTCCTACAAAGATAAACATTTTGAAATTCATTCTTATCTAAACGATGAATGAATTCTTCTCTTCATTACGGCTGACGTTTCGATACATGACTTTTGCATCGTCATCAGGGCTGATGACTATGCACGAGTCGGGCATCGAAAATTCGGCCATAATGGAGAATCTAATCCGGTTCGAAACCCGAGAAGAATTTATTCATTAGCTACGCCGGGAAAGCATCAGATCATACATCTTATTTAAACGATTTTACAAATCGCGAAAAAACGTTACAAATCGCGAAAAATCAATTTTCTTTCTAAAATTGAGGCAGAGAAATTTCTCAAAAGCTGTTTTTTTTACACATTATCAAGGATTTTATGTTATACGTCGTAATTCGTGGGCCAGATTCCACTTTTGATAAATGCCAAAGTCCCCATTTATCACTCAAAATTTTCAATTTCCTCCAACGGCACTTCGGATACCTTCGTGAATATTGTTTCAACATTCCATAACACGTTTGCTCAGAGATTAGAGAACCGCTGAAGCTAAAACGACCGGAGTGATAAATGTGACTCAAAGTATCGAAGACACGAGCGAAGTTAGTCGGCAGTCTCCGAAATGACACACGTTCAGCGCAAGACGAGAATCCCAAATTTTGCTCCTCAACCGTGTGCTTCCATACTTCTCCCAGCCCGGGCTCATCTTATCCCTACTCTTGAGATTCAATTCTGTTCTTAGCCGAAGTGCAGCACTCCTCCTATAGGGACATCTTTTACCTACTTCCTTCCGTTCACAAATTGTTTCATACATTTTTATTACAATTTTTTCATTGTCACCAAACTATGAATCTAAGTTTGCATTCAATCTATCACCTTATGTAGAGATACATCGTGAGTCAGATTTTTAATTTAGAATTTTTAAACTAAAAAATTACTAGCTATTCGCACTCTCAGGGAGTACAATATATCACAGGAAAAGACAACTACAGTGGTAATCATGCTCATAGAAATTTACAGCGTGAAAAAATAAATTACAAAGAAATATCCATCGTTGGAATGTTGTTTTAAGCATTGCGTGATTACTTCTGCATTTCACTTATTTCTAAGTTTAAAAGTCTAATTAGATTCTTAAAATGTAGAAATTATTTAGTTATCAACATTTGAATTAAATTGTTTTTCTAGTTTATTTTTACGTTTTATTTCATACTCGGTGCCGATCTAAGTACCATCTTACGCATGGCTGAACAAGGCCTTTCAATAATATCAACGAATCAATAATAGAGAAATAAAAGTCAATACTTTATTTTTATTTTCCTAAATTTATCTGGATTTAAGGAATCTTTCTAGATGCGTAAAGTATAACATTATTAATAAAAGTGCGCAGAGAAATTTAAGCAGTATTTCATATACGAGCAGAGCTCTACAAACACCACAGAAATATTGACAAAATAATATGAAGGTGATATCTGGCATATGTGCAAATACATCGCATTTTCTCTTGCATTAAATCTTGTGAATCGAAAATTCTCTCAACCAAATGCATCCATTTTTAACTAATCAATCACATAGTAAACGAACACTCGCACCTACTGTTAATGATTATTTCCATTGTGGGAGAATTTAGTCTCTGACCTTCCATCCTATTTGTACCTGAAGCTAATTTACTTACTATGTCTTTGATTTTCATCTAACTCTTTTTATATGGTCGAAGTAATCCTCCTCTCATGCTTTCTCAAGCACTTAACCTATTTATCTCATCATCATAGGCACAAATAGTGACCATTAACTCCATTTTACCAACTATCATGACCCCTTTTATAAATTCCTCCCCTCATTATTTGTTGTTCTCAAGCACTTGATCTATTTTTTTCGTTGTTATCGAGCTATTAGTGACCCTCAGCCCTATTTACCATCAATTATGACCGTAACGATTTCTGGTATAAATCCACCAGAGAGAAAGTTGACTGTTACTGGAATGATTGCTCGGACACTATCCCCACTCGCCGAATATTAAACTTTCAACACATCTGCTAGCACTCTTCAATTACCCACGCTACCATATCTTCCCTCCACCGATTCCTCCTCGTAGAATCCCATCCGTTCCCCTTATAGCGTCCCCCTCCCTCCGACCCCCCTTCCGGTTCCGTCACAGGAATCAGCCCTTAAGGATTCCTTCACCTTAAAACCTCCTCCACCCACCACCCCCAGAACTCACCCTTTCACTTCGCCCACACCTCTCTATTGCCTCCACGGGACCTCCCTTCTTGCCCCACGGGAGAAGGAGAGAGAGGAGAGGGCCAGGAAAGGTTCCACCCCCCTCCTGAGTTTCTTCTAGCCCCTTCGGGCGCCATCCTTAATACCCGAACCTCCTTCCTTACCGACGATCCAACCCCTCACAAGACCTCCTCCTCCTCCTTCGAGGCAGAACCTAACCCACCAACACACCAGACGCCTTCCCGAAAACCAACCCCCACCAAAGCGCCACCCTATCACGGCACTCCTCTCACCCCCTCAACCTCCCACTCTGGGAGAGTGAGAACACCCGATCTCCTCAACCAGCCCCCAACTCGCTACATATTCCTTCCCAGCCTCCTGCTACCTCCTCCCCCCGCCCCTCCGCGCAGAAATTAATTACCAAAGCGGAGGGGCCTGCATTTTATGGACCAATTTGAAACTGTACGCAAGGATACCGAGGGAACGAGAGTGGTTTGGTCCGGGAGGTGGTGGGAGGAGGACGATGGCGAAGGAGAGGGGGAGGGTGGGGAGGGGGGCATGGCGTAAGATTGAATGGGTGAGGAGGGTGGGGAAGGTCACGTGATGCGGGGAGGTGGAAAATTGGGGTGGGCTGTAACGGGACGCCGTGTGTCGGACCCCCACGCGAAGCGAAGGGGGTGACGGGAAAAAGAGTTGAAGGAGAGACACCTCCCCTTGGGTGGTGGTGGCGGAATAACGGAAGTGGTGTGAGGTGTCGCGGAAGAACAGCGGGCACCGCCTACATCTACGCACTGTATTTTCCCGAACATGAGACGGCCCCGAATTTACGCCGATCTTTCAATCTACCGTATTTGTCTGAATATAAGCCGGCTCCGACTTTATACCGATTCACCAAAATTTTACGGAAGTTTTTGATGGATAAAATAACTTTCGTTTACCAAATAACAAAATGTCATTTCGAAATAAGAGCCTACATATGGTCATCCTTGTATTGCTCCGCGATCCGCCGAACGGGCGTATGGCAGGGGGTGATTGGACACCGGCCATGAAAAAGTAAGGGAACAGGGAAAAGGAATTGGATGAAGGAAAAAAGGACAGTGAACAGTGTACTAGGGGAGTGTTTTAATCTCACGCTGTTTTTGTTACAATAACTAATGCTCCGTGGAAAGAATTACTTTCTGTACCGATCAGTTCGGCAGTACCTCTCTCTCTCTTATTTTCTCGCTTCAGTGAATTCTAGAGATGTAGTCCGGGGTGAAAACAGCATCTTCCGTGTCACCCAAAAACTCATACGAACGAAGTACGAGGTCGATTACGCCACCGTGATTACAGGCTACTGCCAAGCTGAGGTAAGCCCACCGCGCATGTATGCTGAACTTTGCTACGTTGGATATCTTCAATATAAGCTATTCAATACTTATATCTATTGACTGACTGTAGCTCTCCTCCTATGCCTGTCTCTAACTACTTAAAATTTCAAAAGGTGTTAGACGAATATCAATTCATTAGATATACTAAGAGAAAACTCTCATGCTGATAAATTTAGCATTTTCATTTAGTCATGTACTTGGAACAAAATTATCCGTCACGTAATTACATAATGACTAGAATTTTAATTATAATTCAAACGCGGCCAGGAGAGGCGTAGCTATCTTATTGTTAAATCATAGTTTGCCCATTTTGTTCTGGAGCTCAAATTTTTGGTGATTGATATTTTTATTGTGGCATAATTTTGCATAACCATTGGCCTAGGTTACGCAATAGCGGTTCTTCCTGGTGGTCTGCCAAGGGTGGAAAGGGTTTTTAGGACACAAGCTATAAAATGGAGGTATTAAAAAGGAACTGCGGGAGGAGAGAGTTGATTAGCGATGAGTGTTTAGATAGAATTTTGTCTCTGTATGCTCTTTTTGCGGTATAGAATAGCTCGCATGAAGAAAAACTTGTATAAAAATCTGTTCAACAGTGGATATATATTATTTTGCCTCTTATTTTCTGTCCTTTAGGTGGTGCGAAGGCAAGTATCCACCTTTTCGAACTAATACTCCTGGAATGTAAATTTTCTTATAAACATAGTCTAGCATGTAAACATATCAGTCTCTTGCGGCATTCAAACCAGTCCTCTAAATAGTTTTTAAATCGTTTCAGAGCTGACTACGTAAATAATTTTATGTTGAATGAAATATCCATATTAGATGTATCAAAAAAATGTTGTGGTACAGCAAAGTCAGGAGATAGAACTAAAAATACTGATATTTACGGGTTAAAGAATGTTTTATGTGGATTAACAGTGTTGTCCCCTCCCTAACTTCAAGAGTTGTTGTATGTTTTTGTGCATGTTTTGGGAAACATTCACCCCATGCCACACGCACGTGAAATGACTAGCAGGGCGTTACGTGGACGTATTCACTGGGTATATGTTTTAGCAAAACGCGTGGCTGTACTTTGTGGGCGAAGGTGTGAGGAAGAGAGCAAGTGAGATGGTGTGGGTGTAATTTGGCAGGGCCGGGTGATATCGGGTGACTGGGAGGTGGTGCGTGGGTGGATTTTGTGAATTCCGAAGCAATATGGGAGCCCTCCATCTTAAAGGAGGAGAAGGGCTTCACAGGGAAGTAGCTGGAAGAACATTCCGAGTTATGACAATGGGTTGTGTTCGACGGAGGAGGAGAGTGAAAAGGATGCTGAGGGGTGGTGGGGAGTCCTATGAAGGAGGTAGGGGGGGGGGGGGGTGGGAAGCAAAGGGGATCGAGGACACTAGAGAGAGACAGAGTCGGCGTGGCGTGAGGATTTCCATTAGACAGTGTGATGAGTTAATGACCCGGGTCGAAGTTTCGAAGAATGAATCGAAGTTTAAATAAAAAATATCAAATCGAAGGCATTCACGTAGATAATTTGGGGATGTAAGCCATGAGGGTACTTCCGGCGGCTTCATTAGGTATCTTCCATTATAAACTTCACCCTAATTTTCATTAAAACGACGTTATGACTACCCATACCCATCGGTATACTTGTCTCGGGCATTGTAGTCAGATCACCGTTGGTAAAATTAGTCAATGTAGAAACACATAACGTTTTTAAATTTTGAAGTAAAAAAGACTTGGAGTAAGAAAAAGTGTAATTCCCGGCATATTTTGCGTTCAAGACGAAATTAAGAGTTGTCACAAATAACCCTTAGCGTAGATTTAAAAAAATTGTTTTTGGATCATGAAATACCATTTTACGATTGCATAATAGCAAATCTAAAAATATAATAATTTACTTCTACAACAACGGCATGGCTACCAATACCATATACCTGACACTTATTTTTCAAGCGCAATATTGCTACGCCACATAACGGCGATAATCTAAATAGACTGACATTTTCAAAGAACGTACAGTAAAAAGATTTCAGCAGGCATGAGCTACATAATTACGATTATTTCGTACATAAGTCCATACGTTCACCATCACAGACCTGAGGTTAACGTCATGGTTATTAGGGCACGTAGGAGTGAGTGTAAAACTCTTCACTTCATCGGCTTGTTGGCTGATTACCAAATAATAATCCTCACATATATTCAACGAGATCTGGCAGGATATAGTGGAATATTCTTCTGAAATGAAGTGAAAACAACTTGGTAATGTCCACAAAATACCGTGTGTGGACATTACCAAGTTGTTTTTACTTAAGATTATCCCCAGTATTTTTTGATAATAGGTGCATTTTCAGGGTATTAAGAAACGAAGTACCAACTTTAGTTCCTCATTTACCGGCCCTAATTAATCAGAGAAATTAGCCGCAATAGCGCAAGACCTTAATCATCGTCTGCTTAAAAATAACCGGAGAGTTAAATAATGTGCGTCATTATGGACAGGATAGCAGTACATATCTCATAATATCATCCTATTTTCTTACTTTCAGAATCCCTCTCCAACCAATCCACGACTCCCTACGGCTAGATGATCGACCTGCGGATCCGACAAAACCGACGCCCAAGCCAGCGAGCTCCTCTCATCGGTGAAGAGAGACGCCGTCAACCCCCGTCGCCGCCCTTCTTTCTTCCTCCATCCCCCAACCGAATAAAAAATAATAACCTTCCTACCCCTTCCGACACCACCCCCTTGGAAAATTACATCCGATGTCCCTCCCTTGCGCACTCCCTCACACCCCCACGGCGGATTCGAGCGGGAGAAGGGAGGGGAAAAAATGAAGGGGTTGGCGATAGCGGGGGATGAAAAAATATATAAAGAACTCACGCGAACTTCATCCTTATGGATACAATACTTCTCCCTTTATGGTGGAGGAGGACGGAGTCCCACTAAAAGAAAGAAATAAGAGATCTGCAGGAGATGGGGGGAGGGGGGTAGAGACGAAGCACGGGGTTGGTGGACACGCCGAGCTCTGAGGGGGGAAAGAGTTGGAGAAGCAAAGAATAAGAAACTGAGAAGGAAAAATTCAAGGAGGGGCAATCAAAAAGAAACCTTGAAGGCTATTTATCCATTTCCTTACGAGTGCGATATCCTTCCACGCCCCCACCCAAAAGAATTCCCCCACCATTATCTTCCCCGCCCCTTATTCCTTCCATACTTTTCATACTCCTCACTTTTCTTTTCTTATACATATATATTCGGAAAGATATATATTATTTCGCCCGCTCTTACCAACGTTACTTCTGGCCCGAGGCGCCAAAGCATTGAAGGAAGGAGTTTTTTCCCCGCCCCGTCCTCTGGTCTCACTCGCCCCCTTCCACATCGAACACTGCGACTATACCCTTAAAAAATAAAATTCCCCCCTCCTCATCGTCCTCACGCCGCCCCTGACTGCCCCTCCCAACATCTACCACCCTCCCTCTTCCTTCGGCCAGAGACCGTGGAAGGAGCATGCACGGAGGCCTTAAAACGTTACATGCCATTTACCACCGAAGCAGGGAAGAATTCAGTAAATATGTGCCCGGGTTGAGAGAGTACACGCGTCTGTTCCCTGAAGGAGAATGAGGAACTGTGATGGGGTTGGGTGGGTGTGGGTGGGATCGGTTGGTTGAGAGGGATGGATGCAAGAAAAAAAAGGCTTCGCTGCTTTTTGGGTTGGACGGAATGGAAAAAAAAGAAAGAAAGACAGGGTGTTGAAGTGGGAGGGAGGGGGAAGCAGTGGGAAGTCGGAATGGGGGGCCGGGATGCAAGTCTTGGCGAGTGGGTGGCAGGAGGGCTCACTCCTTTTTTATCGAGATGGACCGGAAAAAGTGTTGTCCGCAAAATGGCGAAGTCCGCCTCGGGGCATTCGGAAAGAATCTAAATAATAAAGAAAAGGAAAATAAAAGGGCGAAAAAGGTTTTCGGGTATCGGTGGTGGAAGGGAGTGGAGTATTTTTTTTTCAGGGGTGAGAAAGGCGTGGGAGAGGATAGGGAAGGTTCAGGATTATTTTATCTTTATTTAGGGGATATGGGAGCGCGGGAATTTAGGGGTGACGAGACAAAAATGGAACGATGTGGTAAAATAATGGATACTCCGGTCCCAAGGCATCCCCGTCTCGTTTCCGTCAAACTCCAACCCGCTATGAGTCTTCGAAACCGCTCCCCGGTGCGCTTCCAATGACAAATACTGTCCCTCCCTAACCTAATCTTCATCGTTCACCCGCTTGCTTCACTTCCATTCCTATGAATATAGGTGCTTTCTTCGGAGATATTCTTGATTGTTCCAGCAGCCAATACGCTCGCGGCATCCCTGGGCTCATCTCCTGAGCCCTCGCGGCAGTATTGATCATAAAAACGTTTTTTCGCCTTTTCATAGCTATTCATGAAGCCCATTGAAATAATTTATTAGTTCCCACACAGAAGATATGCCCGGCTTTATATTGATTCCAATCTTCATTTGGAAGAACTATTTAAAACTATTAGATAGATAATCGTTTCAAATTATGCAGTTAACGAGCATATCCTTCGGCAAAATCAAATGACAAAAAACCAGTGTTGTTAATTTCATTGAAACATCTTTTATAGGAAATAATTCGGCAAAAGAACAGTTCAGATCCTATAACTATAATTCCTTTCTGACAAATCGAATACCCAGTTGTAAGAAAGAAAGTTCATTTAAGTTGGCATTCTACTGAAAGTAACTACTCAATGCACAGATGAATTGAAAAAACACAAAAAAAAGTTATATGTGCATTGAAAACGTTTGAGATTGAAGTTTATATTCGCTTTGAATCAATTGGTAACGAATGTATTTGAGTAGGGTGATTGACTCTTATATCAACACACTTAGGTAAGTGGAAAATCTAAAAAAAAGTTGAAAATTAAAAGACATACCAATGCTAAAACAGCTGCTCTAAGTAGTTAACATCGGTTACTTATCCAATGATCTTTATGACGGTTTAAATACAAAATGAGGAATCAAAGAACAATGGCTGTTATGGGCGCTTCAATAAGGAACCCCTTTAGTTTGTTAAATTCTCCGTTACAAGGGAAAACCTATTGCCATATAAATAATAGCACTACGTTAATTCATGGCAAGTGAAATAAATCCACCAAAAAATATATATTTAACATTCACACAGAATGATAAATCTTAAGAGTGTTTTGTTCACAAGTTAAGACAAGATCTCACATTAATCCATGCATGTGCTATACATGATTATTGGAAATTATTAATTAAAGGCTCCTTTTTCTCAAATTTTAAGTTAGGTTTTCAGAATTTGAAAAGGTCAATAATGATTCTCAAAAATAGTCAATGCTTAGAATACAAAATCCAAGCATAATCATTAAATCAATCACTGGATGAGAAGGATTGGTATTACTTATCCCAATCTCAAACCGATAATAAATTCACACTAAATGCTTCTATTCTAGTTGCGCCTCATTTCAGTGAAGCTCTGTGAATAATTGTATAATAAAAACATAACCTTATACTCGGGCCATTATTTTCCGATGCAAATATGGACATTATGAAAAATTATTAAAGCGGGAAGAATACAGAGTACACACAAGTTGATCATCGAAATTAGATATGTGGGCTCAACTTGGTAGTTGCATGAAGTTCTGACACCGTAATACACCGAATTTTACAGTGAACAAAGCACACCGCTCAATTTCCATCGGCCCGTTTAGCAGAGCGATAACTATTCCGCAAGAACGAAGTCAAAGCTTTTGAAGGGATTTCACGCGCTGAAAAGGAGAAGGCGGGCTTAGCAAGAGCTTGAAGGAGTGGAAAAGAGAGATAGTTATACAAAGAAAAAAGATAGAGTTTGGGAATTTGAATGCCGCGAGGGAAGGGTTTTTGGAAATGTCCTCACAGAGACGTCAAGTATGGAAGAGAATGGACGAAGGATCGGTTTGCACGAAGAAATGCGTCCGGATAAAGGATTCAGACAGAGGGGAGGGGTTTTTGCGTGAGTGGGGAGGGATGGATCTAGGAAAAAAGGAGGTACATGTCCGGGATAGAACTCCGGGATTCACTGCTCAGGGGGAAAAAAAGGGTAAAGAGTTAGGAGGAGAGGAATGGATGAGAGCTGAAGATTCGCTTCGGCCGTGGTTCTGAGACTGGACTCGGATTTTCTTTTTATTATTATTTCGCTTCCATAGCCCGAGGCAGCTTTGAGATGGCGAACGAGAAGGAGTTTGAGTTCTCTTGGTCGTAGAGAGGGAGAGAGCAAGAGAGAAGAAATTACGAGTAAGAGCGAGATGTATAAGGACAAAAAAAAGATCCGGGCGATCGCATGTAATAAGAGAAATAAAAAAGGAGTTTCGTTCAGACGAATGGATTTACTTTTTTATCATTATTATTCCTTTTCGGATTTCGGTAAAAAGTTTTCCCAAAGTCTTTGGGAAAATGTTGGCGAAAAACGAGAACGCGATGCAGCCGTTGTGGAACCGCAGGGGGTTTTCATACGGTCGAAGAAAATTAGCTGCTAGAAAAATATTCAATGGAAGACGGGGGACCGCGACCAAGAAGTTGTAAGTGCATTCGCGTTTAATTGTGCTTGAAATGTACAACTTTCATTTCGTACTATTAGTTGTTTCGCGGAGAAATTACCATTGCTCATTTTACACTCCGGTGATTTTGGATTTGCAAAATGACTGTCGAAACTCAATATTGCCAAGTACTAAAGTTTCTTCGGTTGAATATTAGAAAAAAATGTTCTAAAAAAACAAACTCGTGCACATATCTCAAATGCTTTCCAGCGTAATAAGCGAATTATTTCCAAAATACTTTTTTTTAGAGTCTAATTTTATATTTCAGCATGATATACAAATATTAATTGTTGAGACAACAGTAAAAATAAATTGAATATATTTTGTCACCATATTTTATCATTATCTCAGAAGTTGCTCCAACATCGAATTAAAGGTTGAAATCTGGAAATAAATGTCAAAGTCTGTGCCAAAAGTTTCTAAGTATTTTCAATTCCCACCTTCCTTTCCAAAATATTTTAAATTTTATTCATCAGAAAACAAAAATTCACACCGTTTTTAAAATTCAATATCTAACTGCAACGTAAGCTTACAACATTCAAATGCTGAGTGTATTTTTAATAAAATATCGTTTGAGTTTTGATTTGAAATCAGGGGGAATAAAAGAGTAGAATAAATTGATTAGATATTTGATTGCTTAATTAATTTATTTGCGGTTGATGAAGAATTTTCAGCATCCCTAAGAGCAGAAAAGTTTTTTTTTTTAACTTTTTTTATTGCTTCCTCTCCAGAAATTGCATATAAGTAATTCCCTTCCGAGAGGAACACATGATGAAAGAAACTATATTCCGAGTTCGGAAGCAGCACATCCCTTGTGAGTTCTCTTGACCCAAATACAAACATGCCTTAGGAACATTATATTTTCCCATTCAACTGCACGAAAACGACCCATGCAATCAAAGCATTTTATATGCACTGAAAGAATACGTACGCTCCGAACGTCTGATAGATGCCCCCCCTAAAAATAACGAAAAAGGCACATTTTTCAGATTAAAACAGACCGTTCCGATAGTAATAACAGAGGGAATAAAAAAACACAGAACGAGTAAGAAAGACCGTTTTCCTTTTATGAGGAGGAAATCAGGGAGGGAACAGAAAAAGACGAAGAAAAGGAGGGCCTTAATTTAAACTTCTCGATAAAAATAACAAGGAGTAGAGAACGGGGGAAAAAGGACATGGAAACGAATCACACGAGAATCCAGACATCGATGTGGGGGAGGGAGAGAGGTAGACGAGGGGGTGATAGGAACATCGCCTTCAGCAGGGGAAACGGTGCGGCCTGCGTGAAATTCTGATGCAGTGCGATAAGCAAAAATGATGAGATACCGCACTGCAATATTGAGAGATTGCAGTTAGAGATACATTGCTTTGCAATATCGTGCGACATCCAATGAGAATACGGCAAATGATGCAAAATACATTTTGAATTCCCTCGGAAACGGCAAAGATGTGATATTTTCGTCAATTATAAGACGCTGATTTGAATGTACCATACTTACAACATGAATTCTATAGTTACTTATTTCACACCTGCCGCATCCGATCTATAGAACTCCAATGCATTCCACATTATATATCAAGTAATATTCCGACTACTGTGGTATTATATATATATATATACTTTTTATTTTTGCGATACGAAATCAATGTTTCCATGCGATATTGAAATTCGAATATCACAGGACACCAAAAAGGGGTCCAATGGTCCAATTTTCAAGCGTCGATGGACCGGTGTGAGACACTAAAACCTGCAAAAGATTATAAAATATGTTGACGAAATTCTTTGCACGATATCATACCATGCTAACTGCATTACCATGCAATATAAGGTATCTTGATAGCTGTGATATCGCACTGCGAGAGCGATCATTCTAAATAGGATAAAATTTATTAATGGGTACGTATAATACGATTTATGAAAAAATATCTGGTATCATGCGATAAGGAATCAACATTGGGATGCGATACCGAAATTCGAATACCTCACAGCGGTAAAATGGGAAATTCTTCAGGCCGCGGCGATGCTTCCACGAAACCAGGAGGAAAGAAGCGGCGGATAGTGACGCGGGGGCAGCCGGAGGCGGGGGCTGAGGTAGAGGGGGTGGGGGAACCACAGAGGAAGGAGGGACGCCGTCGTAGTTGGACGTTGCATCGTTTTATCGGCAGCGCGACGCGAGACGACGAACACGACGGCCGCTGGGTCTCTCCGTGGAACGAATGCGAAGAAAAAGACGTTGGACAGGGCAGGGAATTGGGGAGGGGGAGTGGAAGTCCCAAATATAAGAGGGAGAAATGACTTGGCGGGGGAAAATGTGAACGAAAAGACAAAAGACGAAGTAGTAGTAGGTGGACGAAGTGAACGGGAGTGTGAGAGGGGGAGGGTCGAGACGTTTTCATCTGCTGGCGGAAAGACGCGGTGAGGGCGGCGGTGGCGTGGGGGCGGACTTGGCTGAGGGGAAGGCATGATGCCGCGCGGCCATGGGGGCGGAGGCAGGCGAAGGGGGTACGTTCCATCTTACCCCTCCCCCCGCCCCCGCGGATGGAGGCATGGAAATGGCGGTAAGACGTCAATCTGTCATCCGTGAGGATCCTTATGCCCCCAGGGGAAGTGAGGGAGGTTGGGAGGGGAGGCTGGCTGGGTGAGCGGGGGTGGTTTCGCAAGGAGGGAAAGAAATGGCTGGGGAGGCGGGTAGGTGGTTTTGGTGGTCGTCGTCTGCTGTTGCAGTGGGGGTGTGGGGACGGTGAGTGACAACGGGGGATCCTTTTTCGGTTATCTTCGGGAAGATGGGTAGGAGAAGGGCTCCCTCACACACACACATAGCTAGATGCACGGCTTAGGTGGGATAGGATGTAGCAATCTGGAACGATAAGACGGATTGAGAAACGTAGCTGAGCCGGAATTGAAGATAAACTAAGGAGCGAGTGGAAAAATGAATATGGAAACAAGAGATGAAAATTATGGGTGAGGATGGAAATAAGGCTCCAATGCTGTGGACTGATTTACGGCGAGTAGCCGGTCCTTGGTACTTACTGGCAAAGTTAGTCTTACATTATTTTGCTATTGTAAGGAGAAGATTGAGCTACATCACCTTTTGTTATTTTATGAAGGACTTACCACCTTTGTTCACAGTTTGGTAGCGGGGAAAGAGTATTTGCGTTCCTATAATCTCTATATCTGGGCCATTGGGAGCAATGATAGCTCCTGGTAGATCCACCAATGCCTTCTGTATCCAAGGGTAGACGAAAGGTGTTCCTCGCAGCACCTGCTCCTCTGTGAGGAGGCTGCATAAGTGCATCAGACTCCATCGGAATGGTCCCTTCAGGGACGGTGTTGCCTGAAAAACACAGGATAGGCAATAGAAAAGCACTTTAAATTAATTAACAATGAGCGTGGGCAGCTATGATGAAATAGTATGAATGATTTATAGGTGGAAGTTGGCGTCGTAAGGTGGACGGATGTTACTTGGGTGGCGTGATAGACAGAAAAAGTGCTATAATATATACTAAAATAAAAGTCAGTAATGACTAATGGTAGTACACTTATAACAAGTTAAGCATTGGCTATTTCAATTTTTAGCATAATGGGGAGTATCCCCACGGAAATAATAGCCTTATTAACATTTGCTCAACGCTGATGCTCGCAATTTCAATTTTCTATCGTTTAAACCACAGTATAGACTACGGTTTCAGGATGATGAAACGTTAAAAATTTAAAGAGTTGAGGAATCGGGAACAGTATCAAATTTTAATGGAGACCTGGAAATGTTATATAAATTCAACTATGACACGAATTTTGTCCAACATTCTATGAAATATCGCGCTTTGAAGGACTCACAATTTCCGTTTAAAAGACTCCAATTAATAATTTAATTAATTACTTTTGTATTACGCGTCAGTTTCAGCTTGTAATAATTGATTAAAAAAGATTCAAGAATATCACTGCATATGACAGGGCATGAAATATATGGAAAATATCTTTGTGCCGATCGTCACCTTAGTTATTCTCCGTTAATAAAAGATACGGTGAGAGCGCACTTTTCGCTAAATAAAATTTGGGTCATCAGTAATAATCTTTAAAGCCTTGTTATAAATTGTATGAGGGCTTAAGATACGCTCAGAAGGAAATTCGAAATTGTAGTTAAAACATTTCAAATTACTCCCCCGGGATAGGGTTGCTATGGTGTCTGAGAGTACCGGCTTTCCATTTCAAGGGCCCGCGCTTGAATCCTGGTAGAGGAGGATATTTATCAGATGAATCCAGGTTTCTTCTTGGGTGCTACGTGGATATCTGCAAGAGTAGTACTCGAATAAGACTGAGTATTCCCCTTGGTACCTTTCGTCAAAATACGGCCGAAGCCGATCCCCACCCTTTCTCCTTTCTATAAGGAAGTCATTCCTTTTCCACCCACATATCCTTAACGGCGCTAAGGACCTGGACTATCAGTTGTCTCCCTAAATAACAATCCAACCTCAAAATCATACCTAATGTAAATGCAGAAAATGTGGAGGAAAAGTGCAGAAATTGCCTCTTAAAAATTTCCACCTAAACCGGGAATCGAACCACGGCCATTTGGCTTTCCGAGCCAATGTGCAGACTACCATGCTATCCAAGCTTCCTGATTCCTAAGGAAATTTTGGAAGGATATCAGGGCACTAGAATAATTAGGGTTCCTAGGTTGATTGATGGTGTATGCATTGGGCCGGTAAGTCAAAGGTCCATATTTCTATTTCCAGTCCAGGGGCCCGTTTCTCAAAGCTACAAGTTACAAGTCTACAATCTACAAGTCTACAAGTTACAAGTCTATTCCCTTGTAACTTGTGAAATTCTGTTTTTCATACGTACAAGTCTACTAATTACAAGTTACAAATCCATTTCACAAGTTACAAGTGTTTACTCACAAGTGTTTTCATGGTTACGACACATTCTGTTTCTCAAACAGACTTGTGAATAACAAGTCCTTGTAACTTGTAAGGTAATTTCTACAAGTCCTCCGAGGTAAGTAAATCGGAAAGAATAACTGGGAAAACAAATGAAAAGCGACTAGCGATCTCTTTTTCTCAACTGTTATGAAGGCGATAGCGATAGAACAAGGTATCAGTAGATAGAATTTTTTTACCAACTTTTGACATAACATGCTCAGTTTACGTTAAAACACATTGTTTGTTCATAATTTAAAGTTAAAAGAAAAGTCTTTTAGACTAAAACGTAATGAGACAAGAACACCCCCACGGAGACTTTGTGAATAAACAACGAAGAAGAAAGATTTATTTCCAACAGAGACATGAATGTTGCTTTTAATCGTGCAATTTTTAAATGATCTCATTTGATAAAGAATAGATTATTTTGGGGATGTGGGAATGGTTGAAAATGTGAAAGTTTAGCGCTACTTTGCTATTATTATTTATTACTAATTATCAATATATACCTACTTTTCATGTCACGTCATTATGTTTATACACTGAGAGGTAAAAATGCAGAGCATAAGTTCCCGTACTAAAATGATAAATCGCTATGAAATATTAAGTCGCGAAAGTTCAATAGGAAACTCCATACGTAATTAAAGTCGACATTTTTATGTGACATCTCGCAAATGCTACGCTAATGAGCTGTGGTTTTTCCTAATATGCCGTAGGCATGTGCCCGATACCCTTGGTGTAACTTGGGGCTCAAGGACAAGTGAAATTAAAAATAAATTGTGCACATGTCCTAGTACGAAGTTACATAAATTGGTGGTAAAATATCTCCTTAGCCCATCAAAATGAAAGAGAAAAAAAAATTACGCCAACGGGGATCAACCTCGTATCCTTCGTATCGTGATTTCCGCTCGATACCACTACACCAACTAACCTCTTACACCTTATGTGTTCCCTTTGGGTATTAATAATAAACATTCATAATGGCTGAAATAGTATTTGCTTATCTGACGATAAAACGCTATTCCGCTATTTATTCGTATCTATGATAGATAAACACAGCACAAGATGATGTCTTGACATGCTAGAATTGTGAATAACCTTCATTTCGAGTTCATCTTTCCCTTCATGCGATGGTATAAACGACTTTTCCTCATGATGTTCAATTTTTGCAGACGATTCGTCCTCGCTTGAGATATTTTAAGGTAAACTGTGAACTAAAAATTCCGTTTATCTTGTGTTCACACATTTATAGACACCGAGCAACATAGCACTGACTCTTGGTTATAAAAGATGGCTGGATAAACTCGTGAAATATATTGACAGCTTTAAATAATAGCTAAATATGGACTAGATGCCCGCCATTTTCACTTGTAGACTTGTAACTTGTAGCTTTGAGAAACGGGCCCCAGGTGGACTCTTCCTGCGGCGAATAATACGCATTTTTATTAAAATAACTGCTTGAGGCAGAACTTTATGGAAATGCCTCATGTTTAAGAAAATGAATAACTTAGTATATCAACAGAAAATCCTATTCAGAAACAAGGTTTCGTTGTAGAAAAGTACAATCAGGTTTGTCACACAGGGTCACTGTAGTACAAAATCATCAGGATAGTTGTGATGTAACATCATCAGAACTGATGAGTTTGTACAACAACGACACCTCGTAAACAGAACATTTTTACAGTAAAATTTTAGACTATGCTGTTATTCATTGCTATTAACGTATTTTCATCGCCGTTTTTAGTAGGAATGATAATCTTACTAATACAATCACAGTGGTGCTGCAGAATTTATCCCCACGGATATTGGTTTCTTAAGAGCGCATAATTCCTGACGAGTGCAACCCTTGATCGACGCTGAGGGTCTAACATCTAGTTTCATTATATTCTTCCAAAATTGTTTTTCAAAATGAAGCCTGGACATCGTGGTGGTCTGAATATATTCCCGGAAATTCAAACGTCTGCGTCTTAATACCCAGTCCAGGTGGATCTTTATCTAAGGCGATTTCTATGATTTTTCTATTTTCAGAGATGAAACTCTTTTCAAAGGAATATACTTGAAAGCAAAGGAAAAAAGGATATAGCAAAGGAAATATTGCGATAGGAGATGACATACAGAATTGGCGTGGGTCTTGTCGGTAGGAGAAAGAGCCGTGGGAGAAGCAAATGGATGATAGAGGCGACAAAGACGGTGGACAGCCTCATTTTACGAGGGGGGGAAAGGGGGAGAACGCTACACCCTCCTCTAGGGCACCGCGCTGTTCGAGCAGAGATGGAACGGAGAGGAGTTTTCGGAAAAAGAGGCATGGAAGAACGGCGCCCTTTATTGTCTCGTACGTCAGTCGATCCACCCGCTTCCCGTTCAATTTTTTACCCGAAAAATATTCACTCCTTTTTTTTATAAGGGCTCTATATGGGCGGGGGGAGAAGAGATGGGTGGCTTTCCAGTCTTCCTCCTTTCTCTCTGTGAAACGTCGGTCGCTCCGAGGGAAACGCAAATACTCTTTTTCCGAGGCTGTCTTGCGCGGAGGAGGAGTGAGATAAAACATCTGTCGTTCACATGAATGTCAATTCTTATCGCACGAACCCGGCCGCTATATATTTAATCGTGGAAAAAATCGCCCCATGCATGCAAGAGTGGGACAAGACCCATGCATATTGCTTGGGCTGTCCAGAATAGCCTTGCCGGTTTCCCAATCGATGTAAAATGGGATCTCGATGTACCTAACGGCGCCATAATATCTGATGCATCCATTCTGAGTCTGACAGACATTTAAATGCAAGAAGACAATCCTTTGCCGTAGAAGTAGTTACTCAGTTTCACTACAGTAAAAAAAAGCAAGACAAAATTTTGTACTACGTTTATCAAGTAATAACTTAGCTAAATTTGATTATTATGTTTTTTTATTTGACACCCACCAACTTTCGTTCAGCTCCAATATCGAAATATTGAAATAAAAACGCATTTATTATCACATCATTTGCAGATGTAGGGAAGTACTGTAAAATATTTTTTTTCAACAATGGAAAATAGATTATTTCCAGTGATTGGTAATAAAATTACACTTCCCTTATTTCATAGTGGCCAAGTATCGCTGTGACTTTAGTTATTTAAATCAGCATGCGGAAAATGGAAGACAGACTGATATATTTTATGACTATCTAAGTGAACTGACGCAATGGATAATTAATATTAAGCTCTTGCGGCCTTGAAAACGTTCGTTTAATACAGATACAACACGGGAATTATAATTTATTTCTATTAACCCCAATTTCTTAAATTATGAATTCACGTAAATTCCTCTTTAATCTTTAATATGACAAAAAATACTGTCGCATAAGGAGTAAAGATGATAGAGTTAAACTGAAATGAAAGAGGTTTATACGAGTAATTTACAGGACTCAAACTACGGAAATGGTAAACTGGAAACTTGATAGCTAGAGAAACCCATAATGAAAGCGTTTATCAAAAGATGCTGCAGTATGACAACTCACACAACGAATTTCTATGTCCTGGAGATGGAGAAAGCACATGGCTTATTGATATTTTTCACTTGCCAGTTCTAGCGTTCAGCTCATTACTGTACAATTATAATTTTAAACGCTTTAAATTTGAAAAACAGAGATAGCCTTCATCTCTGTAACGGACAGTCAATAATATTTTCTCAATGGCATTGCTTTTTGTAAGTACTAGCAGACCACCTCACCTTTTAAAATCATATAAAAACAATTAGCATCTGGAATCATTTTATTTTTCCTTCGTTCGATTTTTAATGGATGACAGATTTTATAGGGTGCTCTGACCCAATTAGGTCTCGTAAAATTATTTAGAGTTACAGGATATAAGTCCACTCTGGCGTTAGACAAAAGTATCACTGGATCATTAGTCGTTCTCCAAATGTGTCTTCTAGTATATTGACCCGAAGCGTGGACGTAGAGGGATAAGTGAGCTTGAATCTAACATACTTAAGTATCAGGAACAAATATCATGCTATCACTTCCTTCTTCCAAATTATTTCCTTCCGCAAATTCATTAATGCTTAGTAGTAGATCACTCGTCGCTATTATGGGAATATTTCAATGCATTCATTCATCGATCGTTCAATGCTAAGATTGATTGACTGCAGCACTCAATCTTTCCCTATCTAATGCTAGCTCCCTCACTCCCTGGTTGTTTCTATGTACTACATTCCTCTTTATTTGGCCAATGTTATTATCTCTTGGCCTTTCACTCGGATTTTCACTCTATATTTCCTTCAATTTCCTCACAAGCCCATTTTGACACGTAGAGTGCGCAATCTGCATTTTCTTTTATGTTGTTCCATAATGTCCTATTCCAATTTTATGTATATTTCTTCGTTTCTCATTTTATCCCTCCATTTTATATTCAATTTTAATACAAGTATATTCTATTAATAATTTCATTTCTCCCATTATATTTCTGTAATTATTAGTGATGGGTCGGTCGTGAGAGATCGAATTCCGAGAGCAAGTTCTCTTAAAAGAAAGATCGATGAACGACTTCTCTCCAATGACCGAGGCGTTCATCTTCACCGATCGCGACAGGAATGATTGCATGAAATCAAATATCGATCACGAGACTTGAGACCGACCAAAAAAATCTTGAGTGAGTTTTATAACGAGAGATTCCAGAGTTACTCGCTCTTTCGTGAGATGTAGGCAGTTATTCGATGCTCCGCTCGGTTGCGCTAACAAAGACGCAGCGTAATAACAGTCAACAATTTACATCACGACATAAATATCTTGCATCGAGAGAGTTTTACCAGTTTTGCTGGCTCGCTTTTTAGTAGAATAATAACATCATTAAAAATGAAGACCGAATCCGTTACACTGTCGGCAAAGAGAGCTGGGTTAAGATTCAAAAGGAATGCAATGGAAATTAAACATGATCCAGGTACTTATCCGTTTGTTAATTCGCCAAGCAATGCATTATTTGTTACTGCGTTGGCTATGTAGTGCCGTTATTTATTACGTGCAATAGGTTAATCGTCACTTGTAAGTAGCATAGTACAATACTATATCCCTATGAATTGTTTTCCTTTGCCGCGACGAGTCGTAAATTGTGTGACAATTAAATATCTGAGTCTATGACGTGATCGCTTAGAAATCAAACCTGATACCCATGCCGCTGTATTATATATATATACCGGCCGTTTATATAAACAACTGTGATTCATTTTACCAATGAATTTTAAAAATTCAACTCCGCTCCTCTCTCTTCAATCACTTTTTCTAGACTTTGATGGTGTTGCTGTCAATCAAGAATGTTTCCAGTGCTTCATTGGATGTCCGTTGGCTTTCCCTTCGTCTGAATTTTCTTCCCATATGTCTTCCGAAGTACCGGCGTGTTAAAATCACCGGTGAATTCATCCAGAATTGTTTGCTTTTTGAATGCAGTTTGCTTTTGGTGTTATTTCAAATATTTTTAACTGCAATCTCATCAGCGAATCCTTTTTTCGGAGAATAAAATTTCTTATGTGCCAATAACTCTCCTTTTCATTTAGAGGAATGGTATTTGAAGAACTTGATTCAGGGAATAATAGCGTGATTCCAGTTAATAAAGGTTAGATCCAAACACCGTTCGAGACATGATAACTGCAAATTATGATTACCCACAGGTAATTTGATTCATACTTTCATCATTATACTTTTGTAGTGAATAGTAAGTTAAAAAAATGTACATAGGCTTGATCAGTAAATATCAGTATGAGTTTCCGGAATTTCATTTGCATTTGCACTGAGTGTAGCTTCAATAAACGGTACAATGTAAATATCGTAATACTGTAATTTGTTGTAAGCAAAAATGAATTACATGAGTGGGCCATTACATCAGCCTTAGGCATCCCATTGAAATGGGCAAGGAGTTATTTCAATCAAAATGCACTAACATGTTTAGTAAGGCAATATATGACTTCATACCACCGATACTGTGTCACTTTAAATTGGCAGAAATGCTGTATGTGAGCAATTAAATAAATAAAGACTGTATTTCTGCGTGCAATAGAGCATCATATACTGTAAAATAGTGCTGGAAATTTGTAATAATCGTATCATCCATCAAAGTGTGTATTCGAACATGGCTTGTACACAGGAGCTTAGACCATATTCATTTAAAATTTAATTCCTTGGAAAGGACAAATTAAAATTTCTGATAGTACTAATTACTCATTGTACATCCAAAATCCCTGGTAAATATTTAGCAGGAAAATTTAGAAGGAACCTGCAGGAAGTTAGCAGAACATTCATGAGGATAATCAGAAACCTATAGTGGCAAAGAAAATCTTATTTTAGTTTAAAAATTGATGCCTATCTTAAACATTGGTGGAGTAATGCAATTATAGCATTGGACTGTTATCAACGTCTATTCATTCCACATTCACTTTAATTCTTATATTTGCCTGACCATGACATTTTACCACCATTGTAATGGTATACAGATAGCTTAACAGACATATATATTTCAGTGGTCTGTTACCACTCCACCCTTCCTGCTTCAAAAATTTCTTTCCTTAAAATGTTTCAATTTAGTTCTGCGCATCACATCCATTCATTTCAATTGCCTATATTTTTCCTACCTCTCCCAACGAAGCAAACCTTTCCCTTCAAAAGTGCCTTTCAGGACCTCATTTCCTCTTAATTACCTACTATCTGACATAAAGTGGACTCCTAAATTTCCTTCACTGTTATATGTAACTTCAATGCCTAGTCAAGTATCTCTTAACTTCTCTTCTATCTTACTTTCATTATCCTTCTCGAGAGCCACTCCTCATATAACTTTAGTCTAATCTCACCCTTTCAACATTAGCCAATGGTTTAGATCCACCGAAGTCCACAACCCTTTATAAAACCTTCCAAACCAACCTTTTGTTTGCATCCTATATCAGGACTTGAGGCATTACATATCCCCCATAATTCTTGAATATTGCTGATACAAGACATTTAATATCTTGAGTAGGACACCTCGTTCCACTAAAATTCTGCCCCAGTTACAACTTCATTCCACTATTTGTTTTTTGCTATTTGTCTTAAGCCTCTAATGGTTTCTACTCAATGACCATTCTCAATCTATACTCTGGAGTGAGCTGGCAAGCCACTTACCACGAGGAAAAATATCCACAGATGCTGAGTGGACTATGTTCCCTTCGTTCCTGCTCTTCGTCCAATCTGGCATGTGTGAGCCTAACAGCTATAATTACCCTTGTTAATTTCTACTACAGGTAAACAATACATCATAGCATGTCCTTTGATAACAGTTGATTAATATTCATAAATTTACCAAAGATCTTGACAATAGGAGTCGACTTAAGTCGACATTCATTAAGCATGAAGCATTATAGACCAAATCCATTTTACACTAAAATTTTGTTATAAGTGAAAAATCATTGATTACCTACCATTGCTTTATTATCCATCCATGACCCTCTTCTCCATTAACTTCTTCAATTTATAAAAGGGTGTTACCAAAACTATGAGTGCATACTTGACTTAAATTATGACAGACATTTAATTTAAATGAGAGCATAAAAAATAATTTTATTCTGATAAAGTTGACTTTAAGTCACACAGGAACGACATCTGTACACTTAAGTTGACTGCTAAGTAATTGAGTACCTGGATAACATAGGCACACAACTTATCACATGATATTGTTTGCTCTCTGCTGTTAGTGATTTCTGTTTGGATTTGGAAACTGGCTCTCTTATAATAATTTACTCCATAAAACCCTATTATGGCATATATCCTTTGCCTCTATTGCATTCATACATTACTTCATTCACACTCTCTCCTATTCTTAAGACTTCTAATCTTCCTCCTTTAATGTCTCTTCCACCACATCATGAACCCACAATTTTTTTCATCTTCCTCTTACGCTATTCACTCCTCAATCACAATACTGTTCCAATACTCAACTCTAATCTATTATTTAAACATTGCCAAACCCACAGAGAATAATCCTTTCATAAAGTCCATTACGGTAGCAGGAAGGAAGAGATATTTTCAAAATGTCAAAAGAAAATTAATAAAAAGATATTAGCTTTAGTTCCCATAAGTATCCAGTAAGTATATCAAGCAAAAATCAACATGAAATACACTCAGAATCTTTACTCTTAATAATCCAAGATGGTATGTATATTGTTCTAGCAAATTCAATGATTGCATGGGGGAAATAAACATTTGTCACAGTATGCACAGCTGATTTTTCTTCTTTGAATCAAAACTAGGTATGACATACAACTGTTATCACACATATGATATGTAAACACTACTGTTTTCTGATTACAGTTCTATAATATAGAGAGAACTGGCAGAGTGGATATTGGTCTGAAGTTATTGATGGCTATAACCATTGATAAGCTCTAAACCATTGTATAAATTAATAATTGATCAGAGGCTATTCCTTGCAAAGATAATAAGCATATATATTGAGGTCAGATATTTAGTAAACATTCTTATAACCTGATTGTTCCATGCATTTCATAAAATCTACAGAGTAAACTAGTTATAATTTTGCCTAGATATAGTATTCCCTACCTGTTACATGATATAGTCTAGTAAATGGCAACTAGAGTAGCAGTCAGATAGCAGAGAAACTCACTGACGCTTACATATTTTATTGCATTGCATTGGTGCTTCTTAATGATAGTAGCAATATCATCTAGAGGAAGAACGAATGTAGTGGGTTTAAAATTAGCACTGTCAGTGCCAAACAATTTAAGAAGATTCATCACATCCTGCAATCAGTAGTTAAATCCCTATTCATACACATCATAATAACAAATATTTTGTGTGTATTAGGCATTTCTTATAGGTAGCTTAGAAGCAATATATGTTAACACTTACTGATAAGAATTTGATATGTATAACTGTTGAATACCCTGTTAGACATAACTATAATAATCAAATCGTTTTCGTAACCAATTAACATCTTCAATGTACGGGCAAAAGCATTTTGTGAGGGGGAATTAATATAGCACTAAAGATTCAATACTATAACAAAGTGCATTTTTACTGAATATACATTTTATTGAAAGGTACGCAGGTACATATACAAACCATCATTTAATAATATGCTTTTTAAACATTTAGAATCTATGTGGCATTGCGAAAAACATATTTACTGAACATCATTATAATTGACTAGTTTGATTAGTTATCTAAGTGACGAAGTGCATGGTGAAACCCCAACGATTTTAACCGATGGCAACAAACGAAGCATGTTTTGTAAGGAGCGTTTTACATTAGATATAAATCACTCAAGTGGCTGAAAAAATTCATATATTTCAACAAACATTGAGAATAGTAAACGTGAAGTCCTATTCAGTTCACTTTGGCACAAGAAGTGCTTCACGAGAAGAAAACAACATCACGACAGAAGCAACTTCACAAAAAAGCAATCATCGTAGGACTGATTGTTATTATTAGAATCACAGATATATATATACACAGCGAATGTCTTGGACTCCTGTATTTGCACTAATACTCTGAATTTATGCTTTATATTTACGATGTAAACAATAAACGACGAATATTACGTTAACCTTTGAACAATTCTTCGATTTTGGCATTTATTAATATTGTAAGCACTCGACGATCACGAGACAGTATTTCAGAAGCACAGTAACTAAATTATAGATATATAGTACGATGTAAACAAACCTTTACTAAAGTTGAACGTTCGCTTTTTTTACATGCAATTCACTCTTAGACAAACACAGCAGCAAACTATGAGATTATTTCAGGGGGTACTGTAACTTAAAAATCTATGACGTAAACAAACAAAAACCCACCATTAACTTCACTATATAGGCTATTTTTGAAGCACTAACTCTTGGTAAATTTACGACATAAACTATAACTTTAGCATAAGTTGAACATACACTATCTTCGTGTAACTCACGTCCAGAAACACAACGCAATATTATGCCATTTCAGAAGCACAGAAACTTTTATAACCTCCATGGTGTATTTCCTGTCATAACACATCCAATAGGAGCGTAAGTCTACCTAACACAAATAACCTTTAAATATCAATATATCACAAGAACACACGCAATACATCACAGCACATATAGCATTTGTAATCACTGAATTTCCATATTTGCATTGTCACTTAAATACACGATAAACCATCGTTTCAATATTCTCGACAAATATTACGTCTCGTGAACAAGTGAAACAGACTGTAATTGAAAATTGAATTTTAGTGCTACAGTCGGATAATTTGCTTTAAATTCTTACAGCCAAAAGAAAACGTTGATCGTTTCGAACTACATACCAAAATAAAATTTCGCTACTAAATTACTATTAATCATTGGTTTCTATAATGAGTTGTTAATAATTTGTGGTCGATAAAATGTCACTCTTCAATAGTTTTGTAATCAAGTGGGATATTCCTAATATTCTTCGTATAACTATACTTAAAATCACAAACCAAGAGCATTGTGTAAAAACAAAACAAACCTTCGCACGATTGCACAATTGTGCCTTCAATTGTTTTCAAAGAATTACCCATAACTCCACGGAAACCGGCACTGAACGAGGTAGCTGCACTGAAACTATGTGCCTGCTCTGTGCTATCAAGAGCAAAGCTGTACACCTCGGTCATGCTTACAGTATGAAACTCACGAACGACCAGATTTTTTATCTATCACGATTTTCCTGAGAGATCATTGATCGTAGGCAACTTGGACTGCTCACTAGCTGGAAAATCGGTCTCTCTGATCGACGATCGAAGATCGAATCACAAGCGGGAGTGACCGACGCGACCGAAATCTCTCAAAAGACCGACTTTGCCCATCACTAGTAATTATACTTTAAAATAAAAATGCTTTGATAATTGTAAAATGCGGAATTGCTTTGCAGAACGTGATAGCGCCAATGAGAGGAAAATCATATCCATCAGTTTAAGGATAACATGAAGTCGAGAGGTAACGTCTTAGAGATTATATCAGTCCGATGTCCCACGACTCGTCTGCGCATTCCTACATGCTTTACCCCCCACCCCCCAAGAACCACCCACTAACCCCCACCCTCACTCTCCCCCCCCCATATCCAAGTCCATCCCCCGTAAAGACCTCCTCCTTATCCGTCTCCCGTGGACATTTTTACGCTCAGCATCCTGAGGGGAAGGAGTCGACCGCAGAGCGAGCAGCCATTTCGCCACTATCAGTCGAGATCCGTAGACCCATGGGAAATAACGCGGATCCGAAGGCAAGAAGCAAGCACATAGAAGCGAGGGGATGGATGGGAAGTCTCTCACGCAGGGAAGAGGGGTGGAAATAAAAGAGAGGTGGGGTTGAGGAGAGATACTTTGCCTGGGGAGGGAGGGATGGGGTAGTGGTTGAAGTCCAATCCCTCCCAAACCGAGACATCTCCCCGCATACTCCCTTAATCTAGCCTTTCACCTCCATCGAAAGAGAGTAAAGAGCCTGCCCAACCTCACCACATACCCGGGACAAATATAAACAGTAGTACAATGCGAGCATATGAGAGGGCACGTTGAGGGGTTGAGGCGGAAGGCCCACCGACGGCTGGCCACGATGGGCGTACGGATAATGTGATAAGTGGTGAGTACAGATAATGGCGGGGGTGGATGTGGAACTTGGATATGAGAACTGCACACGCTGAAGGTATCTAATTAGGAACCTATTGCTCCAAGGGGCCGGGTTGGTGTGTTGTCTAGAGTTCTACATATACATAATTTCCTGAAAGTCACCTCAAGGGTGAGTAGCAGGGGGTGATGTTTCAACAAAGTGGACTACACTATATGCGACAAAAGTTAGTAAAACTTCGGCTATTGATGTATAAGCAAAAACCTGCAAAAACCTGTCACAGGGGTTGAAATATTTCCAATATTTAATACACAACACGATATCAATGTTATATAATCTTTGATAATTTATTTATTTTGCAACTATACAAAGGTAAAAGAGTTAAAAATAGAAATGAGATTTATTATTCCGGGACAAAATGTCCCCTAGGAACATAATTTGAGTACATAATTTAGAGTCAGACACTCAATTGCAAGGAATATATCATATCATTGAATACATAGGTGATACAAAATTAATAATATCTACACATTTGGCATTATTGCCATAGAATGTAAATAGTAAATACAAAAAAAAAATGAAAAAGCAATGAAAAAATGCACCTCATAGGTGTTGCAGAAAACAATATTTAATTGAATTGGGACAGCGTTTTGTTACAATATTAAAATACTATTGGAATGCAATAAGCAGAGACATCAAGAAAAAAAAACACTATAAATAATATATTGTAGGTGTTACACGCAGTAGCACATCCATTAACGCATATTAAACAACATTTTATAATATTCATTTTGAAACCTTTAAAAATTTAAAAAATAAGGCATGCGAGACACACATTTAGTAGGTACTACCTAGAAGATTTAGACACATATATATATATTTAAGATCAAATCAAATAAATAGCTTCACTACCTGTACACAAACCAAATATGTCAAGCCTTAGGGGCAGCCATAATGATCTCTTAATCGATCGTGTGAAAATGGCATCCTAAACCTGTCTGTTCAGCAGTCTATTGCCCTATTATTATTATCATGATATAATCTACCGTATTATGTTCCATTTCGCAAAATATTTAGACGGCGCGTTCCGTCAGAAAACAGATCGGCTTGAAACTTTCTTGGAAAATAATGTTTAAATTTTAACCGACCGTCTGATTGCGAATACATTCCTATATCCTGGCTTCCAAGCCTTGCATGGGAATCTGGAAGAGTTTATTATTTATTATTATTATTTATTATTTAGGAATTATATCAGTTTTAATACTTGACAGAAGGATCGTGCGAGGGGGTCTGATAGTTCAATGAATCTGTAGAGGATTCCAGCAACAGACAAGACTTTCGACTTATTGTTAGTCTCTCTGAGATGTGGGTTGAAGGTAAGTTTACTGTCGATGGTAACGCCGTGATCCTAATGCAACGTGATGACGGGGATCGTTTTTCCGGATAGTTGATTAACTATCACTTTTACTATCACTTTTAACGGAAAATGTAAGCCAATGGAATCCTTTGACTTGTGGGGAGAACATGTCCAGGAGATTGTCAGAAAGCGTCAGAAGGATGGGTGTGCAATTTGAAAATACTCCAAGTTATGAGAAAATACTTTATACCACATGCACCTCTACGGTGAGGGTTGATTGCAAAATTAAAATGCACCCTGCTTATTAAATAGAAAAGAGGCGATGCCAGCCCAATCAGGTAAGAATATATTGAAATAACGAGTTGCAGGTATTTCGGTCAATTAGAGACCATCAACTATGATAAGAGTGAATATGATTTTAACTACTTTTACAGAGACAACGGCGCGGAAGCTTGATCTTCTGTTTATTCTGGGATATGGAACGATATTTCACTGCCTATTTATCGCTTGAATTTCCATTGAAAAGAGGAATTAACGGAAATGCTGCAATTGAAAAGTAAACTTCAAAGACAACATCAAGTTATATTAGGATAGAATTATGACTATTCTCGTTTTTATCAACATCTATCAAATTGCATAATTAATTATACCAGTTGAAAAATAACCAATTAATCATCGTTCAAATGAATATCTTAGTGTTAACATATGCGCAGCCTTAAAGGATATTAATGGTGAAAAAAAGGGAAATATTTTGCTTGATAAGTGTGACAAATTCTCGAAATAAGAGTAAAATGAGGGATAAATATGTAAACTTTCCCACTCAATTTTTGCATCATCGTACATGAACCGAAAAGCTCATCTAAGTTGGCCCATTTGGGAAAACAGCTGCATTGGCAATGGCTTCGAAAAAAAGCAAGCTGTGAGTTAACCAAGCCCTGGTCACGGCATATAGAAAATGGAAAACGGGAAAGAAATTAGGGGAATACAAATAAGGCCTGGAGATAAAGCCTTGGTTGGTGGATGGTGAAGGTATAGGGCCAAAGGTTAGGTATATGGCCCCGTGGCCACATGAGCTCGGAGTCAGCTAAAAAGAGTGTTGGTTGGCGAGAAGGAAAAAATAGATATTTGGAGTGCTTAGTGGGCGTTTAGAGACTCATGTTTGTGCGAACCGAGGAAACTGACGTCGTAAGCCTTTGTAGGACGGAGAACGGGAGATGCTTGTCATCTAGCTGCACGGCTTCAAATGTGTGTGCATGGAGTCGCAAGTTGGGAGCTGGATTAATGCAAAATCTCTAAACTGAATAAAGATAAACTGAATCCCGGACGGAAGATACGATGCTTATATTCATAAATACCCAGCTTATTATTAATGGGTTTTAGATTTAAAATCACGTAAAATTATACTTTTAAATATAATAATGTCGTTTCTGAACCACTAGTAGGGCTCAACATATATATATATCTTAAATAAAAAATAAATGAAAAACCTACGAGTTGCATTTTAGCAACAGCTGAATCAGGGAATTAATTATTCATTTATTACACAAACTTTCACCACGCTTAAGAGCAAGATCACTAATATACTGATGAAAAAGTAAAATGAAAATGGGGAGAGACTTTGGCAGTGAAGGCAACCAAAACCACTGCTATTAGAGGCAACACTACAGATGATGAAAGATGCCGGTAAAAAATACCTTCCATTATTGGTCAGCTCAAAGACCCTGCAGCAAAGTCACAATGAGTAAAATAGTTAAAATTATTTAGCCAAATTTCGGGAACATAATTATCATTAAACAATATTCGATTTATATATATATTCAACCATATCAAAATAAGGAAACTAAAAATGAGCTCAAACATTTCGAATTTTGATACATTCGTGGATTCATATTCATGCATCTTATGGCCCCCTCTTTGTCTAAAAGCACGCTATTCAATATTTAACATTACAATGAGCAGATCTGTATCAACCCGCTTACACTTAGGGATAATATTTGACGGTCTTATTGTCAAGCTGCAGGACTATATCCAAGAATTCACTCGACTTCAATAAAACTTGCCACATTTTAGGCGCATTTTTCTTTAGGTCTCATAAATTTAAATTATTATAGACAATCAACAACTCAGAAGCGATTAATAAGTCACTGGCGACACTCATAACGTTGCAGTTGATTGCAATTAGGAATGAATAACTATTTACCGTGCATAAAGTATTTTCTACGCCATATCATCGGAAAGAATTACTTATCTCTGTGCGCGAAACCGCTCCATTCATGGCGAAAAAATATGAAATTAAGGCAGTGCATGAGAGGAACCCGACGAAATATTAATCAGCGGAGATAGCGTGATGGAATAATCAACGGGCTTTAGGACTTGAAGAGATCCGCACACAGCCAAGTTAGAATCAGATAGCGATCACTTGATTAATACTTCAAGCAGATGCGAACGTAAAAAAATCGACGGAAAAGAGAGCAATCAGTGAGGGAGTTTTCATTCAGCCGCTGATGACATTAATTGGAGACGTGGGAGGAGGACTTTTCCATTTCCCACAGGCGAGTTTGCAGGAACCCCGGTCGGGCACACTGCCCTCCGCTGTCTCTCCCCCTTTGGCCGCGGCCCGGCCAGGCGTCGCCGACCGGCAGACGTCCCAGCGCGCTAATAGCCGATGGCCGTATCGCACCGTCGGCATCGGAAGATTTCCCCTTTTCGATGGCCAGCTCCGACACCGCCTCCCACGCCAGTCCACCCAACCATACGCTTCTTTTAAACGCCGCTAGGGGAGCTGGGGAGGAGAAAGAGGATTCGGTTCACGAAGAAGAGGGAGACTTGGACGATCAAAAGGGTCCCCACTCTCCTCTTGTCTTTCCTTCAACCATCGACTGAAGGGGGGGTGGGGGAGGGGAAGGGGGGTAAGAGGAGCTTTGGGGATGTCTAGGAAAGAGATGCGTCCGGCGTTATCTGGCAAGAAAAACAAATTGCTCCCTATTTATCGTTTGGCAGTTACAGTGAATTAAGGATGTCTCTCGTCGTTAACGGCCATTAGGGATTCAGGGTTTCATTCCGGCGATGCAGAGCCTTTTCTGAAAGGGGGTGGAGGGTCACCACTCCCCTTCAATGGAATTGATTAAGTGATGCCCACCCCCCACGCACCAACAGAGGGACGGTCACCATTGAGGCTGGAGGGAGAGGATGTAGATGAGGAGAGGAGTGGCGAGGGCAAAGATTAGAGCTGAGCGCACTGTTTCAATACCCGAGGGATACGCCCATTTCATAGGGTGAGGCTTTATTTCCCATTCTATTGCTATGGGCCTTAATCAGGATAAAATTTACTTCAAATCAATAAGCACTTCTGAGCATGCATATAATCATTTACGATAGATTTGTTTTACCAAGGTCGGATCCAAGGTATAGAATGTGTACGGCTTCTAACCGATGTAACTGAGCAAGTTACTAAAAGATATAAGTTTTGGTAAGTAAAAAATGTGTTCACCTCCAATATGTTACGGTAAAAATACGTAGCTTCGCATAATTCCATGACTATTCAATTTTAAAACACTGATGATGACTATTATTCAACAGACTAGATTTAGAACCCCATATTTGTAAGCTCCAAATTTCCAAACAGCACAACATTCTCCTAAGCAGAAGTAAACAAGGCCATAACGGAAAAGAAGTGATTGATTTCTCTAAATTATAAAGCAGCAAAACGCAATGATCTTTTATTATGACACTTCACTTCCATTGAATATTTACGCGGACCGGTGAAATGAATGGGGTTATGAAATAATTTGATCACACACCTTTTCATCACCACGATAACAAATAAAGAGAGTTTTGATGTATTATTAATTAGAGCTATCGGTTATGGATTTTGGAGCAAAACATTTAATTGAAGAGTGATATTGCAGGTCATCTCCCCCGTTCCAATTAAATTAATAAGACGTTTTTTTGCCAAGATCTACAGCCACTGACTACCAGTACACAGTGATATTTATGATTTGACATGTTTTTTTGCTAATGTTTCAAAAATATTAAAAACGAAAAATGCCCAAAGAAATAATCAATTGCCAGGAGTTTGATTCTGAATGAAAGTCCTAATGCTAACCTTTTATACGACGTTCCACTTGTATCTGCGACTTATTTTGTGATTAAATATGTTAAGTTTTTTTATATTCCTAGACAAAATATTTATCCTGTCCATCAATGTGTAACAACAACGTAAGTTTACCAACAATTAAGGTTATCAGAACAAACTGATATTGATGCCACAGAACCATTAACATTTAGCTATATCGTTCAAATTATTGAGGTCATTCAGGCTATTAAGGAAACAGGCATTCATCTCGTTGCTGAAGCATACTTTTCTAAGTTTTTCGGTTCAATTCTCTGAGCCTGATCATGCAATTGCCAAAAAATACATATTCCAAAAATTCTGGATGTTGACGTGTCAATAAAATGACTTCCAATTTTGTCAAGTTGATTATTCCCAGTTTTGATTACTTATACGGTATATTTACAAAACGTTGGACGCCTTACGCTACTATAAAAGATTCTGGCTCTGTGTTTGTCCCTGGTTAAATACTTTCTCGTAATGTAAAACGTAGCTAAAAGGTTCTCCGGCCGATATAGTTCACGTCAACCAACTGACAGTCTGATGAACCATGCATAACCAAAACTCTCATTCAACATAAATTAAAGCAAAAGTATTCCCCATTTAGCGGTTAAGGTTAACCAGACATTATAAAACTGGGCCTAAATATAGGATTAATCTAATAATTCAGATATCAGCGCTCACCACAATAAGGTTGTGCTTACACTTTTCCTTTGAGTACTTGTAAGAAACACTTTGAGAAGCCACAAAATATTAAATTCATGGATAAACAATGGAAAGGTCACAAGAAAAAGAAAAATGCGAAGCGTTCATATTCATTCAATTTTCAAGGTATTTATTCATCTTTTCGATATTATTTTCATCCACACTCACCTTTACTAAAGAAACTCTTTAAACACGTATATCTTTTGATCTGCAGGGCTGGTATGCATGCTCTCCACAGTCCTTCTACGTCTTTGCAAAATCCAATCGGTTCAAGGACCACGGATCCTGGCCTTAAAACAAAAGGACTTCGGTCCAGCAGTCAAAGCGATTTAAGGCGAAACGAGAGGAATTGAAGCATGAGTCACACACCCCTCCACAATCCGCGACCCCTGTCGGGCACCCCCACCCTCGACCCCCGCATTATGCGCATTCGAAACCCTCGGGGCCATTAGGATCAATGTATCACTGACTTCTCAACAGCCTCTTTCCCTCACGCAATCACCCACGTACCCATACGAACAGAAAACGTGTATAACAACACTTCAAAAAGAAAAATGCAAGCGGCCATCAAGGGTGGGGGGGGGGGGGCACTCCTTGGAAACCGGGAAACCAATCATTAGAGAGTTCTCCCAATTGATGGCGCTTGTATTCGGGGGGAGTTTTTCAGAGGGCTGGCGAGAGAAGCGGAAGCGGGAATAAGAGAGAGCAATAAATGAACGAAAAAAGATTCGGTAAGGGGAAATTTCGTGTGGGTAACACGATAGTTAATACACACAGGGAATGATCTTTCTAGGTAATGACCTCCACGCTCGTCTTGGTAGAAGAATGAGAGAAAATGATGAAGGAAAACGGAAAACACGGACAGGGGTATATAATTTATTTTCATACGATAGTTCCATTAAAAATAATATCTAATGGGCAGCATTATTTTTTTGATCTCGAAGGAAGAATGTGAATAAAAATTGTACGTACTCCTGCAATTGACTGTCACACGGCCAGCTGTTAATAAATTACTTAAAAGTCTTGATAAGTGTGCATATGTTTTTATCAGTAGAGCTGATCTACAAATTTCAATTGTTTAGCTAATCATTTTAAACAATTCTAATTTACGCAAGACTATCTTTTTATATTTGCGTGATTTGTTTCAACAATAATTATAAATACAAAGAGGAAAAATCAAAAAAATATTATAATATATCAGGCAATATTTTTTATTCTTATGCATAACCAATAAAAGTGTTATGGTGATGTTGCTGAGCATTGTTACATTGCATCCAATTCTGTAAAAACATGTATATCTTAGAATCACTAACATAAGCCAAAAAGACTTGGTTTGAAAGCGTTCTTATGAATATCAAAACCCGATCTGATCCCGAAAAAAAATTCAACATGGCGAACAAAATTAAAAGAAAGGAGAAGAGAATATAAAATTATAACCAATCAATGCGGTAAAATTATTCCAAACCAAAAAATTGTACGAGAATTGTCGTATATTGATGAGAAGAGTAGAGATTGGTAGAGTCACAACGATGATCAAGACGACATCTAATGCCACAAAAATTCGATCATTTTGGTGAAAGAGGATGAAGAATAAAGAGAAAGAACGCGCAGAATTCGATTTTTTGTGGAAAGAGTAGAAAAAGGAAGAGTTTGAAGGAGGTAACGCTTCGGGGGTAATCAGATGAGAGTGAAAAAGAAGGGGAACAGGAGGGAGGAAAATTGGATCCCAAGGGGTCGCGCAAAAGGCATCCATCGGTAACAGGGTGATCCACACGGAAAGCATGGGAACGAGGGCGAGGAGGGAATCAACCTCCCAATTGATACTCCACACCGCCACTCCCCGCGTTCTGTTATCCCGCTTGTCGGCGGCGAACCACCTCAATGCCCACTCGACTCCATATCCCCCGATCCCCCTCTCAAAAGCGATGGAGCCTCTTCGCCACCACCCTGACCCAAACATCGCTTGCTTCTCGCATTTGCCCCTCCTCTTCTACTACCCCCCCTCATTCGCCGCCACCCAAACCATTCTCTCCGCGTCACTTGACGTCGACCTGCCGCATCCCCCCCCCTACTCCCCTCCCAATCCCTCTTCTCCGCTGCTCCAATCAATTTTGGCTTTTTTTCCCTTCATTCCTCGTCACCAGTATTATCCCTTCTCAGAATTCACAGATTTTTTCATCCCTAAAAACACACTCGGCCGTTCATCAAGTGTGGTCCATTTTATTGGTACAATGGGAAAAAGTTTTGACTCAATCTCTCCAGTTCCACAAAAGGAATTTTACTTTGGTTTTCAATAATCCATCTTACTATTTAATCACCTCAGAACTTGTTTATCGCTCTTTTTGAAAAAAATATCTCTTTTAAGCACTGATTTACTGGAATGATACTTCTCAGAAGTGTGGTGAGGGAAATGCAATCATCTACTAAAAAATAATAGCTGCTGAATGTTAAAATTATTGATTACCAACTTACCATGTTCAAGCTAATGAGTAGGAAAACTAGTTCGTATGTGAGATATACTTGATCATAATAATGTGGTCAACAACTGGTAACTGATGCCAACCTAAACGATTTTCAAAAGGTTGATAAATCCCACCTATGCATTGATATTTCACTGACTAGCCATTGCCTGTTATTTTTATTGCTTCATTTTATTAAAATGCAAATTTTTAAATCCATAATTATTATTATTTAATGAATTTATCATATCCTGGAATTCACCAATATATCCATATCTTCTGGCATACGTAATCAAGATCATTTAAGCACTCGGCTAATTCTTCTATTTCTTTGAAAAACCAAGCGTAGGTATCTATGTTGCGAGCAGTCGTTCTACTTCTTATTGGTATATCACTGGAGCTAATTACGGGTATTAAAAGCCAACCTAGATGCGCTATTTCATCAGTCAACGTTTACTTCTGTAATTCGAAAAATGTTGCTGAAAATTTCCAATGTGGCTAATTAGCACTGTCACATGCTATAATTACAGAACATTACGTGTCTAAGAGCCAAAAACACATATTTCAGAGAAACAATTCGACTGAACTTGTCTTCATATTGTATCAATAATTTATCAAATATATATATCACCTTCTACGGGCGAAATTGAGTCCCCCTGCCGGGCAGGGGAGCTTGAACTAACGGCCCCAATCCTCAGGAAAAATGACGGGCCACCAGCGACTCAAGACGCCCCTCAAGCCCACCACGAGAAGTCAATTGCCTTCAACCCGAGCCATCACCTCAACCTTCTCTATATTTCTTCACATGCTTCTCAATTTTTTCCGTTCCTCTTTTTCTTGCCCACTCCCCGCCCTCCTTCAGTGTTTATTCCGTACGGATGGGAAAGAAATCCCCCTGCCGTTCCATCTCTCTACAAAGATCCTCTGTTCCTCCTTCTTCCTCCACCAAACCCCTTACACAGACTGAACTTCCCACCCACGCATCACCCCTTAGAAGCATCCTCTTCCAACCACCCCTAACACACAAGCACACACACACATACAAACACATACGCCTTGTTAAAATGGCCTCGCCTCATTCCCCACAATAAACCCGATAGTGAATCAGACCCTATAAATCAATGAATGGGGGTCTCCACAGGAAAGAGGGAAAATGCTGGAGGGTGGTGCGCGGCTGGGGGTGTGGGAGGGTTTAACTGGCTGCTGCTTCCCCAAATAATAGGAGGTGGGGTTGGAGAGGAAAAGCTTTCGGGGAGGGGGTGAGGGAGATATCGAGAATGGTTGGGAGGGGGGGATTGTTTGCATGCAATGGGGGGCCGGAGCAGAGTCCGTATGGGGGATGAGGATGGGGCGCAGTAAGAAGAGTAAAAGGAAGCAGATTGGAGGAGTTGGACCTTGTTGAATGGGCAAAGGGAGTTGGGATCATCAGTGGCAAAGAAGAAAAAGCTTTAGTACCGTAAGGGAGGAGCTTGCGGGGAAAACCGAGTTGCTTCTGTTCTCGGTCCTTCGATTAGAGTACTAACCATTGGAAAATGCTTGCCAAATAACTTCCGAGGACTGAAGTTCGTCGTCCAATTATTACCATGTAGAAATATATGGCATCGATCGCTCATCGTACAAGTGAGCGTATACCGTACCGTAACAGAAATAACTGGAATGGTGATAGGACGTCCATATAATACAAGATTAATCTGCGCGGAGAATAAATAAATACCAAAGGATTAATATTAAAATTTTTGCCTGCGACAAACCCTCAATGTCGACAATAAAGTAACCCCAATATGCTCACAATAAGTAGTCCTAATAATTTGACAAGAGCATTATTATATTTACCTCCCGCTATACATTTTTCCCTTTTACACGATTAACTTTGATTTGTGTTTTCTCTTTTCCTTTGTAGCATTTATAAATCAGCGAGGGCAGAAAAATTTCCAATTCTTTGAGAAAACTTGCTTTGCAAGAAATAAGGAGCAGTTTGTATAGGTTCTGATCGTTTAGTTCGCCTCTGTGATGAGACAATTGGCGCCCTTATGGAGCGGATATATGTACTCAGTCTCTTGTCAAGGATATAACCTTTCCTCAATTTGATAGATCATGTGATGAGGCCATCCCATCAGTCACTAGATGACTCCGAGTCATAACATGACTGATTCCTTCCTCTCATTTCTTGGCGCAAGCCCGAACCGCCGCCACATCTCCTTCATCTATGACTCTGTACTTCCTGCGTTCTCAATATACTACGCTCATTCATTCTCTTCAAGGCAAGAGCTTGTTAACGGCGTTATTATCACATTAAAACATGAATTTGCTTGACTTCGCGTTTTAGAATTTCAAGAGTTCAGTAACGACAACGTTTTCCTGGCTTGTTAGCTTCGAGAAAGTCAATTGGAAAGAGCGATAAAATTTCAGCTTGGGCTATAAACATCGAATTTGATATATGATGTAAAAACATCACCGATTGGAATCTATGACAGCACAAATTAACAGAAAAATTGTAAAACCTTTTTTTTAATAAAAAGGAACTATACATCAACCGTTTATAGTTTCTCACTCTCAAAAACCATCAGACAGTTATTGGTTAGTGCGTTAACTGCCTTACAGATAAAATCGACAGGAACAACTCACAATTTATGTCTTCATAACCACCCACCTCACTTATGAGTGTCCAGAGTCTATAAATTATTAATGAACTATAGACAAGGAGCTAAAAAAAAAGAAAAACGCTTCCCTTTGGGGTTGGAGTATGTACTTTGTAATCATTACCCAATAAATTGGGCAGTGTTTTTGGAAAATCTTCGGAAAATATGTCAGTAACAAGTCAATTGATTTTTTGTGGCAAATCAAATCCATTTCGTGTATATCATCAGAAAATAGCTGTTGGATTAAATTAGGATTGAAAATATTTACCCTACTCTCTAACGTTATAATACATGAAGAATTTAATGAATATTCGGCGTAAAGGAGGCTTCAGCTTAGAATGAAAATTTCACTTACTGAATGAATGAGAGGCTCCATAAACTCGAACGAGTTCCAAGAAATTGCAAGATAAAAAAGGACATGGGATGGATTCAAACTAATTCAAGGTCTGAGTACGTTCATGTAGTCAGTTGCTTAAATACTAAGGATATTGTTATGAAAGAAACGGTTACGACAATAATGATGATAGGAAATGTCTTAAGTAGTGTTTAAGACCAGTCGATATTCCAATATAACCATCCACAATAAATTATTTTATCTCACTAATTTCCATCCATTTAGGCAAGGGGGATATTTTTTTCATAACTCTCTAAGCAAGAAGAAATATACCAATATCATCTAAATATAACGGGATTAACATGGTATCATATTAAAATTATGTTTACCTCATTTAGCTAGTATTTTTCAGTCCGAGTTAAAACCAGTATCTTAAGATGGAGAATTCCCTAAAATTAATCATATTTTATTCTCCCAATCAATTTTCCCAAAGGTATTATATAACCATTTCATCACATTACTGTATAAATCTACTGCCGCGATTGCTTATCTCAAATTAGTGCTTCCTTAAAACATACGCTAACGCTAAGAATAAGAGCAATCAATTTTAATTTATCAATTTTAATTTTTCAATTTTTTCAATTTACAATCATCAATTTTTTCAACGAATCTGGTTCTGCCAGTCCTGCCCTTTTCTGCCAATTTGCCTAAATCTGCCTCGACTATAGTTGTTAAACGGAGCTTAAAGGTATCTATAAGGTAATAAAAATGGTTGTACTCCTCATACGTACCATAGTAAATAATGCAACGTCTTCTGGAAAATATTTTTCAGATAGTTTTCGTATTTTTCTTTCATTACCAACTATCGCCCATGGATGCGTTCGGAATAAAAAAATGCATTTCCTGTTCATCAGAGTCGGTGACTTACCAAATAAATTTATTTCCTCAATACTGTGTTGTAAATTGCTGTTCATGTCTGAAAATTATAAAGTTCTCATTAATAAAATGATTTACATGAACAAACAATTAGAGGCCATAAGGTCGATTGATTTTCGTGGCCTTAGGGTTTCTACAGGGACTCCTCGGCATTTTTTAACTATGAACAATACTTTCACTCGTACTGTAAACTGATTGAGATAGCACATCGACGTTTGTGTATCTGCCCTTAAGCTCCAAGCCATTCATTCCTGTGTATTCCAAACTTATACTCGCATCGAAACGTGTTTTACGACGAAAGGATCTAGATTTATACCGTCCCACGTTTATTTGTTAATTTACTTTACGACCTTTTGATGCTAGCTCGTTGAAAACCAATATTTTTATGGTATGGCATTTAACACCGACGTGTATGAATGATGGGAGTAATATACTGCCGCTGCTGAGATTGAGCTCCGTAGTGATCTATAGTAGCTCACCAGAAGGACATCTCTACGCGCCCAGGCGAACTTCGTAAGCGCCGCGATACTTTCACCTCGGCCGGTTGCGGTAAAATTGCAGCTATACGATTCCCAACAGCCAGTAAAACTCTCTTTCAGTAATTCGCTCATTAAAACGACAGACATAAAGCCCTGTAAAAGTCATAAATCGAGAGGAGCAATTGTACAAAATATGGAGCCAGAAATGGAGAAAATATTAGCCTACATATTTTAAGCAATATAGTTTTGAGTTGATAGAAAGACAAAAACATAGCGCTTTTCCAACCTACAAATTCCACTTAACAAAATTTATTTCATGAAGCGTGTAATAAAAAACTGAGAAACAATAGTTTATAATTATTACACGCACCTTCTATAACTTAGCAAATTAGATTATGGAGGTTTAAAATAAGTAATTAGGATCCAATTAGCGTGAGTGAGCCACTGAAAGATTACTCTCGGATTCGAGTGGATATTTCAGTTTTCAATTATTGTACCATCACATAAAAGATTTAACTAAATGAATTTTTACAAACGATACGCAATTCCATTTTTATAGCAGGAATCTCACACTAACTAAATTAGCTGAAAGAAGTCACACTAACCACATGATTATTTGAGAAGCAATATCTGGCATGTAATGCACTGATAATGAACCAGAATGTTAGTTTTTAGCGTGCTGATGTTTGCACTTAATTTATTTGAACTATTCCTAACACGACTGGATAGTAGTACTCAAACTTCCATTATTAGTTATCAATGAATATAATCAACACAATTTCGAAATACATCGGAATAAAAAACGAATGTGAAGATAACTCAACGTCACTAACGGCTATGACTTCATAATTCTATGACACTATTTTAAACTAATTTATTTAATTAACTATAACCGATGTCAGAAAAGACAGGCGAAATTATAATGATAGTACCAACGTATGACACTGGTCCAAGGTATCGATGGTAAATTCAGCTCGAAAAATCATCTATTAATTTTTGAAGAGAACTAAATATTGTACGAGTAACGCGACGTGTGTAGCTGAGAGGCATGAGGGCGAACTGTTCAAGGAGGAGATGACACGGAGAGTGAGAACGTGAGCGGGGAAGGGCAAAGGAGAACCGAAGAACAAGTTAACTTCCAAGATACATAAAAAGTGCCACGAACGAGATTATAAAAGGAAGCCGGTAAGTACACCGATAAAGTTTTATATGCCGTTTTCGTACCCTCAACTCGTTCTCCCAACGTTTTCCTTCCACCCCGTCTGCTGGCTGGCACCCTATGCACGACTCTGCCCGCCTCCTCTTCCTATCCATTCCTCCTCTCCCTATTCAGTTCCTCCAGCACCCGTCTCCGTAAGACCTTCCCATTTACTCCCCCACGCGCCCCTGCCTCCCTCGCCCAGACAATGCTCCGACCTTCTTCTCCAAGCACACGAGGAGTGACATTCATCAAACACCTCGGAAAACCGGCGGCAAACTTGCACTCGTCCCCTCTCCTCGCCCAATTCCCAAGCTATCGACCTCTCGCTCCAGCCGCTTTCTGAAGCACAGGAGGGACATCTCTCGGCGGAATGTGTTCGGAAGAGTATGGGCTGAAACCAAATGGTGTTCGGCGGGAACGCAATTTTTGCTCGGGGGTACTCTAGGTGCCACACTGCATCAATGGATATTGAATTGATTCCACTCCACTTATAGTCGATTCAATGTTTTGGGACCCTGCAAGACCTTAAAAAATTTCTGTTCCACTGCATATTTAGAAACCAAATACCTAAGATATAGCGGTAATTTCACTGCATGAACATCCCGGTAAACTAAATATTTTTTAGCAAATTAAGTAGTTGAGTGATTTTTAAAATTCGTTGGTCCCAATGTAACGAAAACGCATGAGGACATTTATTGCATAAATTAATTTTCAGGAATTAAATGTGAATTCATTACACTACAATTTCCACACTGTATTTTATTGATCACGACCATGGTTTCGTTGCAGACATGATGATGTTGCTCTGCAATGACACCATGGTCGTCATCAATAAAATAAATTGTAGAAATTGCAGTGTTGTACATTCACCTGACATTACATTGATGTTCATCCCGAGACTGCCAGTTATTAATGGAATCCTTTAAACAAATGAGTCAGTCTCACTTGAGGTGACTCGAGCATTGCCTTATCCACTTTGCAGAACTGGTACTCCTATATTGAAACACACTACGAAAACACCCCATTTATTATATAAGTGGTGGGTACTTTACTCTCTATTTTCCCATTTGCAGCTTCCTTGATAGAACGCCTTGAATGTTTTACACACTTAAAGAATCGGACAAATTTGGAATACCTATCACTCGCCTGAATTGATAATATAATGCTATGGATTAAGCGTGATATATTCCGGATTTTTACGAGGCAATTTAATCACACACTGACCAGTGGGATTACACTAAAATTGATATAGCCGTTAAATTAATGAGGCACACGTGGATGAAAAACCTATGTTACATTCATTGTTTCATCTAAAATTATTTCACTTCTTGGGCCATCGGCAGGCACTTATATATTATGGCGGCACACTCGATTTTAAAACTAATTGACTACTTCCGTTCGCACCGTAAGTTTACATACAATACTAAACTAAATCCGCTGCTCTTTTTTACATAACTTGAGCCAGTATCGCTACCTTCTTGAAGTCAACCTCAAAGCAATTTGAAACAAGGAGTACTTCATCGGTGCTCATGTGAATCACTCCTGATAGTTTTGCCGTAAACAACATCTGTTTTGACAAAAAAGAAATATTTGCAGTTTTCCACTGATAAATGTTCAATATGTACGTCCTATTCCAAGCCTTAAGGCTTGATAACGGTATCAATGCATAGAAACAGACCTCATAAAAAATTTCTTGGTGTAAAACTGCAAAGAGTTTGTCTTTCATCATGTCATCATGTAAAAGTTCCACCACATCAAGCCTGAGAAAACATTATGGTTTATAAATGTTATCTCCAAGAAGCACGTTCGCCCTCCTATCGCCATACAGTATTTCTCACACGACGAATGAGGAGGACAGCCACGATTTGATTCAATTACGTTCCCTCCGTCATCTGACGTTATATATGCCCATGCCCATGCCGCATTTCCTTCATGCTCACCGTTTTCTTGGAATGATAAAATCCTATTCCAGAATTTAAGCTTGAAATGTAATATGAATAGCGTTGAGCAAATGAAGGCGGTGCAGTAGCATATTTCCTTATGTGCCACGCATTATATTTCCATGGGCGATGGTCGCTCATTTTCCCTTCCCTCCCGTAGACATCCACTTCGGAGCGATCCCCCGCCCGCTCCTTGCTCGCTCCATTCACGCATCGCAAGTGACGACGAGCGAAACTAGTCTCTCCTCAACTGCTTTCTGCTTTAATTCTCGATTCCCACACCGCGCGGCGCCAGCTAACAGCGCAAAGGAGAATCGCAGTGGGATTTGATGAACGATTAATCACAGCGGAACGCAAGCGGTAGGCAGTTGCAGTAAGCAACACAAATTAGCGGACCAGCAATTATGACCTACTCGATCCGTATTGCCTGACATAATTCTTAAGGGAATGAGATTAATAAAGCACGAAAGTGAAAACATTATTGTTTTAACCAAATTTACGACATCTTCATTTCCCTAAAATAGAGAGCGTTAAAAAACTGATTATGAAGAAATTATTTTCAAGAACGCTATAATGAGGCTTGTAGCCACTCCATATTTCCCTAAATTTGACGACATTATATTGAAACGCGGCAAATTTACTTGCAGGTAATTCTAAATCGTTGCCATCCTTACCCAATACTAATTCCGTTCCATTATTTACATCGGCAATTTATTAATTACGATCATCTACTTCAAACAATTCCACCAGCATCATAAGTTTTTTCCCATTTCAAAGCAGCTGTTTTGCGCAACATGTATTCAGTTTTTCCGTAGTTTTGTGTAGCTAGCAGTTGTGCTTAGAGTGTGTTTTTGTGTAGCTATGTCGTCATTAGAGTGCACATAGCCTAATATTAACAATAGAAATCTTATCTTATTTCAAATAACCTATGAGTATAAAGACCCGGTAAAAGGGTTTACATGTGTTTCCTGGCAAAGAAATAGAGATACTTTTCAGTTTCAATATTATGTATAAAAATGCAGAGTCAAAACTCAATTCATAGTAAATGCAAGTGCACACAGAAACCAGTCAAACTTAAATGCTTACAAATATAAAGGAAACATGCAGGAATATCAACTCGGCGCGAATATATTATGAAAAAAAAAGAAATTTTATGTCACAATCCACTTTAAACATTAATGAAGGAGAAAAATGAGGTGACTGGCAGCGACTTATTTTCTTTTTCACATTTAAACGGTGATGCTTCATGTTGGTCACATTTATACGCCATAAATTGGCACTATTTAACTATATGCACCTAGAGATGACTTCAAGGTGATTATATGTGTTAAGCATGATTTATTAACGGTATATTATGACCGAATACCTAAGATGACCGAAGATCAACACGATGATCTATTGGCCACTGTATTACTAGAGAAAATAATTAGTTGCAAAGGTGGTCTTAAAACAGTAGTTTTATGAACTAACAATTGAAAGTCACCTTAAGCAAACGGGTCAATGGCATGTAGGCTGTAGGGCTTCCATACCAAGGGTCAGGAATCTGACTCAGATAGTATTGGAAATTTTTCCGACTTATTTGCCCAGGAGATCGCTACAAGTGCAATAATCCGTCCGTCGGATAGGACGATAGACTTCAAGCCTTTCGCATCTTTCGCCAATAATATTTCGCCAATGGTATCGTAACCTAACCTACCTGGTTAGGTGGCGAGACTATCACCGATGGAAGAACATATTAACTTCGGTTTTCGCACCGAGAAAAGTTTAAACCAGAGATTGTAAAACAGGGCTCATATTGTTTAACTAGAGAGAATAATTTATATCATCACTGAAGCTTTCATGAATCGTGATGAGATATAAGAATATTCGAATAATAGCCAGACGTTTCGTGACCATCCCTAGTTACTTTTTCACGGGAAACAGTAACAGGGGAATGCAAGGGTATTACAAGGAAAGTACAAGGAAAATTTCAATCTTAAAAAAAAGTGACCAGCAAGGGTCACAGAGAGAGACAGCAAACAACACACGGCATAAACCAGAATATTCTTACATCTAATAAATTTAAATTCTTCTTATTTATGCATCACTCACTTTTAAATATAATGGTTGAATATAAATTAGTCAAAAGAGGGATAAACTTCCGAGAAGAAATCCTCAACACTTTACCTATGCATACTTCATTTTTAATGAATAAAGGGTAAATATCCCCATAAAATATCTAGCCTGAAAAAAGCTAATTACCATATTTTGGTCGCATTCCCATATGGCAATCTCACAACCTTGATCGTATATTTATTTACTTTATCAAAAATGTCCACATACAGCGCTGTTGCCAATTTACAGTGGCCCAATAACAAACGTACATAAGAAAACAGATACAATAAAAAAATAACATAATAACGGATATCATAACAAAACAGGAAATATCGGAAAGAAACTGAATGAAGAAGTATTGTTAGCTATTTTCAGAAAGATGAGAGAGAGCCAAGTTTGTAAAGATGTTGGAAGATAGAAAAAAGTGATCAACCCTCACGGGTAGGGAATTAAGAAGGGAGGGGAGGCGGAAAAAAAGTGAGCGTTGAGCGAGCGATAATCTAGGAATTGGTAAATGGAATAGATCGTGGGTGCGCGTAGGCCGGGAGGGTACTCGGAAATTCATAGAAGAGAGGAGTTCGGGACAGTCTGTGATGGAGTTAAGGATGTTGTAAACAAATTTCAGGTCACTTTTAAGGAGGAGACAAGGAAGATTGTGAATGGAGAGAGAAGACAGAATGGCGTTAGTGGACATATCTCGCATGTGGGGGAGTCTGTACTTCACTATACTTGTGAAGAAATGGGTAACATATTTAAGGGCTGCGAGATTGGAAGGAGCAGACATCGCCCAAATAGGAGAGCAATATGTGATCACGGGATGAACAATCGTTGTAAAATAGGATTTAAGAGCTTGGGGGTCTTTAATTTCTATGTAGCGTTATAGAAGGCCTAGGAGAGACATAGCTTTGGATTTTATTGTATGAATATGATCTGAGAAATTAAGCTTGTTATCTGTCAATACACCAAGATCCTTTACTGACGACAGATGGTTTAGGAGTATCGAATTTAGGGTGTAATTGAAGTTAAGTGGGATTTTTTTAAGGTGAATAGACATGGCATTGCACTTGCATTCACTTACGTTTAACTTCCAGATAGAAAATATGGAAATGGTATATGGAAAAATCATTTAAACTCGGATAATAACCAGGGTTCTTAACTCCTGAAGAGTTGTCCTCCTCTTGAGAATTCCAGAACATGTCCGTTCCCAGAGTTATACATTCCGGGACATGAGTTTTCCCAACACATGAGCGGCATAAATTCTATAAATTGATCACAGCTGAACCAATTTTGATCAAATTGTATAAACTACCAATTATTTTAATCTCAAAATGTCGATATGCATTTATATATTCTGTGACACTAGCGGCATATTAACTCATGAACAAAAATTATTAGCAGTAGTAAACGAAAATAATTGGAAAGAATGTACCATCAAGTTTTATTTAAACATAAAATGGGAGAAAAAAGGGGAATAAAAGAAAAAATATTTCCCGTAGTGTAGCGGAGAATAAGGGAATGTTGGCCAACCTGGAGGTCAATTTTCGAACGCCGTGATAATTGTCGTGTGTGAAACCAACAATGTTATCGCATGTTTCCGTCGATTCAATACTGCTGAGTCACCACATCCTGTCCGGATGTGCCAACTATTTCACGAAAAATATTCAAGAGATGTTGTAGCATACGATACTTTGACGAAACCTCGTGATTATATGCTATTTTCGCATGCGATAGCTATTACTACATTACACTCCATCTAAATGATTTCGATTACTGCCTTGAGATAAAAGTACTCGCGTAACCCTAACGAAGGGTGCTCACTCAAATAAATGCAATCGATTAATTATATTAGCTAATTGGTTCATAAGCAGTGGATAAGCGGGTCCTCCGCGCTGGGCACCACCCCTCCCCTCGGTATGCAAGCTCCCGCTCATGACCGAGGGTATGGAAGGGCTGTGGGAATAGGAAGGAAAGAAGGATGGGTGAGAAGGGTAGGGGAAGGGGAGCTTTCGACCCCAGAGCCATGGATAGGCCAAGGGGCGAAAACGAAACGCGAAACAACATTTTTTCTAGGGTGTTTGCTACATCGAATCCTATGAAGGAGGAAACGACGGAGTTGCAACCGGTCGTCTAGGCTCCGGTCCCCCCGGTTGGTTCATAAGTAGTGACTACTTAATCCACGTTGGCCACATCCGCACTTGTGCTAAACCGCTCTGGTCCAACGCAAAGGCCTCGATGGCCCGGGGGCCAGAAGACATCTCGGAGTAGGACAAAGGACCATCGGAAGGGAGAAAGAGAGAGAGAGAGACTAGTGCATTGGAGCGCAGGGAAGAGAAAGGGCAAGGGGAGAGTAAATCATCATCACCGACACGTCCAATCGTCTCTCGTTCGATCCTTCTTCGTTATCTCTTAAAAGGGATGTGACGTCACATGGACGGCCGAGAGGGGGTGGGTGAGGAAGGGGGAGGAGGACGGCGAGGAAGTGCGCACAGCATTTATATCCGGCGGAAATAAGAGGGACGGCTGCAAAGGAGATGGGACCAGGGTGAGGGGGAGGGAGAAGGACGAATTAAGAATCTCGATGAAATGCAGAAAAAGATCGTTTACGAGGAGTTGTGGCGTGGGACGAAACTACGGAAGATGACACGGACACATTGGCAAATCATATGCGAATAAAGGTATGTGACATTTAGGCACGAGATAATGGAAAACGTTGAGTCGTAAAATCTTGCTCAACTAAAAATAATGTTTTTAAATAAACACATACATATTTTTTTAAATTAGTAAGTTCCTGATTTAAAGAAAGTGGTATACCCTTACCTGTATGAACAGAGGAACCTGTGGAAAGACACGGATGAAGATATTTAAAATTTTACTTGATAATTAACTTAAAATATTTCACACGTTTAAATGAGAGGATAAATTATATAGTCGATATGAGATGTACGGAGGATGACGGAGAAACGCTGAGAAATAAGGAGAAAATAATTGCATATAAATATTACCCGAGAGAAATGGCATCACACAGACGTATTTACAGGTTTTCGGAAGCACATTAAATTATATCGACCTGTATTTATTTTCAAACATTTATCGACTACGTCTCATAGTGAAGTAACAGATTTGCTCACTCACTCAAAGAGTATGAAGAACACATGAATTAATTATGGTGTATTGATAGATTTGGATAGCCCACTCTATTATTTCAAATTTCCAATCTCTTTCAGTCGAAAGAGAATGAGAGATACATTAAGAATAAATTCTTTCTGTATCTGCCAAGTAACGTTTAGTCTGAACTAACATCGAATTATCTTAAGCATGCGCTGAGTTTCGTACAGGATATTCCCCATCAGTATTTATGATGCACTATTAGACTTATTATTACTGATACGGAAGAGTGAGGCCGGCCCTAATATTCGAGGGATGGGGGAAGAACCGAGGATTGAGAAATATTAGCTGTAATCGAATTAATTTTTGTACTTACGATATAATTGGTCCAATTGATTAAAAAACTTGATAAACGTCTACTTATATAGATACATCTGTATTATGTAGGCTTTAAGAAACTGTATGCGGTGCAATTATGTTTAAACGATAAATAGATAATATTCATAGAATGAATGTTAATATATCGGGTGTAACCAAAGATTTAGACACGATTACAAATTATTTAGGATAATTTTCGATCAATTCATCCGTTCTGGAGAATATATTGAGAAAACAACATCATTGCGTCTTGTCCGCGCATGTTAATTAACAAACCGTCCATTAAGTTTTTTATCTTGCCATCCTAATGTGAAAAAACACTGCCAACATCGATACGAAACGTATTGCAGGCATCGAATGAACGAGAAGAGTTCGTTAAGAAAACAATTAATATCAGGTAGGAGGAAGTTGAGCAGCAAAAAAAAAGATCATGGAGAAGGAAAGTGCACCGTCAAGGGAAACATATCAATTTTACGACGAAACGAAAAGAAGTGTAATTTCAAGTCGGACACTAATGACTCCTCACAAGATGTATTCGTGGGACTCAAGCAGAGACTTATTAATTATTACTAAGATGAAGAAGAAGAAATTGAAAACTAAATTAAAGGAGCCGCATGAAATTCAGTGGACAAACCAAACGCTAGGGAGTTAAAAAAAATCTGATCGCAGAACACACGATAAACCCATTAGTTACGGTCAAGGAAGAAAAACATAATAGCAAACAATTGCAAGGAAACGAAAAAATTACTGGGTTCGAATGACCGATGAGGAAGAAGATCTTCGAGCAAGGACCTGAGAGGACATATATATGGGTGCAGGGGGAAAGATTGATTTGTCTTCGAGCTAACTCATCATCATCATCATCATCATCGTCGTCTTTGCTGGACAAATATCCCTGGGAAAGTGGATAGGATATTTTTGCACGAACCATCATCAAAGACGAAAACAACAGATTTGCTGTCATTTATAATGATTATTTTGCACCTACTCTCAAGATATATTTATTCTTGAACTTAGGTTACTCGTTGTACCTAATAACCCATACACATAAAAAAATAAATGTTAATACCTTTGATGAACTCTACCGATAGGGTAGATTTGGATGGATATATAAGAACATACGATTTTCTAAGGCTTACTTTCTTTAACTTACGCTTACTACTTCACCATTTTCTTTTTGGTTCTTTTTTTAGTTTATTCATTTCTGTTGGTCATGTTAATACCGGTAAAAAAAATTCCTGGAGTTCACTCGGCTACCGATAACTAAGGAAAGGCGATTTTTATGTAATAAAATTTCATGAAAATTGAACTATTATGTAACGTAGCACGCCGGATTTTAAAAAGGAAGTTATTTTCTCCCTGGAATTTTTGAGACCTTGAAAAATAAATTTTCAGGTTAAACAATGCGTTTATATGAATTATTACCGTGGTCAGAATTTTTGTTGAAGCACGAAACTGCTTTATAATTGCCTAATGAATGCAATCGCTCATGATCGGTAATTTCCGTAGTCTCCTAATTGGCCCCTAAAAGTATGAAAACTAGGATAGTGTATTGATCAGCAATTAGTAGAAGATATTTTTTTAAGCTGGTTGGTAACAAAGGGAGGCGATCGACAGCCGAGAAATAAAAACCATTAACGATTGGTGGGATGATTAATAAGGAAAGGAAGGGATTGAAGTCTGGAGGGAAATTCAACGTCTGTACTAAAACAAAACGACGGCCTATTAAAATGAAAGGCACCCAGGCGTCCGAAGTCTATCATTCTAACCTACGGATGCGACTGGGTGCAAAAAGACTCACTGGAGTAAGTAGGTACCTACTGCAACCCTTGCAGTAGGTACCTACTTACTCTCTACAGAGCATCCAGGTAGGGACCGGGATTCCCCTGAAAAGTCTGCACCAATGTTCTTGCCACCACACCAATTCGATCCCCCAACTTGTTTGATTTTCAGTTCAATATGTATATATTTTTCTAGAGGCAATTTTAAACGCATTCTTTTCTCGTTTAAGCTATAGATGTCAAGTCTTTCAATCCTCTGAAACGTAGCATTCGTCTCAGTCTTGGAGAACCTTAGTCATTCAGATGCAGTAGCTTAAGCGGTTAAAGCACTCGTCGTAAAACCTGGGGATCTGGGTTTGAGCCGAGGACCAAGAAAATTGTTTTTACACTGTGTATTTCGCTCACTCATGCGAATCTCCTCGGTGGCTGACGTCGAGTAAAGTTGAACAGCTTCAAAGAACGCATCGCAGAAAGCGCATCAACTGTATAAGTAACACAAAATACAGCTGCCCTACGATGCGCCTCCCTAATTACTGCACAATTCCAAGAATCCATTTGAAGATGTAGACATTGATGATTTCCGTGCCGAACATTGGACGTTGCAGGGAAGGGAGGGGCCAGCCCTTGCATGCGTTGGGTGAGCGGAGGGGGGAGACCAAAGACTGTGAAGAGGGTCGGCTGATTCCATTTCTGACATGCGTCATACGGAGTTATTAATCCGCAAAAGCTAGTTTAAGGAGAGAGAGGCAAAGGAGGAGGTGAACGCATAAAAATTTTACAAAGAGTTGGAGAGGAAATTAAAGCGCGGCTATGAAACAAAAAATGTGAATTACGAGAGAGAAATTATTGCGGGAGGGTTGATAGGGAAGAGGGAGGGAGAGAAGTCGGAGGTGGGGGTGGTATTAAGAGAGGAGGAGAACCATGAAAAAAAAGGACCAGACAGATTGGATTTTTTTTTAACAAGCCGGCCTCCCCTCTTTGAAAATCTCCCCTCCCTTCTCCCCCGCCGCACGTCACATCTCATCTCACACTACGTCACCACCGTCGCAGCCACCCCTGGTGAACCTTCCTTCCTGGTGAACCTTCCTGGTGAACCCCTTGACTGATACGAGCTTTCCTGACACCCCTCAAGCCGGGTTCGTACGCACGCATCTTGGTTAAGAAATTGATAATTGTGTTGAACCAGGTGGCTATGATAACTGGCTTCCAACCTGTTTCGAATTTCGGCAGTGAAGAAGATTAATTTCAGTGGAACTTATCTCTGCTATGGAGAGAAGTCGAGTGCATTGCAACGTCCGTCGGATGATACGTTAAACTGTGAATCCTTTGGAGCGTTCACTTGGAGTAAGCTTAGCCCGACGTCTGATTTCTTTCCACCCTTCATCAATCCTCAAAGTATATTTTTTCTCACCCAAATATCCATATTCATTTGCACAAATTACTCAGTTACCAGTCGTATCCCCAAAAAACCTACTAACCAATCGCGAGGTAAGGTGAGTTGCCCGGATAATCAAACCGTGACATATCTTGATGATGATAGACAAATACGTACCTTTCTGTTTGAGGTTTTCGCAGCGCTGTTGTCCTGGTATTTCCATGTTTCTCGGGTAAAGCTGCGTCGCTGTATCTTGACGATGACGTTTCGTAGCCAATGCAGGCCACATCTTCAGATCAAGTCCCCATCATCAGCTTCAGATCAAGGACTTGATCTGAAGATGTGGCCTGCATTGGCTACGAAACGTCATCGTCAAGATACACCGACGCAGCATTACACGAAAAACATGGAGATACCAAATTGGTACCTTGATCGAACCAACTCACGGATTTCACGCATTGAACATCCGTAATAATCGGCCAAGGTGGAAATTTTTCTTTTAACTTGTCACGGAGATTGATATTAAGTAGCATAGAACGTCATTGGTATTCTCCTAATCCCGTTGAGGGGCACCCTAGTTAGGCGGAAAGTAAGTAAGAACTAATGCTTCTTAAATCCTCATTACATTGCAATCGGAATCAGTAATCTTAGGTAGCTTGGAGGTTAGCGCTACGGCCAGGTATACCAAATGTCCGTTGTTCGATTATAGGCTCAGGTGACTTAAAGCTCACGGTATTTGTACATACCCATTTAATAGGACGAGGTAAAGACCTTTCATCTGGGGCAATAATAGCGCTAAGATTGCGTAGTAAACATGCGAAAGGCTCAAATTCGTTGTCTGAAATGTATGCCACCATTGGAAAAAATGAAGGCAGGATAAACACAAGTATGAGTGTCAGAATGTGAGTGGCTTAGATATTATATCTCAAGTCGCAGAGTTATTTACAGCCGGCCTCAGTGGCGCCGGGATAAAGTCTTCGTTTGTTAACATTGGGGTCGCGGATTTGAGTCCCACCTAAGTGGAATATTCATCACCCAGGGCATGTGACTTTGTATGTCACATCTGATGAGTTGAATGTAAGACAGGACTCTATAGTCCTCATTTAGCTCTCAGTAAAGTCACATTACTGATATTTTCTGATGTAGATGTTGTAAAAAATGTACACATCGACATTCGTATTCTTTACCATCCTCCATCTTCTCTACATCCCTTTTGGACAGTTATTTTACGTTTTTCACTGTGTATAACATTGATTATAAACAAGAATACATCGAAGGAACCATACTATACGATAGGGCAGGGAAAGATTGAAGTCATTAAAATACACAATCAGTCATACTGAATGGACCAGTTTCGCAGATGTATACACAGAACACATACATATTAGGAACCTTTGGAAATATCTCGGGAACATAATAGTTTGCCTAAAATTGCAAAATGATCGTAATTTAGAAAAAAACACATTATATTTTGTTATAAAATACGTATAAAAATTGTGTTCGGTGAATAATTTTACGCCAAAAACGGTCTTCACTTTCGTGCTTCAAGGCGCTATTCTCTACTCTATGGTGTATAACTTGCATAGCAACCAAGTCGCCAAGACCACGCGTAGAAAGTTGATATGTCGCCTAATTTGCTCGCGCGTAGCCAGACAAGCAAGGTGTATTACCACTTTTCGTCACATGATTGGCTATCCACGGAGCTCTGCGCCTCACTAGCGCGATATGCCAGCATGAGAACCCGCCCTAACGTATGAACTAGCCCCCCCCCCCCCCGCTCTTTTCAATTCTCGCTCAGAAGGACAAACTCTCCGTTGGACGTAAGGCAAGCACATTCACAGCGTCCACGCATGATTTTTTCAGGGAGCCTTTCGTCCCCCCCCTCCACACGCGACCGACTAACTACCTCATCCCCCCCACTCACACCATTCCCTGCTCACGATTCCGCGGGAACGGCGTGGTACGTACAGCGGGAAGGGGGGGGGAGGTGCTCACGAAGATGTCCCGTTCTGCAGTGACCACGCTCGCAGCATCCGACCCAACCCCCCCCCCCCCAAATGGACCAACCCCTCACGTAGTCCGTACATTTCCTCCGGAGCCGTTCGTGCACTCCTTTGTTTTAATTACGCAGATTCCAATCAAGCGGGGGACGTAACTGGGGAGAAGGGGTGGGAGGCAGAGATGGGGGCAGGAGGAGAGAATGGGACCGGGGCATAAAACCTTCCCCCATCCCTTCTCTTTCTCTTCCGCACGCCGAACCCCGATCCAAAAACCTCCCCCGCCCCCCACCATTCTCACCATTGTCCTTTCCGAGAAGTCACAACCCCCCACCATATCCCTACCCCGAACATCATTGCGACTCCTCCCTTCGCCTTTTTACGTACGCCTCCTCCCCGTGACGTTCTTCTCCCTCCATTCGTACGAAATAAAATATCTCCCCCTCACTCCGCCACCATTGCGTATTTCCTTCACGCGTACTTACATCCTATTTGATGGTGTGTCAGGCAAGTGGCCAGAGAGAGAGAGATGTATTTGAAGTAATCACAAGACATGAGTTCGAATACGGTTGAGTCATTTTGGACACCAAGCCTAAAAGGTTTCAGAAAACCAGATCATTCTGATAGTAAGATCATTATTCCATTGGTAACAGAGATTAAATAAATTGGTGGGTATCCGTGAGAATTAAGAACCCCTTCTTTCTTGGCGCCGAATAAATTTTGTGATTAGGTACCATTAATATACCAAACAACTTACAATTAGTAAAGAATTGGCTTGATTTGATGGATATTATAGTGGCATTCCATTTCGAGGGGCTGGGTTTGAATCCCGGTTGTGGCGAAATGTTTTCGGTGGCAATCCCATCCCTACTTGGATTTTATTTGGAAAGCACTTTAAGTTTAGAACGACGTCCGTGACATAGAACGTAAAACTGTAAACAAACCAGGCGCTATCAGTTCTGAGTAGCCAAATGCCGACGCCGGCTTTTCGTATTGCCGTCACTCGTTTCTCAATGTGTCATTCCCTCTTCAAGAGCGCACTTCTTTGCACCTATTTTCTATTTCGCAAATGACCTTTTCCCGTATTCTCAAATCCAACCAACCAATATCACTGTGACTTCTCCCTTCATATTTTCACCTTTCCTGCCCAAACCATTCTCTTCCGTCCCTACGTATAAGATAAAATACACAAGTATCCTCTCACAATCCGAACCCATTGTTTCAATCTCAACCTTATTTACGTGTGGCAGGGCAGATAAAGAATGAACTGTGGCCCCACTCATTTCAAATCCTAGCATTCAAATCGCGATAAGAGTGGACATTTCCAACGGCATCATGATCATCAATTAAGTGCAACGCAAGCACAGTACTCCCATCATCGGATGGGAAGTAAAAAAATGTGGATCCATAAGCGCCTTCAGCTGTGAGTAAGCTAATACTAACACCAAAATTGTATCACCCTTCCCCAAATTTTCAACATAATCCTTATTTTACCGTCCTAGTGTCTCTATACATAATGGCTTCAGCAGCGGGTTGCCTCCCCGAATAGCCATCCAACAAGCGAATGCAAATAATGATCACCCTCTTTTGTCAAATGAAAAATATAGCAAGGGAAACAAGTCCACATTTTAATTCTATGGAACGACGGGTTAGTCCGCCTGTTAAACACTGCTCTTGGAGACCGATAGAAAGAACGCATGTGATGTGAATTTCAATACTTCCGACTTTTGTATGGTTGGTGGGGGGGGGTATGTTTTGGCCCCACCCTATATTTTCCTAGCCCGACCCTCGATCGACACACGTCAACCTCCCCAATCCTCCCAGCCGGCGATAACCCTCTCTCCCCCCAACCCTGGCTCCGCAGATCCCACTAAAATGCATTCCACATCAAAGGGACCGCCGCGGAGCTTCGGAGAGGGGAGAGGGTTTACGGGACAAGGTTGTTGTAGTCGACGAGGGAGGAGGAAGGAAGGGAAGTGGTGGGTTGAGGATAGGGAGGGACGGTGGGTTGAAGGGTCGGGGAGGAGCGAGAATGCTGGGAAAAGCGAACTCTGAAGGGGGTGGATTGCGTACGTATAAAAAAATCCAAACGGGGAGCGGCGAAATAAAAGGCAATCGAAGGTATTTTTACGACAAGGACTCGATGAGGGGTGCAAACCGAGGCTGTTAAACGAATCTCTCCCGGGTTGCTTTCTTTTCCTCTTTTTTTCGTAGCATGCTGTTCTCATTCTCCTTCCGGCTTCGTCGGAATCATGTGAGGCAATAGCAAGAAAATGAGGAGGGAGACTGGCCTCTTGCATGAACTCCCCGGCTCCCCGGATGAAAACTCCTCGATTCGCAAACGGGCGGTGGAGGGGACGAGTTGCGTGCCGGGCCAATAGATTTCACAAAATTGCCACATGGGCCGGGATTTGGTGAAAACATAACTCGAAGGAGGCGGATCGGACTCGGGGGACCACTCCGCCAGAATTACTGTTGCCGGATATAGTGGAGGGGGGGTCAAGAATTATACGGGTGCTCATGAAAACGACCACTCCGCCAAAATGCTCTCAATTCAATCTCGGGAGATTGAGTTGGGAGTCAGGAGATTTTAGCCAAATTTTTAGTGTTTCCGTTTCTGCGATATTTTAAAAAAGGGATGATTTTATTCAATCTCCAAATTCAATTGATAAGGATACACAACAAGTTATATAAAAGCATGTTTGAATTGAAATTCCAAGGATACAATTTCTCTCTCGCATGGAAATTCCAAGAATATATAATTAATTTAGAAGTTGTCGGAAGTTCAAAATTAAAAATTAGCATCATCATTCGAGAGATATATCAAATAAATATCTTATTTTAATTGGGAAACATTAAGCACATATATGCAGCTTTTTCTGATATCGGCTATTTCAATTACAAAAACAAATTTTCAGTTTCTCATAGAAGACAGAGGAAAAGAGGCAGACTTTGTTTTAAATTTGGTTAACAAATATTTCCAAAGATATTTTTAGTGAATTTCCACATTCTGTCGAGGATCGAAAAAAAACCTATTTAAACGTATGCCTGAAGAAAGACAAAGAGTTATGACAATATCCAACTCATAGAATATATTATGGTATGGGAATGGATATATTCTTGAAATGTGAATTATTCTTTAACGATAATTTCTTTCATTAAATTACTCCATTTGGTTGGACGGAAAAATTCCCGGAAAAGGATTCTTAACTTTGCTGGTAAACACATTTTTACCGCAAAAAGACTATTTTGAAATTCAAGGAAAATAATACCTACAAATTATACTGCTTAAAGTACCATGTAGTATTGGTTGAATCAATGAAACTTATGATGAAAGTAAATTATTTTTAATCATTCACTAGGGCCTTAATGTTCCTTTACTTATTTCAGTTGCTAGCGCAGAAAAATAATTTTCCCAACAATCTCACCTCAATATGGATTTTTTAACAGATGAAACGGATTCCATCCCTCCCCTTTACTCACAAATTTTCGTAAAACTTAATTCCGAGAAGAACAACAGACAACCCCAATTTTCCTCCCCGCGAAGAAAAGGAAGACGGAGGTGGGGCAAAGAAGAGAAGGAAGGCACCAAGAGGAAAAATAACAGCCGTCACCTCAGGAACCAATTTCATCCCGAGAGTCCCGGAAACAAAAGGCGAATCGACAGAACGAAAGTATCAGCAGCTCAATGGGAATGAATCAACGGAGAGAGGAGCGACGGGAATGGAAAAAAATAAACAAAAAATGCGTTTCTCTTGTCTCAGTAGGCACTCAATTTTTTTTCATCCATCCTTTACGCCGGAGATTTTGTTTTTCCATCCTCCTCCGAAGAAATTGGAAAAATGGGAGGTGGGAGAGGGGGTGCTGAAGTGTGGCGGGTGGCTAGGTGATGGGAAGGGGACCGCGTATCGAAATATGCTGAAGGAGCGAACGGCGGAGAAAACCGGGAGGCTCGTGGAAGATGAGGCGGACGGTGTATGGAGGGGGGCTGCTGCTCGGGGAAGGGAAAAACGTTGAGGACGGCGGGAGAGAAGATGGGGGGGAGTGAAAAGATTGGAGGGGGAGAGCGCGGCTGAAGGACAGCAAATGAGACGGGAACAGATAGCGGGGGCGATTGGAATGAAAATGGCGGAAGATACGGGAAATGAGAGCGAGGCAACGTGGAATGGGATCGCTGAGAGGAATCGGGACGGGGCGATGGGCCGAAGATAAGATCGAGGGAGAGGAAGCGAGGATGTACCGAGGAATTTGCTGGGAGAAAAAACTAGCAAATACCGCTAGGTGCAAAGCAAATTCGGGGGGGATGGATGCATCAGTGCTTTTATCGTCGAAGGGAATAAGGATATAATGCACTTTCATATCCTTGAGAGGCAATATGATTTCACGTAATACTCTTTATATGTGCAGTGCTAACATGATGCACTTCAAATGAAGTTTTTTCCATTTGCCGAGAGGCCAAAGTTTGAGTTAATTTGGAAAATAATTTTAGGAATAATGTATGCCTTTCAAAACCCTAAAATACGTACAGTTAAAGAGAGCATCAAAAGCGACCACCCAATTATTATCATAAGGGAAGTGGAAAAATTCAATTTTATATGACCCGTTCAAATATATAAAATATATGCAATTGAATTTGTGCAGGATAAGCTTTCGAAAGGGCTCAAAAATATCCACTCACACCCACAGAGTCGGAGTGATCCAATGGGATAGAGCAATGATTTGTTTAGATAGGTCATGAGAAGCTTAGATTTCCCAAGTGGCAAGGTAGAGCATGGACGACAGTAAAAGTATACTGTGAAATAAAATAAAATAGGTATAACGATTGATAATTACGAAAACTAACGATAAAACTAAAATTTGTTAGCATTATTTAGGGTTATGTTGAATAGCTATCTACCAAATATTAGAAAGGTATAACATATATATATATATATATTAACAGTAATCAGCCTTGCACTAAAGATACCGATTTGATAACTAGTAAAAAAATTTATTCGATGCTTCCGAAAGCTAAAGGCACAAAATTTTTCAATTTATTTTAGCACTACACGTAAAAATTACCGATAAAAAACTATGAAGTAATGAAACATAAATCAAAAGTCATCAATCTTCCACTGGCGACATCCGCTTTTATAAGGAGACAAGTTATTTCTGAACGAAGAGCACTAATGAGACAGGAAAAAATTTCAACCCCTCTTCAATGCGGTTTCTACCAGCAGGATGCGATACTGCTAGGTAGAGAATTGACAATTTATCAAGTCATCGCCACAAAAATCAAATAAAAGTGGACTAAAACCGTGAACCGTGTCGGAATTCCTCATGTGGAAGTGGAAAGCTTTCGATGAAATCGTATCTCAAGCCTTGACCTATCATTATATCACATCCCCTGCCACTTCCAAACTCTCCTATCCCACGTCTTCCTTTCAACCTCCACCGGAGAACACCTAAATGCACGTGGAAACAAAAAAAAGTGCAACACGCGACAGATCCTGATCGAGAAAAGTGATTTCATCCGAGATTGAGGGAGAAAAGAGAGGGAAAGCTGCTATTCCTCGAATTGCTTCTGCGTTTGCTGTTTTTGCCGAGAGAGGCGAAGGAATGGAATCGGTGTTGATTAGAGCTGAGCGCTTGGAATACGGGGAGGGGGAGAAATTGGAGATTGGGAGAAGGGTGGGAGGTGAGTGTTTTGGGAGATCGGCCGACTTGGAGAAGGCGTATGGGATGGGTGTAGGCCCAGTGAGCGAGAGAGAGAGGATGAAGGAGGTATTAGGAACGAGATGAGAATTGGATTAGTCGAAGGATTGGAGATAAGGGTTAGGTTGGGGGGAAGAGTGGGTGAAGGGCGAGGAACCCTGAGAGGGGAAAAGCAGAGAGGGTTTGGAGGAGAAATTGAAGTGTGTGTGGGCAGAAAGCTCGAGAAAGAGAACGTCGAGCGATCCGACACGCGATAAATCGCTCCGATCGAATCACAACTATTTCAGATACTAGCGGGCGATACCACACCCGGCGTGGCAGTACATTTCACTCCCGGGGGCGTGTTCCATGCGAGCTGTCAACACTCAAGAGAATTTTATCGGGAACTGATCAGAGACGTAAAATCAAAATCGTCGCCATCCCGTCTCAATCTACGCTCAGTATTGGTCATTTTGTGGGTAGCAATTTAAAGAGACGATGACTTGAAGACGGTGGGAGAAAACTTGTACGTTTATTTATCCAAATAATACCACCAGTTTGAATTTTGAAACTTTTTGTCAGATGATTATTAAAAATAGGTGTCTTTGAATCAATTTTTATGCTGATTCTACAAATGACTTCCATTTCTTTCCATCACGTCAGTTTTTTTATAAAAAAAATAAAGAATTATGGTTTCAAGATTTTAACTAGGTACTGTATGCACAGATATATTAACATTACTTCACGTAATGAAAATTTTGGCAACAAAATATTTTTCTAATACTGTAAAGAACTGCTCCAATAACATTTTGACTATCTTGCAACAAAAAATGGCAGTGTTTCATTAATTTGTATTGAGAAATATCACTTGAACAATCACTACCCACTGGCACATATTATGCACTCATCACAAGTTAAATTGGGTCCATTCTGAAAAAAACTATACGCGATAAAAGAAAATTAAGAACAGTTCTGAAATCAGCATATCAACGTTAGCTAGTATCACTTACTAGTTTTCAGTCATCTGATATCATGCAGACTAGTGTAATAATAATGGCGACTTTCTGGCGAGCGAAATTAGAATTATTTTTAGTCCTCTCTTACATTTAATTATTTTTTTTAATGGATGAACACAAATAGGCATGCCCTGGGAGTTGAAATTCCTACCAAGGCGGGATTGGAACCCGCGACCCTTGGGTTGGCAGACAAGGACTTAATCCCGCCGCCACCGTGGCCGGCAATAGACCTTATGCTGCTGGTACACATTGAAAATTATACTAAATCAAAAAGAAATGTACAATTATAATTTTAAAATAAGCAATGGCAATAGGAGCATCGGTATGCCAGGAAAACATATATATTTGATTAAAACTATCGTTAGGTATTCCTCCACATGGATTGAAATAACTTGCACACATCGACAAAATCAAAAATCACTTACATATAAGAGGGAAGCATAATTTGACAGACTTTAACGATCATTAATTTAACAGTCCACAATAGTATTTAGATCCAATGGGTGATCCAAAAAAGAAGCATATTGTCGTATTGTAGGCAGGATCAAAATGATTCTCCTATTTATGACATACAATGAAAAAAATAAAATTGCAAAACGAAACTGAAATGATTTTCATCCATGGAAACAGGTCATGAAAACCAATATGAAATGGATTCCGATACAATCCAATAAAGTTTATCGTTTACATCCAGGCCTATATATGGCACTGTATGAGATACCGCTGCATTAAGGCTTCCAGTAACGTTGTTTGCTTTTCACTGATTAGAGCAACCGTTAATCCGAACGTTAGAAATAATAAAAGGGTTCAACTGGTATTAAAATAAAACGCGGCCCATTGTCGTCACCACCTGCGACGCCAGAAAATAAAATCCGCGGCACGATAATTTGAACACGCTTCCCTTGGAATTATTCACCCAAAAAGGAGTATGCGGCTTCGCGTTTTCTCCTGAAGTTTTTTTTATATTTTTCATTTGGCCTTTTCATCTAGAAATGTCTCTTCGCCGGAACATACAGATGGAAAGGGAGAGAGAACGGGTAAGAGTCAATTGCGGGGTGCGTCGGGTTTTCAAGAGCGGTTTTTTTTTATTTCAGCACAGAGTGACTGAGCGACTGGGGAAAGAGTGGGCTGGGACGGAAAATCGAGTGGAAAAAAACTATGAGCGAAGAGGACTGAAAAAAACATATCTATATGGATATAGAATAATAGAGGGATGAAGAAAAGGGTCAAAGAGATAGAACTGATTCAAATTTCAATATCGCATTGCGATGTAAATTATGGACAGAAACAAGCGATGCACCGGGAATATAATGATATCGTATATAACGATCGCATACCTCATTTCATCTAATTATATCGTATTAAAATTGCCATACAAAAGGTAAAATGCATTTACAATGTTGTAATGTGATCACATAGCTATAAATCACATGCCATAGTATGACAAATATCGCCGTGTACCTCCTTATATAGCATTGTATCACGTTGGATCACATTAAACTATATTTCTCATTGTAAGGTATTGCATCACACTAAATGGCTTAAGGAATTGCATAGTTGCTCAATATATCGCATAGCCAGGAAGACCAATAATGATATTCGATAAATCGCTCACATCCCGCATCACAGTCGGTGCATCGCATTAACGTATAGAATAAGAAGGGGATTTATGAACGTAAAACGGCATTCAAGCACGCCTCTTGCCGTATAGACAGATATTTCCATTTTTTCCAACCCTTTAATAGTTAATATAAAAAAATACGATAAAATGAAAAAAAAGCGACGAGCGGAACGCGAATTAAAAAACAACTCAAAACGCGGACGGATGGAAAAAGAAAATTATATGAAAGAGGTCGGGCTGGGAAGGACTGGAGCATAAGATATTGAGCACGGTACAACAATGCTATCAAAGAAAAAAAATATTTGTATTAGGCCATTATCATTACATCAAGAGCTCAGGTGCACATTCAGAAAACACACAGTGGATGCTATACATATATATATATATAATCCCCCCGTCCCACTTCCCACACCCCTTGCCTCTCCCTCTTATTCCCCCCTTCGTGAAATCACATCTTCCCTCCTCTCTTCCCTTCCTTCTCAATCCCTTTCTTTTTCCCCATTCTCTTCTCTTTCATCCTTCATCTCTTTATTTCTCAGTCAACTTGAATCGACTCTCCGGCATCGCCAGCATCTCGCCATATTCTTATTCTCTTATTCCGTCAATGGTGATGCCCACGCTAGCTTGTTAAAGCCTTTAATTTAGGGTCCGCACATTCTTCTTTCTTTGATTAATCTATTTTCATTATTTTGCACCGGAAGTAAGGAGGGCTGCTTAGCTCATTCCTAGCTAGCGGCCTCGAATCGTATTTGATGACATATGATAGCAAAGGGAGCGTGAAAAAAGCGATATATGTCGTGGGATAACAAATGAGGCTAGAGAGTGGGAGTAATCGGTAATGTAGATTGCGAATTGGAGAGAGTAAACACAACAATGCACATGAATAGAGACAAATAGGTAGTAATATAAATTAGGACATAAGCTGGTAATGAAAAAGTAAAACAAAGATTATTCAATGGAAATAATGGAAAAATTGTAGAGTAACCTTATGAAAATACGCTCAACAGCTAAATGATTAAAAAATTACCTAATAGCCATAATAAGTCTAAGTGGATGCATTAAAAGATGAGGCAACTCAAATTAGAGTGCGAAGAAAAAACCTAGAAATCATAAGCATAATTCAGTTCTAGGACAACACAGCAGGTGAATATGTCATTTTAAGGAAGGTAACCGTAATAAGAGAATAACAGTAGGAGATTGGAGGGGGTTACAAGTTATTAATGGAAAGCACTGTATTTCTAATCCCCACTTGGTGGCAACTACGACGTACGCATGGCAACTAGCTTCAATCTACGACAATTCCATTCCTTGCATGCCACGCGCGGAAAAACACAAATGGCTCCATAAACCAACCAAAGTGCAGACAACGATCTTTTCTAACGCAGAGACTACTCGAGCCCAGGAGTTTAAAGAAAAGTAACTGTGGGTTCTCTGACAGCAGAGAATAGAAAATAGTAAAGTTTGGATGTCGAGAAAGGTATTTGCGTTAAGAGCGATGACATGATTTCCATCAGTCTATGATTGAGAAACATAAGAGATAATAAGCAGAGGGAAGAGCATATGGAGTTAATACATTTTGCAACCGAAGAATGCTGCTAATATATTAATAGACGAAGATACTAATGACGAATTCTTGAGTGGGCAAGAGTGAAGAAACACTAGCATAAAAATCGAATGAATTGATTGGGACCTTTCCGAGGGGCAATATTTATATTTGCACTATACCTAAATTAGCAGTTCACGGGACTGAGTACAATTAACTTTTAAATATCTTTTTGAATAAAAAGGTAAAACTTTGATATTGCCACATAAATTTAATACAGTACTGTAAGTTTTACCTTTTTATTCGAAATTTATAGCAAATTCCACAAAGTTACGCCGGAAACCACCAACTTCTTTTGAATATCTGCTGAGTGATTGATAACATCAACAAACGGAGCAAAGAGATCCAATAAAAACAAATGTTTAATAGAAAACGTCATTTATCATCTCGTTTAAATATCCGTTTTACTACATTCAAAGTATGCAATTTAGCAAGATGTTCGACACACATTCACAAAGGTAAGAAAGGTTCGGAAGAGGCCGATAATAGCAAAAGGTGACAAGCGGAAATAATTGATAATAATTCTAATAGTTTATTTCAACTTTTTTTTACTGGACCGAGAGACCAGCTTCATATGAACTTGTTTCACCAGTTCAGCCAACAAAGGGCACATTTTTGCGGGCGGTAATTTTTGTGTTGGCTGGTCGAGAAAATTGAAGCCAATTATCAAAATGTAACAATTATCTGATAAGAAACTTCTGCTGAACAAATATGAACCTCTTTGGCTCTGCAGACATTCAAAGAATAACCAAATCTGTCATAGCATTCAATTCATCATACAGCTATATTACGTAAGTTGGTCGGTAGCATGTGGCACAGAATGCATGCCTACTGCTCATGAATTAGATGCAGAGCTACTGGAAGAATATAAATCCAACGATAACCTTCAACAGATATCTGATCACAAGAGTGAAATATGCGTACGTGAGAAAAGTTAACAGAAGACACGCCCTATTCATACATCTCAGTGATCACAGCATGGGCAATTTGTTCTCTAGAAATATTCCTGGGATTAAATGAGACACGAGATACACTAATAAAATACTTCTTGTAGATTTTATTGAGGTCTTGTTAAAAGCTAAATTTTGCAATAAACGAAATTCTCTGACTTTGACTAATTTATTACCTCAACCATCATTAATAGCTAAATAATCAAGAAAGCAAAAAAAAAATATATATATATACACACACACAAGTTTATATATATATATATATATATATATATATATATATATATATATATATATATATATATATATATATATTCGGTTGGAGGAGAGGGACATAAGTGAAGAGAGGAAGGGGAGGATGAAGTGGAGGGGGTTTTACGAGATGGAAGGAGCCGATGGCGACCTGAGGGGAAAGGAAAAAACCGCGGGGGGGGGAGCGAATTGGGGGCAGAGGGAGAAGGAATATTCGGGAACGAGTGTGGAGGGAGGGGGCCTCCTCGTGAAGGAAGGAATAGGTAGATGGGGGCCGGGCAGCGGGACGGGCGGCGGTGGGTCGCAATGAGCTATAAGCGGGCGAAACCAGAGGAGGAGGAAGGCTACGACTGTTTTCATTTAATATGCAATCTTCATTAATGTACGTTGATTAGAAAAAAAATGTACACGCTGGGGGAGAAGAAAGGGGATGAATAAGAATAAAGTGGGGAAAAGGGGGGGTGAGAGGGGTTGACGAGGGAGGGGGTAACCCTGTAGTATTAGTAGAAGGAGCAGTGTGGGGAGGAGGAAGGGTGTACGGAGGGGGGTGTTGTAACGGTCGTCAGAGTTTGATACGCATTAAGGAGCAAGGAGAGAGTTGTGGGGGGAAGGGTGGGGGGTTGGGGGACGCGACGTCCTGTAAGTACGCGGGGAGGATGGGTTGGAGGGATTTCGCAGGAGGGGGTGAGGGGTAGAACGGAGGATATGGTCGCCAAGGGACGAAAAAGGGGATGGACGTATGAACCTGAAGGAGGTGGGGGGTCTCAGGGTGGGCGGTGGTGGCGGTTGAGGCTAAAGGGGAGGGAATTGGAGCTTTGCGGAGAGGGAGGCTGGGGGGGTAACAAATGAGAAGGGGGTGGGAGGGCAAAGTAAAAGATACGGGGAGTGGGATGAGAAAAGAGACCGGTAGGATAAGGGTGTGTGGGTGGGGGGAGGAGAGGAGGGGTTCTATGGTAGTTTTCCGGTATTCTCAAATGGTCGGGGGAGAAATAATTGCGCGGATGAAAGAAAAGACAATACCATTTCGGGAGAAAAGACGCAAAGGTGGAGTGAAAGAGGGTGAAGTGAGGAGGGAGAGAGAGAAAAAGGGAATGGGCAGGAGTTAAAAGGGAATCGGGCAGGGGGGTGAGGAAGTAGGAGACGTGGAGGTTGGGTGTGGGGGGGGGGGAGGACGGTGTGGAATGAACGGCAACAAAAAAAGACGGTTTCTTGGGGGGTGGGGGTGGGAGGAAAAAAATGAGCATTAAAAATGGCGGGGGAAATTAATTTTTTTTCGCACATAAATATGAGACGAAGTGATTCGATATTTATGAATCTTCGAAGTAATGCCCCGGCTGATACCCCCCACCCCCTCGTTTCAATTCCTTCGGTTCTCCTTCCTCCCTGCTACACCCTGCCACACTCCTCCCTGGCTCTTTCCCATCCTACTCCCCACACCGGCAATCCTTGCTCCCCCTCCAATGTCCCACCCTCCCGAGCACCCCCTGCCAGTCTCCCCCCCCCCTCACAAGAAGGGCGCGCATTCTTCGGACGGATTCCCTATTCCTTCCCTCAAATTCATTCCGCCGAACAGAATCATCCCCCTCCTCTCCCACAATCCCCTCCCACCCATCACCTCCACCCATCTCTTCTCCTGCCTCCCTTTTTTTCCCAAACGCCCTGATTTCCTGATTCTTCCCGCGCGCTGAATCTTCCATCTTGATTTCCGGCGCTCCTCCTTCCGGCCGCCTGCTCTTCAACTTTTGGAGAACGGTTCGATTTTTAAATCGTCTTCCCCCTTCTTTTCATTCTATTTTTGTTTACGGCTGTTTGGCCCCGGGGACGGAATCGTCGTTTTGTAGCATCACTGAGCAAGATTAATCAACAATTCGCCTCCTCTTCCCTCTTTTCAGCGTTTCTTGTTCTTTCGTCGCCTTTGTGAAGGCGTCCCCTACTCGTCTTTCCCCACGCCAATTTAAAGAATATTCATTCATTTCTCATCAATAAAAGATTATAAAGAAACACAACGAGGAATATCATTTCCAACATTCGAGCATATTTAACCCGCCATTGGTCGCGCTATGAGATTTTCTCTCACACCAAATTTAAACTTGTGCTCACTTTGTAATCATGAGTTAGAATATGTTTCCTTTCCTTATAGCTGACTTTTTATCTCTTCCTATTTACCGACCATCTCAAAAAGTATAAATGAAGCGTCCGCAGCTGTGTAATGATATGTCTGATACCGTCGGCTACATGGTGTGAGACTTTTCCTCATCGCGCGACCACTGACGTTAGTGTTTTTGTATCACTCAGTTGCGTTACACTTTCGCAACATGCGGGAAAAGTTGATTCATTTCGTGGAGAGCAGATACGCTAATGCAAATTTATGAGTCATGAGAAAGTATGTCCTCATGAATAACTATTTCTTCTTGAGAATGGTAATTTTCTTCATTTATACCCACTGGTATCATCGCCAGTAAAATTAGCAATGATTACGATATTGTATCAGCAATTGTGTACATGTGGGAATCATTGTATCCAATGAACATTAAGAGAAATATGACTCTATGATAGATAATCAATGGTACATCTGAGTGTGAGAAAATTTCTCACCCGCGACCGCTCGCGTGATAAGTAGCTTAGCGACCACTCCCGGGGTAATCATGGCTATCGTTCATCGATATCGTTAGAGCAAACTTAATTCTAGAGACATTGATTTGGATGGAGAGCACAATAGATAATTTCTAACAATGTTTAACTTTTAACCCGTAGTTTAAACACTTTAATATAACCAAAATTCACGAAGGCCATACATATTCTGGCATAGTGCCCAATGAAATACAAATATAGTTCTTCTGATGAAGTTCCAAAATTCAAAATAATCTCATTAATTTCAAAATCCAAAGCGCTGCGGGACTAACGTAGGTATTCCACGGGAATGATTATTTCTAACTCCGGTTGGGCATTTGATGCAAATTGGGAGTCACTTATGTATACAGGCAACCTGAAGAATTGATTAAACGTCACAAAATGCGTATGGAATCAATTAATTAATCCATTTTAATGGCTTGAGAATCCAAATTAAAAAGTGCTTGAGAAGTTTATCCCATCTCCTAATGTAATAGAGATATATCCTATCGATATCGACTAATATATACAGTATTTTACAAAAAATAAAATTGACCATGCTAAGTTTCCTCATGCAACAACTAGTAACCATAGTTGCAGTAGACAATCAAAAAAGGTTTCCAAATTCAAATTATCCTTCCTTCGGAGCTTACTAATCCAGTAATCGAAAATATTGTGGAATTTTGAAAATACTCCTAGTTAACACATGTATCAAATACATCTTAAGTATGCAATGGGCTTTCCTTAAAAAGTTATTTCCTGATTAAAATTATAATTTCTTCGAAGCAGTCTCCGCCAGCAATTCACCGAATACAAGAGAACGTTGCCTCTTCCTTTTTTAGGAGAAAGGGAAGAATATGGCCACACTTACACGTGAAGGGAAAGACGATTGAGGATTAAGGATGGGACATTCTCCGTCGAGGACTTACGCGCAAGGAATAAGAGGGTTCGGCGAGGCAATGTGGTTCAGAATGGCGGGAGAATGGGGGGGGGGAAGGGGAGGAGAAAGAAGAGATAATGAGCGACCGCCGGGGGATGAAGGGTGAGGGGAATGGGTGGGAAGGTGATTCAAATTGAGGAGGGGGTTGAGAGAGAGGGGGGGGGAGGTGCAGCGGCGTTATAGCTGCGGGAGGAGAGTGGGGGAAGACTGCCATAGCCGGAAGCAAGGAAGCGATTGAAGAAAAAAAAACGTGGGTTTCTCTTAAAAAAGTAATGTGCATTGCCAGCCCAGAACTCAACTAATCACATTAATTACAATGGTAATTAAAAAAATGCTATAAGGTAAAAAGTAATTTCACGAGATATTTTTCTCCCCCATCTTCAAAAAGAAATTCGTACACTTTATTTTTAGACCCGAAAAAGGCTCTATGAATAACGTTCGAATTTCTGGTAATGGCGATGTTCCCGTTTTAAGTGGAAAATATCAGCGATGGTTAGTACCGGTAATTTTTCGGGGATATAGTTAAATGTAATCATAGATATAGCTCAACAGATAATGAGTAATACGATTCCATTACATTGATATGACTTTACTTTTTCATATATCACCATTAAACCAAGGCAGCCCGCGAATTGCTGCCGCGAATAAATATTACCGCAATATAAAAATATGATGTCGTGTCAGATAAAATTTAATAAAAAGAAATATAGAACAATAGCACGCAGTCAATGCTGTCATTTCACACCTCCTTAAATGAGACGTCAATATAGGCAGATTAGGTAATCAAATAAATAATTTCTAAATATTAATTCCCTATGCCATTAATTCTTAACGTTATGGCATTATTACATTAATACTTGTCATAACTTCTTTGTTTTAAAATAATGGAACGAGAAATGCAGCTGCAACGATTCTTTCTCTAAATATGTGGTGTACACGCCTTGAAAATGACGGGAATTCAACGATAAATGACATATTCAAGTGAGATGAGATTCGAGGGGAAACAATATTCCTTATAATAAATACAATACTTATATTTTGTCAAAAATGCACCTTTTTAAAATGAGAAAGCTACATTTGTTCACCACTTTATCACTTGAATGAGACCCATAAAACTTTAAATATCACGCTCGAACACGCCTGGAAGAAAGGGGTTGGCCATATAGGCACGGACTTCGCTCGACACGGATTTCATTATTATTATCATCATTATTTCCACGGGAGTTCGGGCTTCGAATAATAAATACAAAAATACAAACGACATCTCAAAATTAGCTCAGAATGTCAGCGAAAGAGCGTGCAACAATTCGCGGCCGAATTGCTTAAATACGTATTTGGCGAGACGACTAAGAAATTAGCCACTTTTAGCACATCCGTAATTACCGTACATGAAAATGGAATATAATACGAAGCCGGGTACACAGGGAGTGAGTGAGAGAGAGAGAGAGGAAAGAAGAGAGAGGGAGACAGAAAGAAAGAACACACGCACGGGACGGACGCCACTATAGGAGGGAAATAATGGTTAATACCCCGGGAGGCGAACGGTGGCCACAATAGAATTGTCTTGCCATTAGATTACCGCTTCAATTATCGCCATTGTTTGCGCTCATTTGTTTAGTTTTTCCATACGTACGCCTTCGCTCAAACTGGAGCGGCCGTTATTCTCCCGGAGCACCTAAACCGTCAGTCAATTAAGAGAAAATACTCGTCCCTTCCCCCCCCCCCCAATCCCCTTCGGGGAGAGGGCCCCACCTTCAGAGAGAGAGAGTCACCACGGACCATGCAAGGGAGTGAGTGAGGCAGGGGGTGCAGAAGGGTGAGGGAGGGATAGAAACAGCGACGACAAAAAAAATCAACACAAAAAAACCGGGAAACAATTGACGACAAAAAAAGATTGAATAAAATTCCTTCGGAAGGGGAAGGGTAAATCAAAGCCGAGTTATTTTAAATAAATTAAGTGCGGAATTGTGGGAGAGAGAAAGAGAGAGAAAAAGGAAGGGTGCGGAGTGCCCCAAGCTCGTGGATGTTTGTTCCTCTGTGTGAGAGCGCGTCGTCTCTCTTTCGTGGGGAATACAAAAATATCGCGACACACGCAGTTGGAATTCTGTCGTAGTGGACATAGGAAGAGGAGGACGAGGAGGTGGACGTGGTGGGGGTGCGTGCGGGGGCGATGCAGAAGGGATGAAAGGGGGGAGATTCACGGAGTGTACGGCAGGGGGTGAGATTGAGGAGGGGGGGAAGGGGTTTTTTCGGCACGTGGGGGTGAGTTGGAAACCGTGAAGGGGGAGGGGGAGGCAGGAATAAACGGGGGATGGGGGGTGTGTACGGTTCGGGACCACGGCTGAGAAGCGGCGAAAGGAGTCAGGGTTCGGGAGGGGACTTCTGGATGCAGGAAGGGGTAGAATACGAGCAGACGCAAGCTTAGCCCACATATAAACACATATTCTACACGTACAAAACACACACAGGCACAGAGACGTGCTCCACGGAGCGAGACAACAGAATAAAGAAGAACCTTCGGAGAGGGATGAGGGGCACGAGAGGGAGTAAGTTGGAGGATAGGGGGGAGAGGGGTGGAGGCGGTGAGGGTTCAGTAGAAGGGGGAGGATATTTTCAAGTGGAGGAGAGAGGGGGTTAGGATGAGGACCACGGTGAGAGAATGAGACGGTGGAAAGAATGTGCGTGGGAGGGAGGAGAAAGAGATGAAGTGGCGAATAAAAGGGAACTGGTCGTTACAACGGGGGTGGTGCGGTCGGGGGGCGGTCCACCTGAAGACGGAAAGAGAATGCAAGAAATGTGCGAGATTAATGGGGAATTCGATGCAGTGGAGATAAAGAGAAGGAATAATACGTCAGACTGCCTCTTCTGTCGGAAAAAATGACACGGAATCCGTTACCACATTGCTGCCTTGATTGAAAAATGATTTTTCCTTCCACTCGTTTCAGATGTCGTAGAGAATTAATCTAAAAGCTTAAATCAAATGAGTTAATTGATCCTACAAACAATCGCAATACCCTACGCCCACGTAACAATTAGATTGTCCACAATATTGGAAATAAGAATTACCGACGATGATATCTAGAATACACATACATAAAGCATGGTGTATTTATTATAGGAATTAAATGAGGATTTTTAGGCTACCTAACCTCAAAATTGTGTCAATTTTAGGGACACCCTAAAGAACATGAAATAAATGCTTTCAAACCATCATCGATTCCTATTTTTGGATAAAAATTCAGAACCAGAACACGGCAATGATACAATGTAAAATGTCACCTGGCAATTTAGAAAATAATAATCAAGGAACGAGGAAAATAAATGCAAAATAATACCAATAACAGGTTCTTCGGTTCCTGGGATATGTGCAATGTACTGGCATAACTCAATCATCAAAGGACATTAAAGGTAAATACCTCTAGAATAGGATCTCGTTCCAACTTTAATAGTTTTCTCCTCGTATTTTCATGCAAGTAATACTTAGGAATGGCTGCTGAATATTCCTAAATTCATTGTGTTATTCTCTGGCCAAGTTCCTCACTTCTTTTGTTAAAATAGGGCAGAATATTTCATACGAAATTCATTATTTTGCGTATGAGATAGGTTAAAATATATGTTGACGATTCCATACGCATCCTAATTGAGCCATGGTGACAGACGGTTTCAGGTGCACTGTAGTAGAGCGTTTCTTCTATTATTATTCAATAAATTTGGATGAGACGAAAGATAACATCATGAGATGGATGTGAGAGGAATCCTGTTTACTAGTCAACGAATGTGAAGGATGTCGGCAGCACGCAACATATACCTCTGTAAATGGGCAAACAGAGAGATCCAGCGTCACTTATTCCGGTGTACGACAAGAACTGGTCATGAGAGAATACTGAAGGGTGAATAAGACAGCGGGAGAGGAAGAGAAACGAGGGATATCAGGGAAGGAAGAGAGGTCGGGAAGGCACAACCTGGAGGGCGGTAGAGGTCACGGGAGGCTGCACAGGAAGGATGAAAAGAGGAGAGAAACCCAGGTCGGATCCACAAATAAAGGATTGCAGACGGGAAGGGAAAAGAGGAGGCTATTTAGACATTCGTCCAGGGTTTGGGACAGAAAAGAATATAAGGGAGGTAAAGCGACGCATAATTAAATTGATGTAAGCATTATTAAAATGAATTACGGAGACAACGGGCGGGCATAACGGGGTTGGTTGAAAATGAGCGAGGAGGAGAAAAGTTTGGAAAAAAAGGAAAACGTAGGGTTTGGGGACGTCGAAGGTGGGAGAGGGGGCGGACGGGAGGACAGCGCCGCGGAGCGGACGAAGGGAGAGAGACACAGAATACCGCGTGGCACCTGGACTGCAACGAAATTACGGCGACTGGAAAGGGGACTCCGGAGTCGCGTTTTCCCCGAGAATAATAATAGAAGGTGATAAAAATTTCTGATGGGAGTTCTGGGGGTGGGATGGGGACGGTGGGGAAAGATTGCGAAGGAAGGGGTTGAGGAGGGCACAGGGATACAAACCCACACGGGGTAGGAATGGAAGTTTGCGGCAGCGTGGATAATGTTATGCGTCCCCATATTAATGAGGAGACGATAACTTACCTCAAACAGTTTTAATTTCCCCTAACTACCTCCTCCCCTAACTTTAATCACATGGTTTACATGGCAAAACAACGTGTTGCAAACTTGGCCGATAGAGAATACTCCATTAAGTTTCTAGAGTTTAGGCATTCAGCGTAGAAGAGCATCAGATTTTCTCATGACTCTTGAAAACCAAAGCATTTAGGTAGTGCGCTGAAGAGAACCTAGGAACGTAGTCTCAACATAATGATTATTGAAAGAGGCTTAACCTACTGCAGCAAGCGAGAGTAGTCAGATCTGTAGCATGTCAGCCTGGCAATTCCCATGAAATTCCCATGGCAATATAGGAGGATATAAGGTAAATGGATGTTAATCCCGCAAGCAACGGATTTCAAAGATGCAAAACCCCATACAGTTGCATCCTATTCCAGTACTTATTCCGTGCTGGGCCACGAATAAAGATATTCATGCCGGTCGCAAATGCGGTGATGAAATAACGTAGAAATTGCCACAGGAAAAAATCGGCATGAACCGGGAATCGAACCACGGACCTTTGGCTTGCCGAACCAATGCGCGGACCACTACGCTAACCAGGCTTCCGTTACGTTTCCACGTTACGTTACACTCGACTGGCTTGGCATGAAAGCAAAACGAAACATTCACATGTTCCGTCGCAAGAACAATATTTCTTTCGAAACGCGAACGGCCAGGGTTAAAATAAATTTAGATACGCGGGTGCATCATCCGGTAAGTTATTTCCCGGTCAGATTGCGAGTTTGTACCAGCCAGAGGTGGGCGGTTACTTGAAAAGTAACTGTGGGGGAGCGTTCATATGGCAAAAAAGCGGACGGAAATTGTAAGAACCGAGATGGGAAAATGGTTTTTGGGAGGAAAGCCAAAGGAAGGCTGGCACACGCCTCGCCCCACTTACAAACCGAATGATATGCCTACAGTGATAATCCATGCCGCGCAACATTCCGCTGTGCATTTGCGAAAAGGATAGGATTGCAGAGGAAAGGGTGGAGGATTGGGAAAACGAGTGAGTAAAAGGGAGGGGACTCAGGACAGGTTAAAGGAGGCGGTAGGGCTGCGTGATACCCGTATTTAAAAATCGCATTGCGATGTAAATTTAGCATCACAATCGACCCAAGAAGGCTAAAATCATTTTGCATCATGCCGCGCTTCGAATGTTATAAGCTAAATTAATTAATTGACTTGCTAAGATTACATCGTTGTAAATGTGTTCTCTTGGATTTTTTAAGGATAAATTCATGTACCTATAGTAACGCCTTTTTCTATAATCATTAAAATGAGCTTAAATTTACTAAACTCCTTGTATCAAAAGTGAAATTTATCACCAATTTCAACCCCGTCCTAAGGACACATATCACCCAGTTAAGTAACAAACGAAAGTTTCATATGTCGTGCAAGTTTGGCACAATGCATTAAATTTTGGAAACTTACGCGTTTAAATCATGCCATACATAATCTTAAGTCTGTTGTCGACATGACCTATTCGAAATTCGACGGCTCGACTTGCAACCGAGTGTATGCTAGCGGCGTGCATGGTACTGATCACCTGGGTAGCACTAGAACGCCCACGATTGTCAGTCTGTTATCACCAGCAGTTGCTAAGGCCTATTTTCATTCAATGTTTTATTTTGAACCTCTTTTATTAAAAAATAGCATTGCGTACGTAAAAAGTATTTCTATCGAAATCTGCCAAAACGTATGAATACATATCCGAATTGTATACAAATTGGATTTATGTGCGGTCTGTCTCGTATATTTTTTTGCTGCCTTTTAGTCACATCGCTTAATGCTGCTTAGTGCACGGCATCTAATATAGAATGAACTAGCAACATATTGTATGATAGGAAAAAAATAGGAAAAAGGGGATCGGGTGGGTAGAGCAGCTTTAGTATTGGCTTTCCTTCTTAAGAATCCTGGTTCAAATCTATGCAGTGAAGGAGACTTTTTAATGGAATCCTCATCCGTCCTTGGGGGCCATGTGGAGAGCACTTCAAGTGTAGTATTCCTTCCATCGTACAAGACTTTAAGCTCTGATCCCCTTGGTGCCTTTCGTGAAGTATAGGCTAATGTCGATGCTGGTTATCTCTTCAACCTACACCCCTTGGTCAGTTCGTGCTCTCTTACCAACCTACCCACTTGTCCTTAATGGTGTACATCACCTCAGTTGTCGCTCGCGTTCTCTGATTAACGAAACCTAGACTACCCAAAAGGATTCGTGTGCAACGTGACTCAATACGGATCCGAGATGTGGGCCATTGGAAGAAGTGACCAGATAAGGAGACGAGATGGAGCAGTTGACAATGGGAGGTGAGGGGAAGGGAGAGAGCAAAATAGAATGAGTGAGCCAAATGGGCGGAGTTGAGGCTCTGCGTGCAGATAGGGAGAAATACATGGAGAGAGGGGAGGAACTAATTTTAAACCGTTTCCGCATTTCCAGGTTAATTTTTACCATCCTCTATCTTCAGCCCACATACCCAATATCTCCAACGCTGGCTCCACCCATGTTATCCCTTTCCCCTCGTGTGTCGGCGCAGCCCCGGTATCGCCTCCTTTCCGTTCCACTCCAATGTCGGAAAAGCCCCAACATCAACTTAACAGTCATATTTTATGCTATTTAATGTTAATTAAGTTACCTATATTTTTTAAATTTTTAGGATCAAATGGCGATAACATTTGGGAAATATAAAAATGTAAAACTAGCACCATAGGTATCCAGAAATTATTTCTTAAATATGATTCGATAAAATAAATATAATACAGTTAAAAAGAGACAATATTGAGTAATTTTAGTTCGTACCAGTGGAGCAAAAAGAGGGAGAATATTTCGAGGTGGATTATAATAGAATGAATCCCGTACCGCCAGCTTTTATTTCGAATAGGCGATGTTTTTCGCATTTTACACAGCGTCCGCTACTGCAAGGGGCCAAGGACTATGGAAATTTTTCCCCTACGCCCTTCTCCTCTCTTCCCCTGGTCCACGCATGGCCTTCTCATCATATTCCTATCCCCCAAATCCAGCACACCGAACCGCAAATCTTCAGCGACGGTCCGATTCCAGAATATGCCTCGACATCCTGAACGATCCAGTGACTTCGGAGAGTGAGAGGATTTATGTCATAATTAACCGTGTCAGCCTCTATAAACTAGAGTTTGAATAATAGTACTTTTATGAAAATGACGTGCGATTGAGGGGAGAGAATAAATCGATGATAAGTGAATTTTTGTGAATATTTGTGCATACATGTATAGTGTAAATCAAACCTGGATCAAAATGATATTTCATTGATGAAATTTAGTACAAATTCTTTTCTCATCAATATGTAAACGCTCAATTAACGCATCGAATCAGTCATAAAAAATGAAATGATACAACATCATTCCTTCAGTTCTTTACCACAATCTACCCTTATAAATATCTTAAAAATAAATATGGACGAAATATTACAATGATACTCTTTTTCTCGACAATGCTATCTCCGCTAAACAAAAAGGCTTAGTACAATGTGCCCATCAATTCCTTCTTTCTAACTACAGTTTCTTCTCATGAGGGAGGTACATGCAAAATGTAAATAATAAATTACTGGCTATAAATTGAAATCACATTTGGCGCACTCAGATACAAAAACCTCACAGACACTACCACTGATTTTTTTTCATTATGGTTTCTCACTTTGATTGACGAAGGGAAGATTAAATGAATGTTGCTAATTAAACCGATACTTGCAGAAATGTTCTCCAATTAAAAACATCATCTCTAAGTATCTGCACTTAAAGAGTAATTGACAACGGGCAACAAAGGCTAGTACATTTAGTACAGTTAAGGAGGATATCAAAGGATTGCTTCACCGTTGAAAAACGCTCTATGAGACAAATTTTGATAGCAAAGCTGCGAGAAAACTTCGCGATCCTACGAACCGAAAAATTATCCGAAAACAAAGGTAATATAGGAAAGTTATGCGATGAAGAGGTTAGGGTGCGAGTTCTCACGAAGGGCACTTGATCGTTTCCGAGGAGGAGAGCCACTCCAGTAGCTCACTTTATTTTCCTCAACTCGACACTGTCGAAGGGGAAGCACAAGGGAGAAAGTTGAGTGGGAATAGGGGACTGGAACGAGACGGAGAGGGGTCGAAGTGGGGAAGGAGGGGAGGATTCAATGTGTTTTCGACGAAAGTGAAGCGCACTTCATCAATAATAATCAAATCTATTGATAATTATTCAGTCTCCACGGTAACGAGTCGAGTGACAACAATTAGTATAAATTAGAGGAGATGAAAGGGTCTCGGAGGGAGCTGAAAGAATTGAGAGCGAGCGAGAGGGTGTTAATAGTTTGAGAGAGAGAGGCGTTAGAAGGAGGAGAGCGGGGTGTTGCGGGGCGAATGAAAGCAGATGGAATCCCGGCGGCGGCAAAGAGGTTATCCGGCAGATGAGTCGGGCACGAGCTGGCATGATGATGATGATGAGGAGGAGGAGGCGGTGAAAGGGTTGGGGGCGGGGGGAGGAGAAAGGGCCCGGAAACGAGTGGGTGCCAATGGTAGTTGTTAAGGAAGATCCCGATGCGATCGAGAGTAGGAGGCGTTTCGGAGAAGAGGAGGGCGAAGACTGGCTGGAAGTTGGTCGGGGGAAAATTAGAGGATTTGGCAGGATGAGGAGGGAGGGTGGTAATGCTGGAGGTGTTTTGAGGATACGGAGGAGGGGAAGAGGAGGGGGTAGGCGAGAATGAATCCTCGAATCGTTTCGTAGCTCACCCTCCTCGGTGCTCTTCCCTCTCATTATCCAGCCTCGCGACTAATCCATACCCGATCTTCTTCGCGACTTAACTGAGGTCCCGAAGCGACTGCTTCGGCATCCTACAACGGCCGACCTCGTGCGACCCACGAACGACATCGACAACCGATGTCTACATAGGAACTAAACTACTATAACTATAACACTACTATAGGAATATATCAATAATACGTGGATACTCATCGAATTAACAAACATACGAGGTGAATCCCATGATAATCATAATAGTTTTTTACTAATTCCTAATTCACTAAATCAAAACTATGAAAACAGAAATTCATTAACATGGAGGATTTGAAAAATTCCAAAGGAAATGTTTTTTTAAAGCAAACTTTCTTTTCAAGCTTTTTGCAAAATTTGGAAAATATTTTGTTATCTAGCATGCACTGTGTAGATAAAATACGATAAATATTCTTATATGTAGTTCATTTACAATACCACACTAAGTAAATCTGAATCCGTTGCATAACCTTGTTGCATAGTAGCATAGTTTCTAGAGTAAAAATATATAATCACAACAGTGGAACACTCGTAGTGGTAGACTGAAATTAGCCACTGCAAGAATAAATTTATGCGCCAAATATTTTTATAAATCATAATATGTGGACGTAATTCATAATGAAAATTTTTCCATAACTATGTTGGCAAGTTTGCAATCGTTGTGGAACCACATTGAACCTATTATTACTATACACCGTCACTCTGGCACGTGCTTTACTGCACAAATATTTGTTATTTATCGCTCCGTCTTGTCACTCTCCGCCATCCTCCTCTTAAAAGAGCCGTCCTTAACCAACATTCCTAACCCACTCTCTCCACGCCCTATCTCACCTACTCCGCCCATTTCACCACGCAGCCAGCCTCCCTTACCCCTGACCCTAACCCCAGGTCCTTACCCTCCACCCTTCAATCACCCTTATTTACACATACAGGGGCCCCTCCCCGGCGCCACCCCAAAGGGGAACACTCCTTCCTCAATCAATCAATCAATTAATTAAGCCCTTTTCATCCCTCACAAGGCCCACGCTAATACACCCGACGCCCTCACTCCTCTCCTCCCTCCATGCCCCCGCAGGAACCCGAAAAACCCACCCCATCCCACTTCGGTTTCGTCCCTTCCACCCCCCGATCTTCATTTTCAAAACCTCCATCCAACCCCCATCGGGTCTGAGACTAACCTCCACCTCTCTTTTTCCTCCCACCCTCCCTCAACCCCTTCACCTCTATCAACCATCCCATACCTCCCCATCCCTTCGTCTTTTACTCTCTCTCCTCACTACACCACCCCAGCTTCATCCTCTCCTCTCCATCTTCTTTCTCCGCGAGCCTTTTCCTCCCATCCAGCCCAAAAGACCCCCCCACGTCATTAATTCCACTCTTCCCCGAGGAATAGCTAAATTCTCGTCAATGGCGGGAATAGGGAAAATCCAGGGCGGAGGAGAAAGGGAGAGTAGGAAGGAGGAATGGAGGCGTTGAGGAAGGAAGAAGGGGGTGACTGGCAGGGGGGGGAGACCCTTTCGGTGACAAAATGGAGCTCGATTCCCAAAAGAGAGTTCGCCTCCTCCCCCTCCTTCAACCTTTCGGATCAAGGCCTCTTTTCTCTCGGATTACCCCGTGATATAAACAAATGATGGACGCCTTAGCCCGCCGCGGCGATTCATCACATACACACGGGAGGGAAAAAAAATACTTTGATTAATTTCCAAAACGCCAATCAGTGCTCGTCCTGCTCCTGCAGACTTTTATCCGAAGGGAAATTGATCCACGGGGCGTCGTGATCGGGATAGTGGATCTGTTGTGTTTTTATTTTATTTTTATTCTGCGAGAAAATCTATCCTCATTAGCCAGGAGAGATCCGCCTTTGAATATAAATAAGCCGAGCCGAGGGAGCGAGGGAGCTTGAAGGAAAAAAATAAATGACTTCCCATGAATAAAGAAATTCGTCGTGGTTGTGTCACGGTGTGCGAGTCTGAACTAAATTGAAAGGAGATGCGATCAATAATACTTAAATGACACCACAAGTCTAATGGATTTGAATAAAATGTTAAGTTAAAATGACGGCATTCACCAAAGAGATATCAAGGTTTGTACTTGCTCCAAAGGAGGAAGTTTGATGATTCTGCACGTTATACATCACTATAAATGCGAAAAACGTTTGGAAAGGTGACCATAGCATTGAAATTGAACATGAAATGCATCGTGTTCTCAAATATCAATAGCATATTATTTCAAAACTACTGAGCGATGAGGTAAAATGCAATGAGATTAAAAACTATAAAGTTACTTGATCAATACAATAAAAAGGTGTTTTTATATTTTAGATAGTTTATAAATTAATCAGACTATCATAGAGTTATTCGTTCAGTTCGGCCTTTCATGACCACCAATAACGTTTACAACGATGAAAGATGACAAGATCATTTCGAGCGAAAGACGCATTTAAGCAATTTTAGCACATAAGCTGATAATTATACATTTTCCAAAGTTTACTAGTTCTAATACCTAGTTTTAAATTACCAATCCTATACAGTTTTGACACTCTATTGACTGTCTCAGGAAATAGGCACAGAAAATAACCCACAATAAATAAATATTTGTTGTAATTTTTACCATAAAATTATTTTAATATGCCTTTCAACGTAATTATGAAATCAACAAGTAGATGCCTGCACACTGGAAAAATAAAAAAGTTCCCTTCTCGGATTTTTTTCTAGTCAGTACCTGATGATGCCTTAGTTCTATCGAAACGCGTCTTATCGAATGATACACTGTAACTTCCCCCGACTCTATTTATTTTATTTTTTTCTAGCAGTATCAAAAGGTATGAATCGCTAATTATCAAAAACGTCATTATTTGTGAACTTCGGTCGAAAATTACCTCTGCTCAGAGAATTTCATTGCCCATATAATAGTGCCATTTAAGCATCGAAAAGAATGATTAATCACTCATAGCAAGATAGTGTCCGGGTTGCAGTTGTTAATTAGCAAATTAAGAACATTAGACATTGACTTAAAATTTATGAGGGTTTTCTAGTGTCAAATTATCTGAAATTCATAATCTTAGAAACAGTTCCAAGTGTGTTTAAGAATATGCGTCATTGAAATAGTGAGTTTACGGCACTCGATTCGAGTCATTAAACAGCCAAGGTCTGTGCTGACCGTATTTATCGATATTTCTCCCCAACTAGCGGCCCCTCTCATCACACTTCGCCTGCCACATCCACAGCAGCGCCACATGAACTCCTCCCCTTCCCCCGCCTTCCCAGTCAACGGATACCCTTTTCAAGCCGACATTCATTTTTTCTCTTCTTCTTTCCCTCCCATCTCACCCCCTTTCTCCACCCTTCAACTCCTCCATTCTCTCATCTTTCCCTTTGGAGCCCATAAAATGAATATTCACGACTTATTATGGCAGACGGACCCTGTGAGGTTATGGGATGGGTTGCTGACGGGTAGGGAAAAGGGGGTGGAAATGGGAGGTATGAGGTGAAGCAAGGGTTACCAACGAAGAATCCGAAAAAAAAGGAAAAAGGAATAGGGAGGGACATTATTGAGGGTCTTCAGAAAAAAAGGGCGATGCTGGATATGAGACGCCTAAGGGGAGAAAGGGGGTAGGCGAAGCTAACCATACCGAAAGATATCTATGCATTATGGAGCAACCAATAATTCTGCAAAACATTTGCTTCATATAGCCAAGGGAATTAATTTGAAGAGGTAGGAGAATATTGGCTAAATAAATTGAAGGCTATGATAAGACTAGTGATTTGAAAATCATATTGAGAAGCTTTCGACGCTGGGTTTTTCCCATTTGACATACATTGAAATCAGTTCACGAGGAATTCTAATGCAAATCATAGCATTCAGTACTACGGGAGTAAGTATTTCGGCATATTTAATTAATTGTCAGTCAATCCCCAGAACAGCTTGATTGACATATGCACATATTTTTTCCTAAAAAATTGTAACCTACTTGGTGAATATTATTAAAACTTTGAACGTTCTATCATAGTTATAGTAGGAATTTAAGTTTGAAATTCACACTAGCGGAAATTTCGTTCTCACCACCTGCAAATTCCGGACAGAGTCACAGCATCCGGGAAGATTTGAATATTAGCCAATTCGATTTTTCGAAAATTCTGCCTGATAGGAATAGTAAGGGGGCCGTTATCTTGATGAAGACACCGGTCCTCTTACTAGGCAGGTGCCTATGGGGTATCATCTTAAATTTAAAAAATTAAATTAAAAGATGTTATTTTAGCCAGAGTAATTTTCTATATGGAATAAATAACACTGAAATATTTTCCTCTTATTAAAAGAATTATTTTTTAAAGTCTTGCATTGGTAGATTTTCATTGTGAGAAGGTTGCAAGAACAATATTTCACTAAATAGGAACTCTAGTATCAACTCCTGGATTGTAATTCAAGGGCGCACAGCGGCTAAATTCACACTGCAACCGGTAAGGGTTGAAGCGTACTTATTTGTGAAAAATAAATTTTTATGCAAAATATCAGCGAATAAAAAAAATGGAAGTCCTAAATTCTAATTGGAAAACCGATTTAAAACTCAAAACCTGAAGTTAATACTTTAACAAGCCTTATCGTACGCTATGAATATAGTCGACCCAAGGAAATTTCCTGGTGCGTCATCTACCTCTGGTCATTTCTTGAAGATATTTATGAAGCCTAAGTGGATTTCGGCATTTACATGTTTTACCAACACAATAAATCTCAACGGAAGCAGAATTTAAAAAAGAGCACAGAATATACTTTCTCGCCTATTGAGTCAATGATTATTTTAGATATAACGCAATACCACGCCAGAAGCTGGTCTACAGTATTAAAAATATGGTGTTGTCTACTGGCATCAGTATTTAAAAATTACATTAAACAGCAATAAAGTTCCCTTTTTTTATTAATAAAAACTATTATATAATTTTTTTTCTCATTGGCAGGTAACATGTAGTGATTATAAGGCCATTAAAATGTTTATGATGAATTCAACAAAATTTTAATCATAAATCTTGAGGGAGGGAGATTTTTTTTTCAGTTATGGAATTTTGGTTTGTAAGATCGAAAATTTGTTCAGGTATTTGAACAACTGGTATGCACTAAATACTACGAAATATCTCTGGCATTAATCACCATTGTTAATGAAAAATTCCTAGCGAAATATTTCATTGTCATACAAATGTTTTAAATGAAGTCTTGGCTGATGAAAATACTCGCATTTAAGAACTATATTTGGACAATTGAAAGGGATTAATTAAAAATACGGAAAAAAAGTTAAAACCGGAAAACAGTTAATGAAAACCCTTCGGGATTCAATAGAGGGCACCCTTTCGATTCAAGGTACATGAAGGGTGAAAAAAACGGAAATGAGTTTGAAATTTAATGAAACGGTCTTTTTTTCCCAATCGCTCCACATTAGGCGACAAGGCTTCCAGTGTTCCACTCCAGGTCCGCCCCCTTCGAACGCAGAAAAAAAATTTAAAAAATCCTTACTCTTTGACTTCCCTCCCATTCCCAGGATTCAGATTTTTTTCACCCCTCTCTCCATGCTCCCAGGTTTCTGTCATCTTGCACGGCAATTTTTTTTCTCCTTCCTTGGTCCCTCAAAGATATTGCCTTCATTTTAATATCAATAATAGCCGGTCAATTTGGTGTCTTATTTCACCCTCGAATTTGTGTCCGACCCCCTTAACTTACCCCCGTCAAACGCCGAAACAATATATTCTCCCTTTTCCAATATCCACGTGTTTCCTAGGGGAATCCCTCCCCCACACCAAGCCACCCCGTCCCCAACCTCCGCACCATCAGTCGTCCCTTTTGTCTCTTCGATCACGGCGAAATTAAGCGACTTCCCTCTCCCACGACCACCTACTGCGAATATCTTGTCTCATTTTCTTTCCTAAATACCCTCACGTTCAATCAAGGGGAGGACAATAACATCGGAGCATGGTAGTAAGGTTTTTACTAACTGCGCAACTGCTTGTACATTCAAACCGATTGCAAATAAACCCCATTCGGAAATATTAATTTGCTGTTCATATTATATTAGGTACACAAAACTTTTCCACCAGGTGTGGTGTTTACCTAATTTTCAACAAGATATATCCGATTATAAGCTAATTATCTGCCGATGGGTTGGTGGCAGGGCTGAAAGTCCAGTTACATTTCTGCAAATCCAATTTCAACCAATGTCATTATCTATCAGAGCGTATGTAACTGATAATCGGATATCAAATGTTAGTGTTGGTTTGGTGTAATATCTTGAATCAGTGGAGGTTTAATATAATTTAGGATATACGCGTATATGCATGTATCATTATATAGTACACTAAACCTTACCTCCACACTTTGTTCCCCTAATGTTAACCGATATATTCGATTCCCAGTGAAAAACTTGCCGATATACTATTGGTAATGAAAAAAATGGGCTCCAGAAATATATACATAATATGCGCGGACGAATGCAAATTCCAAAAAGAAAAAACTAAGCAGATCGTGCTAGTCTGTATTGTCTCCAAAATCTTCCATAGCTGTATTTACAATGATATTTGGGGGCGAATGGAGTGAGTAAGCTTGGTAAAGAGGAATAGGAGCAATGAAATGTGATAATTTCAGGATGGAGTAAAAGGAAACCGCGGAGGAAAATTATAAGGAGGTCAAGGAGGGTGGTGACGAAAGGTAAATTTTAGAGCAAAGGTAGGAAAACATTCTGAATTTTGGCCGTCATTAGAAAAGGTAAACGACATAAGTTTCAGAAGGAGACATTTATCGGAAGGTGTAGCGATTCTAAGCCTCGGAAAGACCGAAGCTTAGCAGGGAAGATTTCTTAAAAAAGCAGTTATAAATATTTAATGGTTATGATCAAAATTGATAATTTTTTCGTCTTGGTTGATGAAATGAGAATCGAATAATGCCATATTGGCTCATAAAATATTAAAATGTTTGAAGATTAATGAATAATTTTCGTCTCCATTACTTTACACCGTTTTATGATGATTGGATTTCATATCAATTATGCAACATGTTAAAATAGGACATTTCCCAGTTCAATAGCACCGATTCCTCTTTTTGTTACCTATAAGGATATTATAGGACCTATAAAGAGAGTCATAACTATGTTGCCTTAGGATGACCGAGCGTTAAATGCATTTGAACGCATTGGTAGCGGCAAAGCAACTTTCAATGTCTCACGAATTCATTTCTCTCTTTAGACGCCTATTTTCCTCTTCACTTCTGGCAACGTAACACCGGGATCTTTTGATTCACGTACTCAGAATTTATTTTCCATGCCATTCTACAAATCGGCTCTTCATGTTTGAGCAGGGATAGCAGGTACCTACTCGCTCGTCAATCGGCTCTCATATTAAGAATTCACGGAAGAATAAACCCTTTTAGCCTATTCTGTTCCAACTTTTCCATTACGGTCCGCAATATCCGTCCTCCGGTTAACCCTCCGCGCAAATTTGGCATTCTTCACTTATCTGATGTACAGAAAGGAGAGGCTCGACCGACCGGCCTGACCCCTTCCATCCACCTCCTGAAGTTCCGAACAGAGGCCACGTGCTCGGGACATGCTATTTGCCGTTCAATCACTCGCCTCGCTGGAGAGATTAATAAGGGAGATGGGAGGTGTCTGTGTGAGTGAGCGAACGAGTGTATGCCAAAGGAATAAGCGAACGGGTGGGGAAAGGGGTTGAAAATCGAATGGGGCCGTGATGAGATGATGCAAGTGGATGGTTGAACGGGGCCACGTGACGGCGGGGGGTGGGAATATTAGAATGGAAACGGAGACGAGAGTGAAAAATCTAACGGAGCGGACGAAGAACAAGGGGCAGCGGCAAGAGGGCGCGCCCGGCGGCGGCGTCCGCCACCCCTGCCTCCCCAATCTTCCGCGCGCAGATATTATCAAAAAATATAATAGTAGAATAATAACACGGATGAAAAGGAAATAAAAATCGATTTTTTTCCCATCCCTTCAAATGCGTCGTCAGTCGGTCAAGCACCGCAAATTTCGTTTCTGCACTCACTAACCCTTCAATGTTGTGTACACAATGTTACAGTTTGAACTTAATGGACTTACAAATGGGTATATCTTGAGGAGTTGCGTGTAAATATTTCTAAAACACTTATAGTACACGATGCAATTCATTTGAGAACAAAAGCATTGTTGACTCCATAAAACACATAAACACATAATGAAAGGAATATCAAATGATAACGAATTTGCTGATTTGTGAGCTATTTTCAACTACATTGATCAGAAATATTATGAAGATAGAAGAGAAGTATAACTATATTAGGGGTAGTTTTAGGAGGTCTAATTTTTTTGCACCTAAGTAGCTGCTAACATTGTTGTGCAACTATGACTTCAATCCAAAGACGAGAATAACTTCCACGCCAACCCTCGACCTTCGGGTTTCTGGACCCACTGGTTACCATAGCAACCGCGCCCAGGTCAAAATAGAAGAATCTGTAGAAGCATCAGAGTTTGGAATTCGATACGATTGATGTAAAATGGGAATAAATACACAAATTAGCTAACAAGGCATACAAATGGAAAGCCATATAAGGAGAATAAGAAATATATCGGGTTAATCAAGGCGTAATACATTCATTTGCACGGTATGCTATCTAAATTCACGTTTCACCCTCCAGGTCTGTTTAACATCATATTAAGATATGTAACTGTCCGTTCCACCGTAGCCAAAAGGTTCCAGGCAAATAATAAAACGAGGGAAAAGAATGGGAACTGACCTTAAAAGGGGAACACAATATCGACAATATAAAATAAAAGAAGGGAGCTGCCAATAAAGAAGGGATGAAACGTAATGAAATTGGGGAAGGGGAAAGTGACGAGTAAGCGCCGCGTACCTGTTGGTGTAGAAGATCGCTGTCTGCCTCGCCGGCGGTCGCACCATTCACGCACAGTCATTCACGCACACGCGCACATGAGAGCTGTCTTCCCTATTCTCTCTTTTGCCTCGTCTCGCTCAGCCCCGGTCTCGTTGCACGAGGCTTCGAATCCGCCCTCCCCAGCTCGGGAGCGCCACCGAGACGAGCTAAGGTGGCATTTACTCATACCACGAAAACAAATCCGCGGCGCAATACTTGCCTCATCATCAGGTAGGGGGAAGTTGAAACCAAAAATAAAAAGAGAACGGCCAATCCCCGGTGATTCCGCGTAAACCGTGACATCACATGATTCTCAAGTTCTAGTCAAGACAAGACACTTATTAAGAAGAGTAAAGGGTAATCTTCCTACTCGGAAAAAATGAACTAACTCAAGTCTAAATACTTCTTGAAGGCATGGTCAAGAATTTTAAACATAAAATAACGAATCCTCGTATCTATTGTTTCAAACAGTTTTCATCCAATGACTTGCTCAATTGTTTATACCTATGGAAGACGAGCTTCAAAGTGAAGGATGTGAAAGAATAGGCGCATCGATGGGAAAAAATAGAGCGAGAACGATGAGAAATTCTTTGATTTATCTAAATGTGAGAGATGTGAATCGTTTTGATTAATATTTATAATTTAACTTTTCCAACTGGAGCACGTACGATACTTAAATGAAGACCATGTTGTACATTTCAGTGGAAAATGTATTATATTTCACTATTGTTTAAATAGTTATGATTGCTGTGCACTAAGAAAAAGAAAATAACTAACAAATTGTGACAACAACAGTAAAAATGTATTAAAAACATTTTCCAGCTAAGAAAGCTTCAACAAATCGGACAAAATTGTGTTATCAACAATGATTCTGCTTCTGAAGGGAATCGTGCGGATTTAAAACTGGAGTAATATTTTTTTCAACCTTGGTAACAAAATTCCTTGAGGAGTTTTAAGTGGCAGTTATCCTCTTTAATTTTAACCGTTCCCCTTTCCTCCTTTCCGTCCGCTGCATTACGCGCTGCCTATCGATTTCTTCGCGATGACATGGCATCAATTTCGATCTAATAAAATGCAGCTGTAGTGCGGTAGGTAGCTGATGTGTGAGAGAACGAGAATGGTATGGGGAGAAAGCTGACGTGTGGAATGGGTTACCCATGGGAGGTTTGCAGAGGGTGGAAACGTACGAGAGAGAATATAGGTAAGTACCGGCTAACGGTCGGGGGAAAACCGATCAATCATCGCATTATCAATCCACGAGGGAGTCGATGGAGTTATTATCGCATCCATGCCCAGGCTGCCTGCCGCAGCCTCGAGAAACGTAGGATTTAGGAGCAAAGTAGGTATCGCAAACAAGCAACATAACTCGAGGATATAATGGAGTTAGCAGCAGCAAACTCTTCAGATAAGAGAACGATACCGATCAATTATGTTTGCTGCTCAAGAGAAACAGTTTTCGCGGACAGGCGAAAAGGCTCCTCATTCTTACGTCACCGATGGTAAGATACATTGCCAATCCCTAGGACTTTCATTGACTGAGCTCTCACCGAGTTATGAGTTGGTACGTCACGAGTTATGTTAAGATTAACTGTTGCACCGATGATTGAATAACGTGGAATCTCGACACCTGAATAGCTACTATGGAAAAAAGCGAGCAATATTTAGATATTCTTTCAAGGAGAAAGCCGAGGAATACTTGATAACTAAAAAGACGGTTTAAAGAATTACTTCAACTAATATTCATTGGAAAACCACAGTTGATAACTTTCGTGGTGCATTTCAGATTCATTTTTTTCTCGTAAAAAATCTGTTCAAGGCATAGTCCCAAGAGGCAAGATGTTATTTTTTCAACTAAATTACGAGGGAAGCGGCAGTGCATTGACATTACTATTCAGAAACATGTCGTTAGTATGTATATTTTAAGGTCCCTTTTATGGCATATTTGAACATTTTCACTTTTTTAAACATTCAACAAAACGTGCTCCCAAAAAGACTATTAACTGTTCTACTAAAAGAAACATTATTTTTATTAAATCAATTTTATAATCGGAAACACATCTATATCAATCTTTATCATGCAAACATTATTCACTAAAGCTGGCTCAAACAACTCCGCGGACAGGGTACATAGGAAAATATTTTTTCTCTTGATTTTGATGCTTTCAAGATAAACTGTCTCAACTCTATCTACTTTGTTCATCTTAATCCGTTCTGACAAGATAAATCAATCTAATCATTACTAATGAAGTTTTTTGACGGATCACTCAATATCGCTCCCTTAGAGCATGAGGAGTGGAGGCTGGAATTACAATAGGGCGTTATTGGAAATAAAGTTTGGATTATGCAAGATTATGACGCAGGTAAATTGAAAGGTCTGACCTGATTCAAAACCTGCCGAGCCTGATAGGGATTAAAAATAATGCATATTCTTCCAAGCCTTTGCAATGAAGCTCAGCAACACAGTACTGAACACATTTCTGATAAAATCGTAGATTATACGTATTGTTATTAGAAAATATTTTAGAAATCGTGACAATAAATTAACACCTTTTTAAAAACATATTTCAACTAAAACGTATCCATTCTGGATACACGTTCGATACTATCGGAAATATTTGTCTTCATACGACGATTAAGAATAACATTTTGAGAACATTAATGCATGAGTCAAATCACATAATAGGCATAGCTGTATGGCCCTCTTTTTTCCTACAAATTAAACCTAATTAGCATATGACGACGTTTCCAGAACGATAATATACCTGGAAAGTTTTTCGCTTCATTCAGAAAATCTTTTTTTATTTATTTTTAGGAGGTAAAATATCTATTTTTTACTTTTTCATAACTTGGGACTAATTCCTACGTGGACAGCATAAGTGCAATGATCCACTTCATTTATACGAGCTTTCCGGCTTACAATGTATGCAGATAAAATCATGTTCCACATAAAATGTCATGCGATGCATGGTATATGGAAGAAACGAGTCCGAGAAATACCATTTACATTCAAATGATTTTATTTTTAATAGCAACAGTAACCTAGAAATTGACATTGAATGAAATTAATTTATTATGTCAATTATACAATACTTCAAACGAAGTATAGGAGAGAAAATTTAGCAAACAATTAGTAAATCAATCAGTCAAGTCTCCTATTCCTTACAAAATGAGGTATTGCTTTGACACAGTTGAAATTATTTTGCACACGAAGGCAAGAAAGATCTGTCTAGCTCGCCTATAAAATCATGAAGCCACTCGTCAAGTAAGGCAGGCATAACTCGCATAAAAAAACTTTCCGACCAATTTCCTGATCAATACGACCCTCAGAAAAGCAGGGAATAAATAAAAGATGCGAGGGTTGGGAAACGTGGCTGAGACTACAGAATTTGGCCCGAGACTTCTAAGACCACCCTTAAACAACCCAAGCCCTCTCTTCACTCTCCATCCAATCCTATTCGCTTGGCTCACTTTAAAAATTCTCTTCCCTCCCTCCCCGCTACCCGTGCAACCGCTCCCACACTGCCTCCCTTATCCTATAGCTATAGACTCCCACCTATTTTGCATATTAACGATATTGCCTCTTTTCTTAGAAGGAAGGGAAAGGAACGATTTGTATGGGAGGGAAGTGGATAAAATGATATAAAATTTTCATCGGAAAAGGAGGACGAACGGTGGAGGAAGTCTTCCTTTAAGGGTGAAATTTTGGAGCGTAATCATTTTATAGATGGGAAAGGAAAATAAAAGAGGCTTTTCCTGGAAACTCAATCAGACCGTATAGACTTTTAATCTATAATTCAGATTACAGGAAAATTATTGGAGGAAAGTATGAATATACTCATATTTCAGAAGAAAATAGTTATGTACATTCGATACAAGATATTTGATATTGATGTAAGTCTTATCTCTTGCTCATGCGTAGATTGTAAGAAATGTTTACTCTTTACCAAGATCCATTGATTACTTTTCATTTTTGCCTAAACAGTAGGTTGATTAATCAAAAACACTACCTTCTTTGCGAATTTTTACAAATGGTCTTCAAGTAAAGGCTTTGTCTTAGAAAAATAATCAATTTACACGTCCAAAGTATAAAAAATTAACCTATGCGCTTAAAAAACGACTACCTAATGCTAATACACTTAGTTTATTTTGTTAAGCATTAAGTTATTTATGCGTTTGAACCTGTTAATTGTCTATTTATCTTGGGAAAAGTCTTCAGTAGATAAAAAGAAGCTAAAGTAGCATGTGCCTGAATGATAAAAATTACGATAAGGAAAAACGTTCTTCAAACATTGAAGAGATGAGAGATTGAAGTGAGGACTTAGTGTTAGAGAAAAACATCCATTCACTATCATAAAAGCATCAATAAACTAACTCATTCTCTAAAAAAAAAGAACAAATACATTTTGTGGAAGAGACTTTTTCTGTAGGAAGCAATTAAGCTCAGGAGGAGCGATACATTCAAGAGCAAGGAGCTTACTCATTGCATGCTCAGCACCGTCGACCGCCCAGATCTCGCCCGGGGTAATCCGTATGGAAATTACTCTAAGATATCGGCATCGGCAAATGATTCCGCTCGAGCGGGACGCCCTGAGCGGATCCAGCGAGGGACCAAACGATGCGATCCCCAGGATTACAAGACGGTTTCGCTCTTGCGGAGGAAAGGAAGGAGAGAGAGGTAGCGAGAGAGAGACGGCAGCATCTATCCATAATCGAATGACAGGAGCGGAATTGAAGCTCCTCGACAGTGGGGTGAGGACAGTGGTAGAAGGGGGGGGAGGGGGACCGATGTGGGAGCAAAGAAGGAATGCGAGAGCAACCAATTTGGTCGTGTAAGGGCGCGCGCGCGCGTTCAGTTATTTCGGTAGCTCCCTTTGTGAGGACGGGGAGCATTGGCGCGAGGGGAGGGTACTATACCTTGGAGAAGAGCGTGGTCGGGCGCGGCGAGTAGGGAACCCGCCCGCTCTCGGTCGTGGAATAAGGAGAAGGCTGGAGATCTTCGGATCTCTATACACGAAAGGGGGACCAAGGGGTGAGGGGTTTGGAAGGGAGTATCGGTTGCTTTCGGAGGATGGGGGAGGAGGTATAAGGAGGGAATCGGGGGACTGGCAAAGGAGTTGAATCGAAGAGGAGCAGCTAGAGAAGAGGGCCGTGGGGAAAAAGGGAAAGTGATTAGGGGTGGAATTCCCTTCCAACCACCCCTACCGTGCGCTGCGCCTTAATGCTAATTTGGAATGTCCTCGATGGAACTATATATCTTATGGAGAGACTCCTCTCTCGACTCCCTATCCACCTCCTCTCTCTCCTTTTCAGTATAAGTGAACAGTTTCTTCTCCTCCTCCCAAAGGAGAATTCATTATCCGCGCGACAACAACCTGGGAGTGGATCGTCTCGATGGATCAAAAATGTTGCATTGATTCCGAAATTCTATTCAGATACGAAGCACTTGATGGGACAGAATTGCCCTCTCCGCTCGTCTTTTTTATCGAAAACATTTTATTTTATCTCCTCTGAGAATCCTTGAGTGCTTCGGCCTTGAGTGGATGCACAAGGTATTGTAAACTTTTCCGTTATATGTTGCTTTAATACAAAACAATTGTAGAATATTGCAAGCTAGTGGAATTTGTCCGTGGGCTCGGGGAACCGTGGATGAAATAATTTTATCATTAGAACGAGGGCCTTCTTTTTTAATTTTTCAGCTATCTTTTTTTCAAAGATAATGAATGGAAAACATATAGCCAATAATGCCATGAGAAATAATTAAACACGGGATTAAAACGTTTGAATATGAATGGATTTTATGATTGGGACACATGATTAAATCGTTCTAGTAAGATTGGTTTACGCAAACATATTTTGGGCTTAAACAGTAATATCCCACGAATGCATACAAATGTGGATAGCAATAACTGTATCACCTATCGTAGAAAATTGAGAACCATAACCTTATTTCACTGCATATATGAGCACAAAAATACACCGCACAATTGGTCAATACTCTAGAAATAAGCAAAGAACCTTTTATGAATTTAGTCGCCATGATAGACTCTCAGCATAGTAAAGAATCATCTGTATCAGCTGTAGAATATTTTCAGTAAAGTAATAAAAGCAAAATTCATCCATTCCTTACATAAATCTATTCTGATCGCTTCAGAAGACTGTGTGGCCCAGGCAGAGATGTTTGAGATGTCTCTTCAGCTGGATATTATGATACTCACTCAATAAGCTAGATCCTACTCGAAAATATCATAATGTAGTGAGTACTTCTAAGTCGCATGTAACGTATCGAATTGGTTTATTATATTTAATCCAAAAGATAATGCAATCAAATAATTGATAACACTCGCCTACTAGACTAAAAAAAACCTGCTTAACTGAATGACGAGACCTTATTGAAAGAAGGGACTATTACAGCATGAGAATCAATAAGATTAAATGCATTACTCGCCATGCATTATCGAATCTCTTCTTTCTGCATAGAGCTGCTTCTTCCATTTGCTTTTTGTAGGTTAAATAGAAAACCTACCCTGAGGTCTAGTTGACGCGCTCATCTTACAGTATGGCACCCACGTTCCCAATGAACCTATCCGAAAACACTGACTGACGTCTGAGTACGGCTCCTTGCTCCCTTACGTGGCATTCCCAAAGATCAAGTCTCCCAACCACAACCTCCACCCGCACTTCCCCCTGTGCAGACCACCCAAACACATTACGATTTAAAACGAAGGGGAAAAAATCAACTCCGATTTTACATTTTTTTAACTCGTGCATAAAAAACTTGCAAGCACGTACAAAACTCTCCATGGAAAAAATAAACATGCGAGGGGTGCACGCAACACGCGTGTGAAAGCTACGCACCAAATCTTGAGAGGTAAATGAAAAATAAAGAGACCGCAACCCTGGCACCCGGTAATGAGGCCGGACGCCATTTTGTTCTGCAGTTATCTTTGACGATGAAGTGGCACGGGGAAACCATGCCCCAAAAAATGGATTAAAAGATTAAAAGGGCGGGAGAGGGTGCGATGTGAAAGGAGGCCATGCGTTGACGAAGGCGAAGCAAGGGTGAGGGAGCGTTTACGTTAAACTGAACGAATGACTATCGCACTGATCATATAGCAACTTGATGCACACTTTGTACACCAAAGATAGAAGATACCACTCGCGCAATACATGACATGATAGTTACATAGTTCTTCCTTATAGTATGTTAGTGAGACTCCGGAGCGGTCTCAAATACTCTTTTTGAAGTGAAATCTGAATTGCAGAGTACACAGAACATGAAACTAAATGATTTTAGGTACATCAAGGCAATAGAACGACGTAGTGAAAAAGCAAGGGTTGAGAGATACCTACACAATTTCGTAACTGAACGTAAGAAGTCAGGTGTGGCCTGAGTAATGACGTCATACTAGGAAAACACTGATTACAAAAAAATCTTACAATTGAGAGTATCTTGAAACAAAGAGACTGATTGTAAGTAAAACTAAGGAATTAGTTGAGTAACACGAGAAAACAGTATCAAACGCAATTGCAGAATTATTGAAACATACAGTATAACAAATGCCGAAATAATGAAACAAACTTTTCAAATATAGGTTAATGATATTAATAACTGTGAAAAATATCTTGCTACTAGGAGACACTATAAAGGATTTCTCACCTTATGACATCCACTTTAAAATTTTTCTTACCAAAGATTGACATCCACAGGGATGACGCATAAATATCAGTTTATTAGGTGGTGCGGAGGGTCACTATAAATTTGCCGTCAGGTTAGAGAATGCATCGGTTTTTCTACCGGAATCCCTGCGAACAAAAATAGCGCTAACTTACAACTGAAGTGATTACATAAGATTTTCTCTGCAGTGTGTATGTCATCCTATAGCCTTTTTCACGGACTCTTTTATAGATTAAAATTTTGATTTTAAATGATAACAATGAATTCAAAGCTTTTGCACGAAGAAGAATATTTTCACAGATATATATTGAAGAGTTTATAATATTTACAAAACACATGGGAACTACAAATAACTGAACGTTTCTGCAATACGCCCAAGCGCAATAAGACTGTTTAGGAATTTTTTGGAGCCATGATCTTTAGCAAAATAAGGATTCATGCTCAAGTCGTGTAGTTCATGCATGTTCAAGCTCATGCATGAACTGCACGACGAATTCACTCAGATACGCTTTGATAATTTTCCTTCGATTTCATTAGAAAAATTCTGTGGCCCGCAACAGCAAGAATTCTACCGAGAAAGTCGCGTGTGGCATTTTGGAGTGTTAAGTGTTTTAACATAAGAATAGCAATCATAGATGCCTATTGCATAAATAGAGGCAGAAAAATTAAATAAAAAATTTAAGCAATGAGATTTTACAGAGAAATTTTGAATTGATTATATAAAGGAAGAGTAGGTACGATAGGTAGTGGCATAATAGATTAAATATTTTGAAATTACTTTACTTGAAGAAGAGCATATCAAAGTAAACATTACGAGTAGGAGACATTTTCAAAGAAAACATCATCCATTATCAAGCTATAGAATTAAATGCTTAGTAACAGTAACCTTGAATGAATTAACTTTTTCTGGACATATCCCAAAAGTATCGCAATGATAATATTGCTGGTGAAAAAATAATCCATGATGAGAGTGCAGAAATAACAGAATAGTAACTTAAAATAAATTGATGACTCCTGAAGATTTAAATATAAAGAATGGCGAGATTAGAAGTGTGGTGTTCAATGGTTTCCATAACTAGTCTTACATTAGGGAAAGAAGATGCGTTACGAAACGAAAAACGTTGGGGGCTTCTGAACCAGATGGAGAAAAATTGAGACAAAATGATTCCTGCCGTAACAATTTTACAAATAAATGGAGAGAATTCTAATCGGCCGTCATTTTCATCGGTAATGAGAATGATGCGTCAGAAAATACTCTTGGGTAATGAGTTTTATTTACTTTTTCATCTTGAAACTCATAACCATAACATCACCAATAGTAGTCACCAATGCAAAATTTATTTTATTCTCATTTAATGTAACATTTTATTTAATCATTGAATAAAAATTTAACATTCCTCATAATTTTCTTGGTGTACGTTTCGCCGTAGGCATTCTTCAGCCATTCTTCAATTAATTTCTCCTACCATTTATGTTTCCAAAAGGCTGTTACACCTTACGAAGCGCCCATTAAGTATTCCTCCAATAATTCGCAGGTATTCATTATCTATTCTCCCAAACCCATCTTGGGACTTCTTAAATGAAGAATACACCAAATCTATAGAAATAATTATCAATTAAAGTGGCGCAACTCAATAAACGCATATTCGACTCATTAATGAGAAGAAAACCTTTTGAACATACCAAAGGCACCGATTGTCACGGATGACAATTCAGTCATCAATAAGCGAGTGGCCGCGACGGAACAAAGGATAGGGAAATGGAGCAAGAGGTTTGGAATAGATGAGCGAGTGTCGGAGAATGAGAGCGGGCATCGGCAATAGTGGGAGGATTGCCGGAGAGAGAAAGAGAGAGGACTTTTGGCGGCTCAGGAGTGGCGCGAGGGTCGGAAAAGAGGGGGAGTGGGAGTCGGTAACAAGAGTCGAACCGGCGGACATGCAACCAGGTTCATTCGTGTATACGTTTTTAAACGATGCCGGGCTGCCCTTCATCTCCCACTGCACGTCCCATCCCCACGTCAGCCTCGCCCCCTCTCCAACTTAAACACACACACACATATCAGTGTCACCCCCCATCCGGTCACATCGGCTGCCTTCTTTCACTCATTTTTCATTCCCCTGCACTCCGCATTCACCATAAACAACCCACAGACGCCCTCAGTCACTTCACAAACCCTCCCCCCACCCCCTCTCACTCCCCATCCCGACCCGCCACTTTTATTCGCGAGACTTCGATAATTATTTTTCTCAGACTCCCTCCATGGCCATTTTTTTAGCCCGTTCGTGTTTATACTAGTGCGGATAAAGCGCCACCATTGGATACCTCCCCCACAACCCTTCGTCGGCGCTCCCCTCCTCGTAGAATCGAACGCAAACTCTTCCGAAGTAAAGCGCGCTCTGTCCCACCGCCACTCCTTCCCACCGTGGCTTCCCCCCACTTCGCCCTCCCCCAAACGAATCCTCGCATTCTACCTTCGACCGCGGAGACTCCCTTTTTAGTGCCGCTGCTCTTTTTTTAATGCGATGCCGATCCCCCCTGGGTCTCCCCCCCCCTCCATCCACACTCTCGTTCAAACCCCTGCATCCTCACCCATGGATCCCGACTCGAAGCCCTTTCCCCTGCTTTCCGCCCACTCGTACACTCTCGTCGCTAAGCTCCCGCCTTGCATTCTCTTCATATTCACTCCCTTCCCCCCCATCTACCCCCCCCCAAACAGCATCACTAAAGAGCGCGGCTCACGGAGCAGCGGGCATTAAAGGTCTGGGGGGAGGAGGAGGGAGTGTGCAGGAGAGAATGATGGATAAAAGCGGTGCGACGAGGTAGAGAGTGGATATACAGGACGTTCGACGTTTCGCAATGCGGATAAGTTGTCAGGATAAACACGGATCGGATGTGAGGTGAGACCAGTTCGAGGGAAAGTGGGATATACACGGGATCATGTCGATAGTAACCTGATTTTTTCGTCTCTGCGGCGGATGAGGACACTGGAAAAAAATGTTCTACAGGAACAATGTCATATTTTTAATGCATGAATGAATTTATCGTGACAGATGTGAAATTTTTCGGAGACCAGAGTGACCAGTTACCAAAAACTTCGCGGATTTAGATGTGGAATGTGTTTCACCACAACAGAGAATTAAATATGTCTCTACCTTTTGTGAAAAAAAAAATTCTGGTGACTCTATTCGTAGAATCACCCAGTATAAGTCACCCAGAATAGTTTCCCGTGAATTCATAATAATCAAGAAAAGTGTACGGAAAAGACCTACAAAAATAAATTAATAATGCGACGGCCAAAATGGAAATTTTTCTAACAAAAGGGATGACATTTTATTTATACTGGCTGGTATACTTTTCTACGTTAAATTCTAGCTAGAGCAACGACATCACCAATGAAAAAGATTATATATTATAGAATATTACAAATAGATTTCATTAAAATGAAGATCCCTAGACGAATTCGATATTGATTAAGAAATTACTTACGATATTACTTAAGAAATCAAAGAATTTTACGAGTGAAAACGCTACTTCGTTGAGTTGCGGAGATTCCACATCTCTAGCGTAACTTATTGAGTTTGGTTAAAAGGGGGAACTCACTACGCTACTCTCACCACAAAATTATTGTATTAAATGGTCATGTCATTTGGTCCGTAAATGATCTCCAAATTCGACACCTAGCCAGTGAAAATGGAATAAATATCTGCGTGTAGTGACTGAGTTCCACGTGTCATTTCCCAATTAAAGAAAGATTTTGGTGAAAATTAATTATGACGAAGTATCTAAAATTTCGATAATTATTGTCATACGTTAATGATATATGAAGGAAAACTTACAGAAAATTGTTATGATTTTACATCAAAATCAATGATAAAAGGTATATTTCTGGTGAAATATAGCCTATCGGAAATCGGAACACTGAAATACGGGCGTGGGGTTTCAGGATTTCAGAGGGAGATTAGCGTGTTTAGGAGGGCAGGGGCGAAGTTTTCCACGCAAAAGGGGAGATGGTGAAATAAAAAGCGTGCCGGGGTTTAATGAGGAGGAGGAGAAGAGATGAATCGGTCGCGGAAGATACGGAATGAAAGAGGGGTGGTGGGGAGAGAGAATCAAAAAGAGTGATTTCTGAAAAAAAAGAGGGCCACACGGTTGGCTGGTCGAGGCTCGGCGAGTAAGAAACTGCGGTTGAGTAAGAATCGGCACCAAAACGGGGAAGGAAAAACCCAAACCCCTTCAAAAAGAATTCGGTCGAAGGAGATGCTCCCCCGCCTGGTGTCAAGAGTTAAGAGAGAGGGGGAGAAGGCTAAGGGGTGATGCACGTAGAGGGGGAAAAAAAGACGTTCGATGCCACCGAAGCGTGGATTGAAAAGATTTCCCCCCCGTTCGGCGTTTGGAAGTGGATTAGAAGGAAGGGCGAGGGAGTGAGAAAGGTAAAATTTAGAGATGAAGGGAGAGAATGAAGCGTGAACGGGAGGAAATCTGTCAAATAAAAACCGGTTGAAAGAGACAAAAAGTGAAGCGGCGGAGAAGTGAAGTTTACGTGAAAGGAGTGAATGATGCGAGAGGCCATAAGTGAATGCTGGCAACTTCTCCGAGTCAAAATTTGATCGCGGGATACTAATGTAGACATTCAAATCTTCGGAGATGTATGAAATTATTTGATGTACACGATATCATTACGTAACCGGGATGCACATATGTACGATTACTTCCTTTCATTTTTACAAATTGCATACCTACGCTTTAAATTAAGACACAGAGAACGCAACAGAAAACAAATTTAAGTGCTTTAAGCAATCGAAATTCAAAGCACTGAATCGATGCCTTTAAGACAAGAACATAGAAAAAATATTCTATGCACGAATAATAACATTGGTGTGAAATAATAGAAATGCAAAGTAAAGCAAAATATTTACCCTTTTTTATTTTTAAAATCCTTTCATAGGGTTAATTATAATACTAGTTTTTAACACTCGATCAGTCATTGGAAATTGTAATTCCTTAGCGTTCAAGTATTTTCATTTGACTATGCAACATTTATTCAACCTGACACACATTTGCCGTCAATAAAGAGGGGCAGTTAAGCACATTGTGTTCACAGGTTTTTACGAACTTAATGCCTGCTTTGATTGAGGAAAATATCATTCGCATCAATGAACAAGCATTGAAACAAAACACTATTTAATGGAAAAAGTCAGTAACTCACTTACAATAGTATTCTAAATGATCATCTGTTGCCTAAGTACCAAAACTGCTGCTTTTATTTTCTAATGTTATATATTTCTGGAAAGAAAAAAATGTTTTAATTTTGAATTTTTTTAGCATAAGATAAAACATTTAAGTGGCTTATATAATATTTATAGACATTAAATTGAACTATGAATTATGAACTATGATAAAACTATGAATTAAGTTCTCTCGGATTTTTTTTAATCTCTCTATTTTGTGCATATTTCAGACCTAGATATTTGCCTGCTTGAATCTTCTGGCATCGACAAAAGAAAGGCACGGAAAAACCCTTAATATATTTTGCAACGAGGGTAAAGGCAGGTAATGGTCCACTGCTGAAATACTGAAGAGATGGAGCTGATACGCGATGGAGTCATTATCAACTCCTTCTATAAAACTTGTATTTATTTTTAGGAAATAACCCAGTACGTATCTCAAATATTCGGCGTTGAAACGAACGAGAGATCTCCCTTCGAGTTACTCTTTTTTGGGAGTGAAACTTATTTTCCCGAGTTTGCCCGTCTCTACTACTTCCAAGGGAGGAGACGCGAGACGAACTACATCCAACAGGACAAGAACTTTCCGTGATTTCTTTCATCTATTTCCTCTACCTTTCTCTTTCAATGCCCAATTCTCCCATCCTCCTCCCCTCGTTTACTTCAATCCGGCCTCTCGAAGAGGGCTCTCGCCGGGAAGGGAGGGTGGGTGGGAGATCTGAGACGCACGGACAGGCAAGTCGGGCGGCGGTTGAAAAGAGAGCGAGGGTAAGAAGACGAAGAAAAATAAACCGAAGGAGCAAATTAACTGAAGTAGGTGATGCGTACACCCCATGCCACGCAAAATTGACATCTCAGTCCCCTTACCCCAACGTCTCTCCCACCCCCGGAAAAGACTCTCGAACCCGACCACCACGCCTTATCCCTATCCCATCCCTTTAAACCGACGAATAACCCACCACCTCACCTCATCCCTATTTTTCTCCGCTGCAACCAAATTTCCCCGCCACCTTTCGGGAAAAAAACGAGAAAAACCTTTTTCTGGTCTCTGATGTAATTCCTTATCGCTCGAGGATTTCCACCCTTCGAAATCCCTCGTTTCTCTACACCCCGCCGACCCCTCACCAACCAATTGAAAAAAATTAAAAGAACCCCCAACCCTTGAACCCCCTCAAAGTCCCGGAATCGGCGACCGAAACCCATGAAACCTTATTTAACCCAGTCGATTTTCCCCCATTCACCCCTATTACACTAACTATATTTTCCTTTGCTGGAGTATTTCCCCATCTCCTCTCCACAAAGAACGCTTTAATACCCCTCCTCCCAAACCCTCTACGTTTTTCCTCTTCTGCCCTCCGAACATGTTCCCTGGTTGGTTGGTTATTCGGCGGAGGCGACCGACTACTGAGGCCATTTGCACCAATGAGGGCAGAAGGAAGCAAAAGCAATCGGAAGCAACGTAGATGTAGTGTTACCGAAGAATGACGAATATCAAAGTAACAGAGAGAATCACTAACGAAGAGTTGGAAAAAGAATATGTATAATGAAAATGGCGAAGAAGAGGAAAAAAATTTATCGGACATATTTTGCGACACAAGAGCCTATTGCAACCAACAGTGGGAGGAGAAATGAATGGGAAGAATTATCATGGAGGATTTAGGATATAATACATCTGGTAAATTATGAAATACATGAAAAAGAATAATTATTTAGGAATGTAGAGATTGGCTGAGAGGAGAGTGGATTGGAGAGCTGCAGCAAACCTATCTTAGTATTGATGAATACTGATGATGATGAGGAGGAGGAGGGTGGAGAAAAACCCAGCATTCGCATATGTCTGCTCTATTCCAATGTTTTTAACACTGTTTCACGCCTAATTCGACGGACGGAGAGCTGCGTTTGAAGTTAGATCCTGCTTTTGAAGTTCACTCTTCATAGCGCCAAAGTAGGAATCGGCATTTCGCTAATAAATCTCCGTCACTTACGAGATTTGAACCCGGACCCTAAAGGTGGGAAGCCAGTCTATTTCCATCCACCAAAAAAACCAGGTCCACATCGTTTACCATGCAGGAATTCTTGCGACGATATAAATCACCATGCAGAACGCCACCAGCATTTTAATACATAATTCATTAGGGAAATCTACCGGTTAAAGTTAGGTTGAAATGAAAGTCAGTAAAAATCCTCCAGATTTTTTATAGGTGGAGGGCCCTATCTACCTCAAGTATTTCTTTCTTCATTACAGCGTACGTCTTACTCTTCCTCATCCAGTCCATAAAACCAATTCTCATACTTCCTCTTCCCCTTTTATCCAACATCCCTCCCTCAATCACGGTCTTGAGCAACCCAATACCCTCATTACCTCTTCCAGCCACCTACCCTGGCTCCCCCTTATCTCATTCAGAAGTTTCCTCTCCATGTCAAACGCTTCCTCATTTGTCTTCCTTTTGGTGCACTTCACCTTCTCCATCTTCCTCCACACCTACATCTCGAACGTCTGCAAGCTATTTTCGTCCTACTTTCTCAGAATCCACGTTTCTTCCCCATACAACGCCACACTCCATATCAAGCTCCTAATCAAAATCTTCTTTACTTAAGGATCCTGTCATCAGCTCCCTTATATTACTAAACACTTCCTTCGCTAACGCTATTATCGTCCTAATTTCTTTGCTAATAACTGATGTTTTCTTCTAGCGTACTACTCAAGTAATTAAATTCCTCTACTTGCTTCAGTTTTCACCCTCCTAATTTTATATTGAGCCTGGTTTTCTTTGTCCGAGAGAATGTCATTACTTTTGAAACATGATAGAAAGATTTAATTCATGAAATAAAACAATACAAAGGAAATCTGCACTTATCGTTAAAACTTCTACAAGTAAACATTGCCAAACCCTACGGATGGAAGGAAAATGCAGGGGCTTCTATTGACTCAAGAGGTTACACATTTATCTAAGATATCTTGGCAAATTCTGCGCACGAAGGTTTCACGGTGACACGATAGATATTATTTAAACCCCACAAAAATTCTCCACATTTTACAATAGCGCCAAAATTAGAGGGATATACTGTCGGAAAGGTAGATAAAACATTTCTTCTTCCTACGCTCTATTTATGACTACAAAACAAACAGATCGAGACAATAATCCGTCAATACATATCTCACCATTATTCATTTCTGTCCTTTAATTCCTTCTCCCTATTTCACCAGGTCTACATGATTGTGGTCCCATCATCCCGTACCACACGCCTTTTTGAAAACTTGCAGTGTAGTTATGTACGTAGACGCTTGAATTAATTATATGAGCAACCTAAATCATTTTTCTTCGAGTAAGCTCGGGGGAAAAGGAATTTTGAAAGCTACAAAAAGAAAAAGATCCTAGAATTTCCAACTAATTGGCCAGTATTCTAGTCATAATCATAGTGCTCAGATGATATTCTTAGATGTGTTCCGCGGCAATTAGGCATATACTTGGGGCATTCCTCATCTCAGTCCCGGTATTCGAGCAGACAATCGCCGTATATTTCGGGTGACAAGAGACGGTGGTGACTGCCAAGCTCTTCCGTCAAAAGAACACGTAAAATGGGCGCATGAAAAGGACTGGCAAATCCAAAAGGGGACCACCTTCCCTAAGCCGATCGGCGCCTCCCTCTCTATTCGTTGTCCCTCAATCCGATCATCGTCGACGCACGGTCACGGCCTACCACTAGAGTGTCAAGCGACGCGTGCCTCGACGAAAATCCGACGAAGGGGGATGTGATTACCGAGCAAAATGCGAACGGATAAATTGGTCCCCGTGCTTGAATCGAAGTGACGAGCGAGATCGATCGGATCCTTTGATGTTCCAGAGACGGATTCCCGATGAATACCCACAAAATGCGGAAGGGAAACGTTTGAAGAATTAAGTACGCCTTTACCGCCGCAGTTTAACCGCAGAATGGAACAGGTTACCCAAAGCGGTATCTTCAATGGTCTAACGAAGCCGATTTCTCAACCAAATCATGCCAGCAATTACATTCTTAAGGTGTGGTAATTCAGTTCACAGTTAGCTTGCTTTTCTATGTAAATGTTGTGGAATCTCATTGCATACGATTTGAGTCACAGATCTAATGTTTCCCTACCTTTTTGTTTAATCCCTGACCTTTAGGTTTGTATTATGTTCATAAAATTTAATTAAATAATTTTTCAACGGTACAGGCCTCTCTGAGTTAGCTCCGGATATCTCTTGCAAAGAAGTCAACGTTATAAGTTAAAATAGTAGTTATTAGTGACCATAGAGGAGGGATAAGAATTATATGTTAAAAAAAACATTGATGGAAACTCCGAAATATAAATGATATGATAGTAGTATTATTTTACATATCATCGTAGGAGTTGAATGCATATTCTATTCCTATAAAAGCTTGGATTAGAATTTATTGTCGATGTTTTATAATTCGTTGTCTCGGGCGTGACGTCATGAAATCGACTTAACATAATGAAAAGTAAAGAAAACTTTGTAATTCCACATAAATATTTAATGTACGACCTAGGTTTCGACGTGGAACGTCATTATCTGGTACAATTGCATAGAAGGTAGAGAATAAATAGTCACACACAAAATTATTTCAAAAACAAAATTCCCAAAAACACAACGGTCTGAGGTGTGGGTTAAGGGGTGGAATTCCCGGGGGTGGCGTTTGGCCAAGGAGGTGGGGAATGGGTTTAAGAGCATAGAGTCATGGAGGAAGGAGAGGATTAGGAATTTCCAGACCGTTGTATTTTTGGGAATTTTGTTTTTGAAATCATTTTGTGTGTGACTATTTATTCTCAACCTTCTATGCAATTGTACCAGATGATGACGTACCTCGTCGAAATCTAGGTCGTACATTAAATATTTATGTGGAATTACAAAGTTTTCTTTACTTTTTATATGTCGATGTTTTAGTTAAACTGCATACAAGAAAATCACTGGACATAGGTATATTAAAGGAAATACTTTGAACGGATCTGCTAAGATTATTTTATTAACATAACACTCACCACTACTGCACTACTCCCTTGCTAGGCCGGATAACACTGAATCAAAAAACTTTGTGATTCACAGCTTATAGTTATTGATTCAACTGGTTACGCTAAACTGTAGCATCTTAAGGAAATCATTAAGAAATATTTCATCTTTACTAAGATGAATTACGGTTGGGAGTTTCCGGCGTAATTTTGTGGAATTTGCTATTCACTTTTTAATTCAAAAGGTAACAACTTTGATTTTTCCACATTCAGGCTTCAATTTAAATGACCATGGTTTCGACGATGACGTTTACCGTCGAAACCATGGTCGTTTAAATTAAAACCTAAATGTGGAAAAAACAAAGTTATTACCTTTTTATTCAAAATGAATTACGGTATTTTCCTGAATATGGTGCAGTATAACGTTACTAGTTTAAATAATCGATGATGGTATTCTGTGGAACGTGAATTTGTTAATTTGATGTTATCTTAATACAAAAAAGAGTTCCACAAGGATTTCACCTCAGCCATCTCTCACGGATAATAATGATCAAAGGACATTTTCGATAATCCTCACGCCATTCGCAGACAAATATTTACAAAGGACGGATCGCTGCACGCATCCTCACACTGTAAGCTCTTTCTTTGCATGCCAAACACGGATCGAGGGTGGAGTCAGATGGAATCACTCCCTAGGCCTCTTCACGACGCATGAAGGCGTGCATTGCCAGGCAGCAGCGCGTATGTCTGCCGGGGGAGAACAAGAGACATCGCGGTGAATCGTGCAAAGGAAGCGATGGAGCGAGGATAAAGGTGGAAGACGGAATAAAAAGTCAGGTCTGTGAATGAGAGAAAGGGAAACAGCGAACGAGATGAGAAAAGGATGCGATAGCCTATACGGCAACACTACTGCGTCGGGTATAGGAAGACGAGTAGTGAGGACATAAAAGAAGTACAGGCCTAATAGAATCGATAGTAGGTAATTTGGGGTTATTATTTTTTGGATAGCTTTTAACGCATTACAGACGCCAATCCCACAACATTGGGGTTCTCACCTGAGACTTACGGACTTTTCACATTTTATGATTTATGTTATGGATCCCCCAGCTTTCACTCGTAATTGGTAACACATGCGTACCTATGCATAAGATTTGTCGCTCGAAAGAGGTTCAAATCCGAAGCGAGGATTTTAATTTTAAAAATTATCATTATGTATACATACAGTTTCGTCATGCAGTGATATCAATTTAAAAAATCAGCTAATGCAGTGAATGAGAATGAAGGTTTTTCGGAAATCCTTTATTTTTCACCTCCACGTTTTATTTAATAAGGTCCTTTCATTTTCTTGCAGCCTCGATATTGAGATACCAGCTACATAAATGATTTTTCGTTGAGCTACACCGTGTACTTCACATATCAGCCCGAAATATTTTGGCCACCCCTGAATTTAACACCAAAATTCCCTTCTCTGTCTTCTTTGGATTTCAACGTTCATAATTTCCTACGAGTTATTCTATTATTTTCACTAGTATGCGAGTCAAACTTCATTCCTTATGTTTAATTTGTTTGTAATTTACAGCTAGTTATTTTTACCATAACCATATCTGTAATATTCCCTTTGCGTTCCGAGTTTTTAAAAGCCCCGACGCCAAAGGCATAAGGGAAAAAAAGAAGTTCTAATATTCACAATTAATACTTTTCCAGTTGCGAATAGGCTTGGGAAAAAATATCGATAGGTATATCAAAAACGCGATATATTTTTTAAAATCTATCGATAATTATCGTCGATATTTTTCATGTCGATACATCAAAAATTGATTTTTTTTTCCGAGTATCAAATTCGATATATTTGTTTAGCACGTCACCGTTGTAAAGTTGTTTCTCCAGCTGCGGTGTCTAGTGCTATAACGAAAATAAGTGATGATATTCGCTTAGAACATAGGCGAATGGGAAAACGGTTTGATTGATACTGGTTTGATTGATTAAAATTGATTGTAAAAATAAAAGAATTTTTTGTTACTTCTACATGTCCATCATTTTCCAAATTTTACTTCAACATTTTTTATATGTTTTGGTGAAACTTTAAGGAACCACTTGTTTTGGCAAAATTATCGATATATAAAAATATCGATAATTTTGGCTCGATAACTATCGATACATGTTTTAAATATTGATACGATATCTAACGATATATTTTTTTTACTTGCCCATCCCTAGTTGCGAAGCGCCTAAAACTCAAGCCGATAAGAACTTTTTATATGAAAGCGTAAGCCATAGGATTCTGAAATTAACGAACTCTCAAATTAAAACTAAATGATAATGCACTTTAAATCTTATTTTTATATTTCTATAGGTAGTTCTTCGGTCCCACACAAAAAATAAAGGATTCATCACAAAACATCATTCAAATTAATACAACTCGGAAGGAACATAAAAATAATGCAGACCTTTTTTGTTTATTAAAGGCGAAACATTGCTAATTCCATAAGCACGTTTCATGAGAAATATATTATACTTTATGTGATAAATCCTGGTGCCCTCTTTTACGAAATAAAATAAGTTTAGACATTTAATTTAAAAGTTATATGTACCTAACTACTGAAATCATTCGCTACTTGATGTGTAAGGCATAGCAACTATTCTCTAATCATGTTTTCAGGTATTTGTCTTAAAGTTTTACATAAAGCGTTTCATCCATATCAAATATGCTTTTTACTCACATTCTGAAGGCTAGCATTCATTTACTCGCCTATTCTGTGCTTCACCGAAAAAAGTGGAATGGAATCCCAGCAGAAAAATTGACTCCGACAACATTTCATCATATAATAAGCGTCACCGCTAAAAGGGCATATTCACCGTTGAAAAAAGCGTGCCATTCATGAAATATACGCTCCCTAGTTCAGCTGGCCATTGAGTTTACCTCTCCAAAATTAGACCGATTGGGAAATAGGCTGGAAACCTTATTTCAAGTCCAACTCGACAATCTTTGATATTTCACGTAGAAAAGACAAAATATAAAATACTATATTTGTTGATTCTTGAATCAAAGCTGGATATTTCACCACTACCTTGTTGTTATCTGAATTTAACGACCATTTCATTTCAACTTCGGATAGCATTCCAAAACATTTCGACGGCCAGGCGATTTTGAGAAACCCAAAATAAAATACCTCGGTCATTTTCCTGACCACTCAATTTTAAGCGCTTGAATCGTTATGAGAGTGTGACTCATAGAAAAGAAGTTGATCACAAACTCAGAGCCATTAAAAATCGCCCGTACTGGCAGGGAACTTAATAAAAAAACACAAACTGAGGTCAACTGGAAGAGAAATGGTAAAAGGGTGGGCTACGAGAACACAGAAGATAGCGTGGCAGGTCCGATGGGGTGGTGTAGTTCATGGGTAAAGGGTAAATTTAAAAATTATATTTTTTTGCGATGAATGAAAAGCTTTCCCACAGGGAGCGAGATATATATAAAATAAATTCGCATAAAGGCCTCCCAGATTATTTGAATTGCGACGAAAAAATATAATTTTTTAGGCTAAATGCACGTTTTAAAAGGACTATTCATGGATAGCGCATAGTGAAGAAGAAAGTGCGTTAGAGTTAAGAAAAATAACAAACATGCAATGAAAAAATGATCAAATATACCATATCCACTCCAGCTGTAGAGCACTTCCGTATTTTATCAAGAGAAATGACATTTCCTCTCAATATTCGGGATTTTTCCGGGATATATGGGATCGAAGTAATTTCCTCAGTTGAGATCCAGCGAGACATGCTCCTAAATTGACTGTGGGTAGTTTAAACGTATTTCGAAAGCCAAATTGAAAAGATAAAAATATGAACGAGCTGAGTGATATATCTAGACATCGGGACCATTTTAAAAATCTTATTTTTTTCGTCCGCTTGAGTTGTTTCCCTCAAAACAAGATATAATTACCGATATTATGTGAACACTGTATTTAGCTTACCTATTTTGACTTATGTAGCTAACCTCTCATTGCAGCTTTCTCACAGCAATGGCACTTTTTTCCACTAGATACCCTCGGTTGAGTTATCTGGTAATCATAACGTAAAAAGGTAGCGTTCCTGAAAATCCACGTGCTACATCCAGTTGCCACATCCAGTACATATCCTCGACTCTAGTTGGCAGTTTCCTCTTCAATTCTGAATTTTCCTGGATTTTCATTTATTCCATCCGTTGGATTCTAAGCATTTTTATGAAGCATTAATTAGGCTTCTTGATAAATATTCTTCTTCACTAGGGTTATGTAATTAAGTTTTAGTATTTTTATTTATCACATGTTTTTCTATTCAATAATTACGTCATCTTGTGCCGAAAAGCGTTTAGCGGCCACTGAAAAATTCTTGGGCTCAAAATTGGGAGAAATTTCCCCATTCACCACAATAAGATTTAGTACGTGAGAGGTTTTGGTTATCAGGCTAAACCTCAAGTGACTAAGGCCTATTTACCCAGACTTTCAATACAACCGGAGCCTTGTGTGAGCGCTGCTCTCACCGATCAAACGAAATTTTGAGTTGGACGCAAATGAGATTAATATGAATCATAAGCCAGTGCAATTAGTAGCTCGCATACTGTTTCTTTGGTAACCCGTCTCCACCAAAAGTAATTCAGGCCTTAGATTACAGAGGGATAGAGAAAATTCCCTATATTTTTCGTTAACTACCACACGATCTAAATCGTGTGGTATCGCCTTTTATCAAGCACTAGATTTAAAGTTTATTTTTGTACGTATCGTACCAATGAGTTTGTAAAGGAAAAAAACCTTTCTGACCAAATCAACTGTGAGAGAATTATTTTGGATAATACGATATAATACATAAACTTTTCGTATAAAATTAATACTTAATATGACAATCTAAAACTGTTCGTGTATGTTGTGACTTTTATTGAATATGCACTACAGTTTCAGCTACCTGAGTCCCGATTTTCCGAGGTTCTATTTAATTCTAAGCAAGAATACTTATAAAAAGAGTCGTTTTAGGCTTGATCTGGTGGAATATCATAATTAAAGAATATTGGCAATTTTCCACAATATTAACTTAAATATTCTATTCTAAAAATATACTTTAATATAAAAGGATACTTATGTTTTTTTCTCACCAAGGCAGTTCAAATCATGGAAAGAAACTCCAGAATTCGGCAATAAATTAATTCCATTTTCATTTAGATATTCAAGAGCACAATTTTTTCCTTACACACTAATTTCGGAAAATCATGAACATGTCTCACTGTTTTCTTGATCTATCTCCACTCATAACCCTTCCGTATTATCCGAGTGTTGACATTCCGAGATAGAGTCAGTCCAAATTAACACGGATATTGAGACTTCGCTGTTACTTCATAATGACAAGGGCATTTGCAAACATGGCACCGGGAAGCTTGAGAGGATTGAACGAACGTTTCCCGAGGTTGCTGCGGACTGATATCGCTGATGGCCACTTTCACGGCCGTTCCCTTCGACCGACTGACACGTCTAAGACCTCCGAAGGAGAGCATGAACGGAGTGAAAGTGGCCAACGTGTGCGAGTGTGGATATTATCGTGAGCATTGGGATGGCACGAAGCGAGGGATAAGGGTAGAAAACGAACTCGAGAGGATACTGTGAGGACTTAAGTGAGGGTGGATGTGAAAGTAGAGAGTGAGAGACACCGGAGAAGGAAGAAGAGAGGCGCTCAAGGGAGGAATGTTAGGGATAAGAAGTGTGTTATATTATGACCAGCGGACCAGACCGGTCACTTGGGGTTTGGGATCAATCCTTGCCGGAGAGGTGGACTACAGGGGTTCGGGGTAGAGATGTTAGACAATCCCTTAGGCCGCACTTAGGTACAACGGGGGCCACCCTCGCCGGCCCTGTCTCCCGACAGACCCATCGGGGTGCGGAGGATAAGGGTGCTGTGGAGGGAGGAGGTTTCAGGGGTGGCGGGAAAGGATGGGTTTGGAAGGAGAGAAACGAGCGATAAGAGATGGAAGGAATAGAGTTGACTGAGGGGACTTGGGATTTCGGTGCAGTGAGGGACATCCGGAGGGAGGGGTAGGACTTCGGAATGGCTCCAGGGAGATGGGGAAAGCGCTGGTTGGATTCACGAGAGAATTTTGGGAAACATAAAGATCCTACCGTCGCAATCCCATTCTGTTCCTCCTCATACGCGAACGGGATGGCTTGAGAGCAACGCACTACTCAAATGGGATCACCGCTGATCCCATCTCAAGGCTATGCGAAGAGGGATATGCGTCAAGGGTGCGTTCCGCGGGGTGAAAAATTCGGAGCTAGTCAAACGGGGGGTGCCGTCGCAGAATATGGGTTCCACCCTCTGCGATAAACAGTGCCGGAGAAATGTCTTTCTCATCACGTCAGAATTTGTCCACGTCCGCTTCGTGCCAGCTGAGATTACCTGTTGCACAGAAAAAGGCAGAACGCCCTTACAAATGGGTAAAGTGATTGTAATCATAAAATACGGTAAAAGTGACTAAGAAATATTAATTTTAAAACTAAAATAAGCTAACTTTTCCGATTCCGAAATAAGATGACTATTCCAAAAGAATACGTCAAAAGTTAGATGAAATTGTAACTTCTTCCAACACATACGGTGTACCATTTCGACTCATATGACTCAAAGAGGATTAAAATCAAATTCTCATTGGGCGTGTTCATGCAAGTGGATTTACTTGATAAAAGTCACGAATTCCATTAATTTACCTTCTTTTTATGGCTAATGATCAAAGCTTTTTCCTTGAAGATATCATAGAATATATGAAATGGGTACCTATATCAAAAGTAAGGAACACTTGCTTGTCTTCTTCGATGATGAAATGTGAATTAATGCTACACCTCGAAAATAAAAAGAGTTTTTAATAATATATTTACCACAGATATTATAGTATAAACGTATAGCGTAAAATTAAAAATTTGGAAATAGGGCTGTCAAAAGAAATTCTACGAATTTTTCCAAGTTCCGAAGGACATTAACAAGGAAACCAATAAGATAGAGATCAGATTGGATACCGAGACAGGTATTATTATTCTACTGCAACGAAAAACAACGTATCAGATAAGTACATTTCATTTCACTGTTCTGACAATTCTTAAATTACAATTCGCTCTTCAGAACAGAACATTTCTCAGTGATGGACACTTAGAAACCAGGAGCACACGCAAACTTAACTCTTGGACAAACAAGTTTTCACATTTTGATAATATTCAATACAGTAAAATTCAGTTTCTTCCATATTCTCCGAGATAAATCAAAGGCAATTAATAACCTGCCCTTCCCTCAAAACGGACTTGGTAATATATCACCGAAACAAAGAGGGCGCGATAAGGTTTTTTAATACAAAATCCATTTCCGAAATACATCGCAATTATCTCGGAAATATATTTTTCGTTCCGGATTTTATGGTTTCCTTATAGCGTGTTTTTTATTCGTTCCTGCCGAAACTGATAATAAGGAATAGACAGTGGAACATAGGAACGATTTTCTTACGATTTTTTTTTAACTTTTCGAAGAAAAGGAATAAAAAAAGGGGTTAGCGTGCGCGCCATTGCTCTTTTGCCAAAAAGACGAAAGCGTGCGTGCGTGGGGCGATGCCTTGGGTTGGATGGATCGGGGATGTATTGTCCGTGCGTGAGTCGGTGCCTTCGTTATCTTCGTCGATTGCGTGACACCACCGTTCGGCAAAAGGGATACATATCGGTGATTGAGGGAAGGCACCCCTATTCTCCTGAAAAAAATACGTATTTATGGGAAATAATAACGGGCGGAGCTTTTCCCATGGCCCACCCTCTTGTACACGGACCATTTTTGTCCCAACTCCCGACCATCCTGGCCTTTTGGGCCACCCTACCAACTGCCATCCCGGCCATTTCAAACTCAGCTTTTCCTCATCACCCACCCTCTTACCCCATTCCGCCCCACTACTTCGAAGCCAAAGCAGTGCAACCGTCTATCTACTCCTATCCAGGGCTGGGCGAAATTTCGATGTATCGACTGCGATATGTGATTTGCATACCAATTCGAACTTTGTCCTCGCCATTCTATACATCTTTTTAAAATATCATGGGACATCTAGATACATAAGATATCATGTAGTATCGAATACTATGCCCTACAACGAGCTGAAGAAATAAGAAGTAAAAAGAAAACTCTACGGAGAAGAAAAGATAAAGTTACTGGACGAATTTAGTGACACAATAGTCTATTGATAAAAAAGAAAGGAATGGAAATAATTACAGAGGAAAACAAAAAATGGAATACATCAGGCAAGTTATGAAGAATTACTTAGCAATGAAGCAGTTGGTAGAGAGTGCAGTCTAGTGGAGAGCGGCAGCAAACAGATCTTCGGATGGAGTTACTGTTGATGATCAACTGCGAGACGCGATTTTAACAAGAAATCGCAATTCGGCCTGGCTATCCGATACATCTTCATGAGATATCGTGCGGTATCAAAAGGTATGACACATCATGTATTATGGGGTATGATTCCATGTAAATGTGAGAAACCAATGCTCCTTGGAATGCAGTATAAGACACAATAGTACGTTATGTGACATCGCTATCAAGCCATCAATCGAAGATTAGTTTTCTGTTGGATTTTAATTCACTCTACTCTCGGATGACAGCTTCATTCCATCATAAGCTCTAATTTTATCATCCCAAGTTGAATCCGGAGTTATTACCTCCCATGTCTCTTTCGGAAAAAATACGAGGATAGGAAAAGTGTAAAACACAGGAGGAAAAGTGATGCATAAAGTATTACGATTTGACTCTGATGAAGTTACTGCCATTAAACGGCCTGATTATGCAATGTGACACCCTTTCATGTAACAATAAAATTGGTGTCACAAAAACCCTTCATGCTATTTTTTATTAAACTGTACATTTATAAGGCGTTAGTGTAGAGTAAACGACCGATGAAGAAATTTATCAGCCATTAAGATTTATGCTCCAATGTGTCATATGTGACATGCTATGACATACTTGATACGTAATATAAATACGATATCATAGCGATCAGTGAAATCACTCGATATTATGTGACAAGGAGGGTCATCAAATATCCTACGATGCATCAAATGTATGGCTATGTAATAGTTCATGTAATATGGAAATTCGAATATCGCACCGGCCCCACTCCACTGACCAGAAAACGCAAACTCTCATCGAAGGTACTAACGTGACCACTTGAAAACCTTTTTCTTTATAGCTCCTCACGAGTCTCGTTCCCGCATTTTAGTTTTTTTTCTTCCCAAACCGTAATTTATTTGAAAAAATAAAATCCGCCTCTCTAAAGGACCGTTCGCACGCAATCAAACTCTTCGGAAACGGAGCGGTTACGAAAGCAACTCCAAAAGCAATAAGTGATAGCTGGCTCTCGCATTAAGAGGGAAAGGCAAGCCAAGGGACTTAGGGAAAACTCTCGACCATACCCCTTAATCGTCTTGGGACCAAAGCAAGGAAGCAAATTTGAATTCCCTTTCAAGTTTTCAAATCGACTGGTCTTTTTTTATTCTGCTTTGGGGATTAATACGTTAACGCGTGGAGATCACGTCATTGATGAGTGTAATCGCGAAGTTTCCGAATATTAAACGCGTGTTCGATCTCCTACAGGGAAAATGACGGTGATTTCGAGTCAGTCACATAAAATTACGATTTAGAGTCAAGGCCTCGTGACAGCGATTGTATGGGTTTTCATGCTCAATAAGGAAGGTTTTGATGTTGTAGCTAAATCAATCGTGCATCACGTTTAGCAATAACCAGTGAGGGAAAAACAAGCAGATATAAAGCGATTCATTGGTAAACTCATTCTTCAGTTCTAAAATTACTTAGGAGCGTTTAACTTTGAATCTCGATTTATCTAGGCAATGTTTTAAATCAATGGAGTTTAAAAGTGCTTATGGATGTAGAAAATAGCCACATCAGAAAGTTATCTTCAATCTAAGGAAATAAAGACTCATAAACATTTCTCCTTTCGTATCAGAACGTTGTTTGGCTTCTTCTTAGAGATAAGATGAGCTGTAAACGGTTAGCCTCTTGTATGGAAACGGGTTAAATTCGTAATTGGGAGTGTACAAATAGTTTTCATAGGAAATAGAGAACAGGGTGGAAGGTGTCGGAAAATAGTTTCCAAAATGAGGAACACTAATTAATTGTATTTCATCATTTCAGTTAATTTATTCACCATATGTATTAGTCGTCACAAAAAAGTTACATGTAGTGTCCAATGTAGTGTCCGAAAGATTCGTCAAATAACGTAGAAGTGTTGATTGAGATTTAAGCCATGAACTGACTTTTTAACAATGGCATTACGTCCTGTTAACTTTTTCTGAGCTTACAACTTTTCCATTACATTATGTAATGAAGTTTCGCTCCTGCAAGTTTAAGGGACCCAAGCGATATATAAACTACGGAAAAATAAAAGAGGCATTAAAAACTGTAAAAAAGTATACGTTTTCACAGTAACCAACGGTAAAATTAAAACCTGATGATGCTCTTCAACAATGAAAAATAGGTTTCAATTAAAACCTTATGTGGATTCACTAAGTTACTAATTTTTTCTACGGTAGTTTACTTATTCAGCCTAGTTTCAAATACTCATCCCTACAAACTCTTTTGACCAAAGGAGTAAATTATCCGCACGTCAGCATATCTTTAGCGACTCTCTCACTGAAAAAATAAATCACGCAGACATTTGAAAGCAAAACGCAGTTTATCTAATCACTTAAAACGATTCATCATCCTTAATAAGTTGCTCGCGGACAACAGTTTTGTCCTGACTCAGGAGTTTAATAACAAGCAAGGAGATGAGAGTGAGATCCGCGGGCAATAAATAATTCGCAAGGGGCATTTGATCAAGCCGAAAAAGGGAGGAGCCATGCGAGGGGATAACATCTGCAGAAACCTCCGTACGGAGTACGGAAGAGTTGGGAATATGGGATGTGGGCGGCAGAGAGGGAGTATTACGAGGATGGTTTTCCGTTTCCGAATGCATTTGCCACCGACAAGACCCGGAACACACACACACACACAAGAAAACAGACGCACATGCACGAGGAATATGGGAAGCGAACAATGCACTCCGGTTTATTGCACGGCTCCCCGCAGTGTTAGACCGCCCGACCTCCCCAACCCCCTCCCCGACTCCCTCCCCCCCCACACACACACAGTATAATTCACACTGGCAAGCACGTGATGGCGCCGATACACCGCGTCCTTCGTGCCAACCCTGCGTGCACCAGCACGCGACTGTTTATATTGCCAATCGCCAATTATTGCGTGCGCGGCGAATGACGCCCACAATATGCCTCAGAACACCCCTGGTCCCTTAACCCGAACCTCATAGCTCCCCTTCACCTGCCTTCGACCGGGAGGTATCGTACACCCCTCCCAACCCTATACTCCCTGGTCTTCCCCAAACCCTTCTCCACACACCTGAGCACTTCTCCCCCCATCCCCTTACCACCCACCTATCTCCGACTCGGATATCAATCTGCGCTAATCCCACGTGACCCTTGCGGGAGCCGCTCCGTTCCAGATTCGGTCGTCGAGATAATAAAGAGGTGAGCGGCCGAATGGAGAGGCGGGAAATTTTTGCGAACCGGTTTTGGAAAAATCATATAATAAAAAAATGCGTGAGTAACGTACGGAGTTTCGTCCATGACATTAATGAATCATTGAATGAGAGGGAGTGGGATTATCAGTTCCCTACCGATCATAATGTTGCGTGATTCCATTTCGCGCGTATTATTCAAGAGGGCCGCTTTCGATACGCTGGGTGAGTGAGGCGGATGTTTTGCTGTTTTATTTTTTTAATTTTAGGAGACCGCCCCCTTTCAGGATGGGAGGGAAACAGGGTTTTTAAATTAGGGAAAACGAATGAAATCATAATGAGCCATTCACATTGACGCTACCTATCTATGTAGTTGATCTGTTTTCCAGCAATAATGTTAGCTATGAGGAAAAATATTTGGAGAAAATTCATGCTGAAATTCTAAATGCCGCTTTAATAAAACCCCAATTTAATCAAGTCATTTCAAAACACTATACTAGTCCAATTTCACTCATAATTATTTCAAGTATCAAACTGCCACAAACATTCACCATGTGCATATGAAAGGATACGTGGACTAATCCAGGCATATATATGTTTGATTGTTAAGTAAACGCATCATCTTTGAAAAGAATTAAACTTTCCCAAAATTGTCTATAAAATGATTAGATGTAGATAATCGTGAAGTAACGATACCAAAGGTTAAGGACAAAACAGGGAAGATATTAATCGAACAGGAAGATATCCAGGAAAGATAAAAAGAATACGTAGAGGAGCTATATGACAGCGAGAATATACCCTTGAGCCTAGATCTGGAGGATGAAGGAACAATAGATAAGGATAACCTCGGACCGGAGTTACTTCACAGTGAAGTAGAGAGGGAATTAAGAGAGATGAAGGGTAGAAAAGCCGTGGGAGCCGATAACCTACCTTCGGAGCTACTGAAGAATCTAGGTAGTAGGGGGAGAAAATCGTTTTTCGAAACTTTTCGCAGGATCTACGATGGAGTATGGCCAGGAGTATGAGGATTTCGTGAAAACAGTATTAATACCTATCCTGAAGAAGATGAAAGCGTCAGAATGCGAGGAGTATAGAACAATCAGTTTAATTTCACACGCGGCAAAAGTCTTGCTTAGAATACTAAATAGAAGGTTGGAGAGCAGAGCAAACTGCTATTTAGGCGATGACCAATTTGGGTTCAGGAAGGGGAGGGCAACCTGAGATGCGATTGCGGTAATGAGGACACTTATAGATAGAAACATAGAGCATAATCAGGATGTTTTCGCTTGCTTTGTAGATTTCGAAAAGGCGTTTGACAGAGTAAACTGGGAGAGACTAATGCAGATACTGGTGAAAATAGGAATAGATTGGCGTGATAGGAGACTCATCCGAAACTTATATATGGGGAAGAGGGCTCAGGTAAGGGTAGTTGACGGTGAATCAGGGTGGGCAGTTATAGGTCGCGGGGTGCGGCAAGGGTGCCTGTTGTCGCCTTTACTTTTTAACATCTATGCTGAGGAAATAGTAAGGGAGGCATGGGATGAGGTAGATGTGGGAATGAAAGTAGGAGGCCAGCGGATAAAGTCGGTTAGATTCGCAGACGACCAGGCGTTGGTGAGTCGGTCATCGAAAGGATTGCAAACTTTAGTAGATGCACTGGAAATGCAGTGCGAGAAATACGGGATGAAGATTAATAATAAGAAAACAAAAGTAATGAGATTCTCTAGGATAAAGAAAGCGAGACTGGTGATAAGAGTAGCAAATCACAAACTGGAGCAAGTAGAACAATCTTATTACTTCGGTAGTACGCTAGAAGAAACAGGACATAGTAGCAAAGACATTAGGAGGAGAATAGCGCTAGCGAAGGAAGTGTTCAATAACAGAAGGGCTCGATGACGGGGACCTTAATAATAATAATAATATTTATTTGCTCTGGGTACAATACCCCTAAGAGCACCAATTTTACAATGGTGGTGAGCTTAAGGTACTTAACCTGCTATTGAACATATATAAATATATACATTACATGCCAGTTTTATATCTCTAATCACAGAAAAGACATACAATCAAAAATGCATCATATAAAAATAAAATAAACCTAAACGAAGAATACAATTAAGAAAAAAGAAACATAATCCATTTAGTGTAAACATAAGCAAAAACAGAATCTGAACTGGATAACTGAAGAATAATTTTTTAACACATTTCTAAATCAGAATTTACAATCAAAGACATTTTAGTGAATAATAAACCAATGATAAAACAGTAAAGAAAGTCGTTGCAGCTTCTTTTTGGTATAAAATCAAACGAAAAACTAATACTGAGCAACAGTTTCACAAGTTCATTTTTGGCGTAGACTGAATCACAGAATTATGTTTTTTTGTAGAAGGTAAGAATAAAGTTTTGTCTTGAATGTCTGTGTGTTTAAAATATTCTTTAGATGAATGGGGAGGAAATTCCATAATTTTGTAGATTTGACCAGGAAAGAGTAATGATATTTGGTGGTTCTATGGGCGGGGCAATAAAGGTCAGATTGTGCACTTCTTGTATTTATAGTTCGGGACTGTGGTTGGTGTATAAACATGTCTATTAAGTATTTTGGTTCTGAAGCGGAGAATAAGGAGAACAGAAAGACACTGAGCGAATAATTACGTCTGTCTTTGACAGTTAACCAAGACAGTTTTTCCCTATAAGAGGACACATGTTCATCGTAGCGAAGGTTAAAAATGAATCTAATACAAGAGTTTTGGGTCCTCTGAAGTTTGTAATTAAGTTCTTCTGAAAGATCACCAAATACCAAGGAACAATAGTCTAAATGAGGAAATGCTAATGCAATAACTAATTTCGTCCTAATGTGAGTCGGTAAGACATGTTTCTGGGTTTTAAGCTGATAAAGAGTACTGTTTACGCGGTTGGAAATTTGGTTCACTTGATCATGCCAGGTGAGATTGTTATTCATAAGAATTCCCAGATTTATGACTACGTTAGAGTAGTGAACCGTGACATTATCAATCTCTAAGCGCGGTATGGTATCGTAGTTAATTTTATTGGTAAGCTTAGAGCTCCCAATAATTATTGCTTTAGATTTGGTGTTATTCAGGATTAGTTGGTTGTCTTTGACCCATAAGGAGACAGCTTCAGCATCACATTGGACTTTAGCTATTCCATCGTGAAGATCATGCAGGTGACATTGAAAGTAAATTTGCAGGTCGTCGGCATATAGCTTATAACGACAATGTTTTAATGTTTTTGGGAGGTCCAAAACGTAAATTGCAAACAAAAGTGGGCCGAGAACAGACCCCTGAGGAACACCATGCTTAACTGGCAACCATGAGGACAGGTTTCCAATGGAGTCCTTGACTGCCTGTTTACGGTCTGTGAGATAAGAATAAAACCAGTTCAAAACGGAGGCAGAGAAGTTCAAACGCTTCAATTTATCGAGGAGATTGGCGTGATTAACTCGGTCGAAAGCTTTGCTTAAATCAAAAAGAACCAAAATGGTCACCATTTTTCTATCGATAGCCAGGCGAATGTCGTCAGTTATTTTCAGGAGGGCGGATTGAGTGCTAACGTTCTTTCGAAAACCAGACTGGTAAGGGTCTAGCTTGTTATTTTTAATTAGGAAGTCACTGACTTGCTGGTGAACAAGTTTTTCGAGAACTTTAGATAAGGTGCAGAGTAGAGAAATGGGGCGATAATCAGATGGTGAAGAGGGATTTCTCGATTTTTTATTTGGTAATACTATTGCTGACTTCCACATTGATGGATAAACAGATGTGGATAAGGAGTGATTAAAAATTTCAAGGATGGCGGGGACCAAGACATCACCAGCCTTATTTATGAAGTCGATTGATATTTCGTCGATACCCAAGGATTGTGACTTGCAGCGACGTAGGGTTTTCGTAAGAAGATCGGGAGTGATATGCTTAAAGTAGAAGTTGTTATCATTGTATGGGACTAAAAGTTCAATGTTAGTAATACGATGCGTTGATCCACTCTGATCACCCTTGGTGAGACTTGTAAAATATTCATTGAACTGGTTCAATGAAAAATCATTGATAACTAGGCCTTCCTTCTGCCGCAGTAAACCAAGTTGCCGTAGTTGTCGCCAGACTGTATTAGAGTGCATGGGTTTAATGAATAAATTGGAGTAGAATTGGCGCTTGGTTCCATTGATGAGAGACTTAACTTTATTCCTATATGTTTTAAATTTACTGTGAACCAGGGGATCTCTTGTACGAATGTAGGCACGTCTGAGTTGGTTCCTCTCCTTGATAAGGTCTTTTATTTCCTCTGTAATCCAAGGGGTGGGAGGCCGTTTACGGTAGCAGATGCGTTTTGGCGCCTGCATATTTACACAATATAGTAGGTTGGAGCTTAATGCCTCCACTTTCAGGTCAATGTGACTGGCAGAGAAAATCTCAGCCCAGTCTTGAGCAAGGAGATTGCTCTGATATAGCACTATGTCAAAATTACTTAGATTGCGTGAGACATATGACCTTGAGAGAAAACGCTGGGTGGAGAACTTGTACTTAATACAGATGAGGTCGTGGGCAGACAAGAACGGAACAGGATATTGAGAAAAATTGACGACCTTTTCACAATCGTCAACTATGCACAGGTCTAAGAAAGTATGACTGGATATGGTGTGGTGAGTAGGTTCAAAAGGGACTAAATGTAGGTTATTACTAAAAATGAAGTTTTTTAGGTAAGAGGTTTCGTAGTTGTATCGGAGCACATCAATGTTAAAGTCACCTAGAATGACAAGATTATTGTAGTTTGGATAATATCTAAGTAAAGCACATTCAAAATCACTAAATAAACAGCATTTAGGTGGACGGTAGATAATACATAATAATAAATTCGATGAATTGAAGCCTGTTACTTCAGCAATGATAAATTCGGGCTTTGATGAGTAAGGTGAGGGTAAAGAATACAGTACTCTGCCTTTCAAGCTTTGATGGATATAAACTCCAACACCACCACCAATCTTCTCACTTCTATCCAACCTAAATAATTCATATTCTGGCAGGCGCACCATCGCATCGGGTATGGAAGGCTTTAACCAGGTTTCAGACAAGCATATTATGTCATACACATTGGTCGAGAAGTGAATCAAAAGTTCATCAAAATGGCTGAGGAGAGATTGACAATTAACATGGCAGATGTTGACACACTTAAAATTAGCGTTGTTATTAACATTCAGTGGTATTGTACCCATTTCATGCTATGCAAGTTTATCAACGTCATCCTCACATCGGATTACAATCCGTTCACTACCGTCAGTTTTTCTCATGAATATATTGCCACCTCGAACCCATAGATATTTTATTTTGCCTGCTCTTTTGAGGTTTTTCGCTTTAGCATAAAGTTTGCGATTGGTTTGTGTTAAAGATTCATTGACAAAGATAGGTTGATTTGGGACTTCATTCATGTCTATGTCTTTGGTAGTGAAGTTCCGTTTGACCCTGCGAGCACTTACTATGCGAGAGACGACACTAGATCGTATGAACCGAACAATTACGGGTGCTGGTTTTATAACACCATTATTTGCGCGAGGTTTCGGCCGAAAACAATAATCTATGTCCATCACTGAAATGTCGATCCCTAGTGCACGAGTGACTTTGCACACAACTTCTTCCACTTCTTCTCCGTCGCATTTAGGAATGCCATGTATTTCAATAACATTTTTTAAGGACTTTTGTTCAGTTTCGTTTGCATGCTCCTCCAGCTTAGCTAGTCGTTCGTTCACTCGCGTGTTTTCACTGCACAGGACATCGAGTCTATCGCCGAGGTTTGAAATTGCCACATTTACCTTTTCAATGAGCTTCGCGTGATCATCAAGAGAGACTTTCCAGGCTGCAATGGTGTTCCTCAGGTCACAATGGTCCGCCTGCAGCTGCTTCATGCGGTCAAGTAGCTCGGCCAGGAGATGACCTTCAACTTTGTGAAGGTCCTCCGTAGTAGGAACTGCTGACTTCGGGCGAACCGGAGTGCTGTCATCTCGAAGAGCCCGAGCTGAGTTAACGCACGTTGGGCAAGTCCACGTTGACTGGAGTTCTTTCAATGCAAGAACGTCGTCTTCGGACAGCGAGGCACACTGCGGGTGATATGAGCTCTTACATAGCTCACAATTCACAGGAGGTTTGGCCTTCTTGAAGCCGAAGCGACATGTAACGCACACATTAGGCATTATGTTAAGCGAGAGCGAAGGAATGCACGTCCGCACACCACGACTCCTGAACAGGGACGACTGCTGAACAGGGACCTTAAGTAAGGATGTAAAAAAGAGGCTGGTGAAGAGCTTGATATGGAGTGTGGCGTTGTTTGGGGTAGAAACGTGGACCTTGAGAAAGGAAGACGAAAATAGGCTGAAGGCTTTCGAGATGTGGGTGTGGAGGAGGATGGAGAAGGTGAGTTGGACGGAAAGGAAGGCAAATGAGGAAGTGCTTGACATGGTGGGCGAGGAGAGGAAACTTATAGATGAGATTAGGGGAAGACAGGGTAGGTGGCTGGAAGGGGTAATGAGGGGCGATAGTTTGCTGAAGGCCGTGATAGAGGGTAGGATGTTAGGTATGCCGGGAAGAGAAAGGAAGAGAATAGGTTTTATGGACGGGATGAAGAAAGGTAGGACTTATGCTGAGATGAAGAAAGAAATTCTAGAGGTAGAAAGGCCACGGCACGTGTAAGAGATCGTTGGATATTCTCTGACTTTCATCACATCCTACCTCTAACCATTAGATTACTGTAATAAATGAATGAATAGTGAAGTTTCTGAACATAGAAGTATTTTCTGTAATTCAAAACTATTTTCACAGTAAATTGTCGTTTCCAACAACATATAATCATACTCTACGACGCAAAACTACGAGTATTGAGACGAAGAAACATGCCACTGTTAGACATGCACATTTGATAAAATTCCACGGTTATGCCTTCGCACATCACTTGAATAGTTCCATTTAATGCTTCAACTTTGCTCAGAGGTCAATTTGGCTGTCATTATCTATCAAGTGGATGGGAACGATCGGCAGTCAAACCCAGTGATATATGGCTATTTTGGCCACTGAAAAAAATCCAGAGAACAGGGAACTTTGCCTACTTCAGCACAAAAAAGCAGGGTAGGAAGCAAGGAGGGGAAAGGAAAATTGACAATCGATGTCACGAAGAGATATATACATATATATATATGTATATTCCGATGGCTGCTGCTCTACATCATCGTCGGGATAGAGGGAAACTTTTGGAAACCGAAAATGACTCAAGCGGTCGTAAAAGACTTCGAAACATTCCGCATTGAAGGATGTAAAGGATCTTTTATGGGATAATATATCGGAATTGAGTTCTCATGTGCCATATGCAGATTGTGTTGGTTGGTAAGGGGTGACAAGGGAGGGTATCAAAAGGGGGAGCGCTAGTGAAATCGGGAATGCTATCGTATTTTCGGAATTGGATCAATATGAGTTCTGGCAATGGGACGTGTGCATTGTGCCGGAAAAAGGACGACCTATGGGGGGATGGGAACCGAAGTGGGGACTTTTCACGATGGCAATGATGAAACGTAGAAAACGGAAATAGGTTTGGCAGCTAAAATTATTTCCCCACAAAACAGTTGACAAATGAAAAATATTTGACAAAATATTTGTGCTTTTGAACATTTCGGCACAATAAGAATAGCAAATAATATTTAACTGTATTGATTGATTTTCATGCCCTACGGATGGCATATTTTGTTGCCTCATTGGCGGTGGGTAACTCTTTCACCTGATAATCAGAAGGTAAGTAATTTTAACCCGAATAGGAGACGATTATGTCTATTTTCTTTAGGAAATTTCAACCTAATACCTGAGTTTACCAGTTTTACGCCACTTAGGACAGTGATATACGACATCCAGATGCTAAACATATATTGCAATGGCGTTGTGTGGCTTGTGGGCATAATATTACAAGTGAAAAAAATAATTAGAGATAGGGAGTGATGAATTATCATTTTAATGACTGTACAGCTCTACTAAAAATCTAACAGAGTCAGTTGATAACCTACAATATTAACGCTTCTGTGGGTACCGATATCTTTCTACAAACACATGGATAGAGTTTCACATAGAAACGCAAATTCATTCATGGATCTACTGTAAGTTGAGAACAGTGCATGCAAAGATCTTAGTACAAAAAACGAAATAAAATCACTGGCGGTAATCAGCACTCTTCCATTCCCAATGTAACTGAAACAGAGAGATAATAAGGCAATCATCGACAGTTTGTCCTAAACGATGCTGCCTCTATCTGTTGGTGACAGTAAGAGCGACATGACCTCAGCCGTTGAAGCACGCTAAAATGATATAATACCACCCGATGTAACCAATACTGCAACCGATTCCTTCTCATATCGAACATCACATTTCTCGAAAGAGTTTGCATGATATTTCTCAAGTCACCAAGGGTATTTGGAATAAGCAAATCATAATACCCGAGGTCCAACCAAGCAGAGGTGGAATGCTCCTTTCCGCCCGAGGAGAAATCACTTCGGGCCGAAAAGTCAAAGAACGATACAGTCTTGGCTCATGAATGGAAATGGGCAGCGGGAAAGAATAAGAGGTATAAGGACGGGGAGTTCGGAGATATGGCGATCGACCACCGCGGGGGCCAAGCGCCCTTCTCGGCCGCCCCTGAGAACCATCCCCCCAAAACTTCTACTGTCGTCCTTTCCCCACCCCTCCCTTCGTCATCCACCCCTCTCTCCCACCCCCTCGACACAGCCGTTATTATTCTGTTTTGGTATTCAAATTTCCAAGGCGTATGGAAGGACAACCAGAAAACCATAAATCCGAGAATGTCCCAAGAGCCGAACCATGAGGTTTTATTCTCAGCCGTCCTTTTGCGGACGCTTGCGACGGAAGAGTTTAGGGTTAGGGGGGAAGGGGGGTTTGGGTTGGGCCGGAAGGAGTGAGAGTCAGTGGTGGCGACTCGGAAATGCTGGGGATAAAATGTAAGGAAGAGGGGGAATGATGGATTTAAACAAGGAGGGATTTATGAAGACTTAACGTATTAAAAATTTTGGACGCAAGGGCCATGGGGTTTGGTTACGCAGCGTCCAAGGGCTAGCAAATGTTCTCAAGGGCATACGAGGCATATTGCAAGAGAGTTTAGGGAAGACAGTTATAAATGATCAGATGAAAGCAAACGCAATTTCTTATTTGATAGTTAAGAGTAAGAACTAAATGTTTGTGGATGAAATATTAAAAATACTCAAGTAAACCACAAGAAAAATCGCCAATTTCAGAGAGGTAAGGCTCTGCATAAATGATGATAACTTGAAGGCTAAGCATTCCAGTTGCGATAAATTTACCGAAATGTGTTTAGCGGAGCTCATAATAAAGTTGAATAAAAGAGTACTAAGTTCAAAAATTAAACAGTTACATTCATTTCTTTCTATATGCTTTGATTAGGGTAAAAAAGGGAAACTCAAGATTATTTCGATGCAATGATGAACAAAAACCATTATGCATTCAAACTAATAGTGACAAGAGCTCATAAAAATGTATTAATATAACTTAAAAAGAGTGCCAAAAACTGACAATGATTTTACATCTTATATGTCAAATATGAAAAAATTTGAACTGGGACCTGATGTTAAAATGTCTTATCAACTTTTGGAATTCTAATATTCCGGGATGATAGGCCTTCTGACGTCCTGTCCTGTCGTTTGTCTACGTGGTGTGCACCATGGCATTGAATTGCCAACGTGTTTCTTTGATTGCTTCCAAGTAAGAAGCGTCATCAGTCATCTTACACGAAATAAACATATCATAGTATGCTTAAATTAATGAAATCAATGTCGCCACTATTTCAGTGCAAGATAACCTATTGTTAGTTCATACTTAATATACTTAATTTGGTTCCATGCCACGAGTCTACTACAATGGAACCCTTTGGCGGCTGGAATAGTTTAGCCGTTAGCAATGTTCTCAAAACGAATCCAAATAGATGGTGGATGTGCAAGTACGCAAGTTAAAATTATGACCGAAAAAAGTATATGCTAAACATCAAAGAAATAATATTATCAGCTGCACATCTACTTGATGGCATAGTTAGAAATAGTAAGAATTCAAAGTTCTAGCATATTTTTAGCATGAACGGATCTTACATGCAAAATCTCTGTGTAATTTTAACTTTTTTTATGTTACGTGTGCCGAAGTTTGCACATACCTTTGTAGTCATCTCAGATCACTAAGCAATTTTCAATGAGCCATATTTGGTAAAACAGACAGTTATAAACAAATCAAAAATATTTTAAGTAGTATAAATATTTTTGTGACCGCTTTAAGGTAAGGAGGAAACATATCCTTTAGGGAGGGTTAGTGACCAAAGGTTTTATTGAAGAGACATACTCTCCTTCTCTTTCAAAAATCTTCTTTGACAGTAACTTATTTACTAAATAGAGCTCTGGTAGACCATTATAGAATAAAAGAACCAAAAATATAATAGTAATAATAAATTCGTTAAGAATGATGGCAATCATGAAATATTAAATCGTAAAAATAAATATCATGAAACTTATCATAAAAATGATGAAAAAAATGTTTAATAATAAACATTTGTCCAATCTTGGAAAGCAGCTATTTACTTATCAATAATTGCGTCGACATTCAACTTGCAAGTAAGCACCTTAGCATACGTACTCCCAATTTAATGCAATTGCAAAATATAAAGTAGTGGCTTAGTGAATAATTAAACAAGAAGCGAAGAGACAGTAAATCAAATAGATAATCTGCAATCTCCTATAATATTACCAAAATAAAATGAGACGAAGAAAATTCATTAAGGAGCAAATACTTCAGAGGAGTTGTTTGAGTAAGTAACCATAACCGCTAATTCTTTTCATAGAAATTTACCGCATTGCAGCCGATTGTGATGCAATTGCAATCATTTACAAATCTCATAATATTCCATTACTTGAACCTCATTCGAGCAGGTTTTGGTTCTGTGGGAATAGAAAATACAAAACAGTTGACAAATGTACTAATTTTGTGACCCAGCACATAAATATTTAATTAACGAAGTGAATAGCATAGAAAAGAAAGAGTGCGCTACGTTAAAAACTGCTACGAGCGAACCTAGAGTAAAACATAGCTGATTGTAGGACTAGGTTGGAAGCCGTTAAAGACTCGGAGGCTATTCATTAGGCTTAGATTCATTGAAATATCCAGATCAGGTGAGTTTCAGAATGACACGCACGAAGTCATTTTAACCTTTCTCGTGAACTGATAAAAGTGACAAAATAAATACAATGCCGAAGATAGGTAAAAAAAATCCTTCTTTCCACGCACGGCTAGGTTCTAGTCTGACAATAAAAAAAGCAGAGCGTGACAATAAGATACTGCTGTAACATACGATTCACATTTTCCCTCTCCTCTTCCTTTTCCTTTACCCTTCTCTTTGCAAGGCTAGTGTTCTAACCTCCCCCCTGCCACATTCGCCTTCTAGGGCATGCAGGCTTTAGATGTTGAATACGCTTGAAGCGATGCAGACTAAGAATATTTAGTCGCCATGTCAATTTTTTTGTTCAGTTTACTGACATCCACCAATGTTTTTGCGTCGAATGTGCAGGCGTAAGAGGATTGAGGGAGAAGCGCAAAAGACGTAAAGAGGGCGTGGTCGAAGGCAGGGATGGGGGAGGGGAAGGAGTGAGATGGAGAGAAAGAGAAAAAGAAACAGTTTCCATACCTGGGGAGCAATTCCGCCCCTTCAAACTCCCAGCCGTCCTTTATTTCGCCGATGCCGCTGCCATCTGTCTTAGGCAACGGCAACAATGGCTCAGGGGGAACAGGGGGCAGGGAGAGTATCACGCATTAATATTCAGATCTTATAACAGTAAAAGAGATGGCTGAAGGGTAGGACGAGGGGGGGTGGGAGAAGGTTAGGGTGGCTCGGCTGAGAGGTGAATAAGTGTTGAGGGAGGCTGTGGGACAGAGAGGGGGAGGGGAGGCAGGGATGAAAGGGGCTGGGAAGGGACGGCGCGGGGCATCATTGTGACCTCAAGTTAGGGAGGGGGTGGAGGACAGGGAACGGGAGCAGTATCGCCTAAGAGAAGAGTTCGAAGTGGCAAGAGAACACACTGGTCCGCCGCCGAGGAGAAAACGAATGGGGGATATATCGAAAAGGTGAGAAGAGCGACCTGTGGAGAATCCGCGATACAGTGATCGAATGATATCGATACAACATATTCACTCAAATTCGCAATGTAATACTGATGCTTCAGGAAATTTCATATGCCACTTTTCGGTAACATGCGAATCAGCGATTCTTGAATATATATAATGTGAACATTCTTAACAGAACGCGATGTATATCGATGTTTTATATCATTAGATATCGATGTATATAATTGTGATATACAGGAGTGACTCAATGAAGAACTTATCGAACGTATCGTACAATATGTGGTAGAACTGTAATATGCGATACATATTCCACGTATAACATTGAACAAAACGTGTTCGATAGTAAATTAGTTAACGATACGTCATCTATATAAGTAGCTGTCTAGCTCTGACATGCAATGCGAACGTGATATTATGCGATATTTTGTCACGAAATGCGGTGACTAGCGATCAAACTGTAACGTAGATAAATCCATGTTCACGCAATACACCACTGATACCTCATAGCATCGTTCGAATTCCAATATAGCACTACTCTACAGAGTGGGAGACCTAGTGTGACGTAAGGGGTGGGCTCAGAGCCTGGAGGGCTTGAAAGGTGAAAGAGCCGGGTGGTGGGGTTGGAAGAAGAGGTGCCATAAATAATGCAGGGAAAAAATAGCGATAGGGCTAAAAAGGGGTGGAATCGGTGGAGGAAGGGGAGGGGAGGTGTGAAGGGGTGGAGGAGGAGGGGGTGGATATGGGTTTCGGCGGTGGTGGGCGTGTGGAAGGAGACGCAGAAATGAGATGAGGGGAGAGAGATAAGGGAAAGGGAACGGTTAAGATCAGGTTAAGGGGGTATTGGATGGTGAGGGGCGTAGGAGGTAGGTGAAGGGTGGGTGGGGTGGGAAAAGGGATCGAGTTCCGGTAATGGCGGTGGGCGTTAAAGAACCAACCCTTCGAAGCTCTGTAGGGAACAAGGAGAGAAGCAGAGAAAATAAAATGGGGAGATATTTCTTTTCGGAGAATTTTTTCCCTCTTCGGAGGAAAAAAGTTTGCCCGTCAAAATATTGCTACTCTGCTGGGGTAAAATGAGAAAATAAACGTCCTTCTGCTTAAAAAAGGATAATATGTAATCATGCAAAGCGAGGCAATCACTACTTACATTATAAGACATAACTGCGATGAGCTTGTAAGTTTATGTGAGTACCCAGCCAAACATATAAAGTAATTTTATAAAAAATGAAGACCAGAAAAATATTAATAAATTATGTTGAAAAGGAATAAACATGATGCGTATCCAAGGTTCACTATGTATCCGCAATTTTTGAAGGGAAATCAAATGATAATTGTTATGCGTTTCAATACGCCAGTAACGCGCTAAATCATTGTCAGTAGTGATAGGCGAGGAAAGAAATGTATTTTTCTTGGTGTTTCACGTAATTAAAATAGAAAACGTATCAGAATGTAAAAAAAATTAGGGCCATTTACATAAATTAGTTGTACTATGTTGCGGGTAGTACGAACTGGCCACAGATAGCCTGTGCGGAGTCACCCGCAAGCGTACAGAAAGGATAATATTCCACAGAAAAAGAATCATCCGCTTTTACTATAACTGGAACCCGAATCCCTCGATGGATCTGTGTAAGAATCCGGGTCAAGGTGGATGCTTTTACCCATGTGAAATTTTCGCTGAAATTGGAAGTGGGTAGGAATGGCACACTTATCCCAAAGAAGAAATGGAATCTTTATAATCTTTCGAGTATTATTAACACAGCTCGTAGCCTAGTACTTTTGTCATAGGTTATGCTTTAATTTTAAAAAGGGCCCATCTGATTGTTTATGGAGTGTTTACTCTATATTTTCATGGTAGGGTGATATTCGACATCCTTGTGCACCTCTATGATGGAATTATTTACCAATATCACAGGCTACATAGTTATGTTGAAGCTGATTCGTGGAGTTAATATTTAATATTGATAGTATTGATATTTAATTAATGGTGTGCATTGTAAACACTACGTAATATGTGTACAATTCCTTCATTTCTATAAAATGTGGGTTAAAGATTATAGGCAATAAATAACCAGTACTTAAAAAAGATAATAGGAAGTGCAACAATGTTATACATGAATGACGAAAACCACGTGGTGGGTTAAAATTCCAAGAAAAAAGGAAATTCTGAGTAAGTCTTGATTAGTGAAAATACGAAAACAAGCAAGCCACCCAAGTTTAAGCTTGCTGGGGATCATCATAAAGAGAGCTCAGCAAAGGGCCCAGGTTAAATAGAGGGAATACCCTCATCACTGAAATCTCTAATTTTTTCAATTGGTAATCCGTCACATGGAACAATCACTTTGCAGTAACTCGCCGAGACACAACGTGTATGTGGGAAAGCGATATTATCTGTGGCTCAACTACATAAAATTCTTTTTTGACAAATGCCTACCTACACCCCACAGTTCTTTCTGATCCCATCAATATACATTTTTCCGTCCAATCCATTCCTAACCATATGCATGTCGACGTGCCCACCTTTCCCTTCGCACAAATAGCCTCGCGCAAAGAACACACATCCAAACACAGTGGCGGCTCACATGCAAACATGGGCTCCCCCCTCGCTTTCTCATCTTTTCTTCTTTTCTCCTCCTCGTCCCTCAAGAGCTGCGCCGGCACAACGAGGCCCATGGGAAGTCCTCGGGCGCCTCATACCGGCTGTGAGAGAGAGACATTGTGAAGCCTCCCCATCCCCACCAAAATCTTCCCTTGTTGTCAAAGCATCTTTTCTCGTCTCTGCCCTTTCCGTTTCGCTCACGAAAAACACTACTAAATTCCCTTCCCTCATCCGAGAAGATACCCACTCCCGAACTGGTAGATAAACTTCGACTCGTGTGACCGGGGGGAGAGTAATCGGGCGCCTGCCCCCTCTACTTCACAACGGGGTTCCGCATATTCGCTTACTGAACTGGAAAAGACGGCCAAACATGCTGTTGGGTGTCACGATTATTTCATTGCTGTCAAAAGGTTGCTGATTACTAAACAGTAATTATCAGACCATACTTTCAAATTTTGGCTAAATCTTTCTGGCCAGTTTGAAGAAAATCTGTTTTCGGTAGACTGCAAAAAATAATTGTGTGAACAACGAATTACTACGAACCTTTAGACTAGGAGCATAAAATTAGATAGACAATGGAACGGAGAATTTACGACGTCTTATTTTTCAGCAAGCAATAAGAAGTCATTATGCTGCCATTAGGAATTAATAAATTAATTTTTCAACAGGTAGCCACGTGAATAAGTAAATTTTAGCGTTATAAAGCTCTAAGTGTAAAACTTTTTTTTGCTAAAAAGCTACCCGGTTCTAAATGCACTTCTAACATGCTGGATTCACTTTTGAAACAATTGTATATCTCCGCAAGGATGTATTTGGATGCCCTTTGAACACTTCGAGTACTACAAAAAAGTTGTATCATATTTTTCATGTTGTATCAGTTGTATTGCATGTTCCGATGAAAAGCTTGACGGCCACACACCCATAAGGTTGCCCTTAGGGTACTACAAAATGTCATGTCACCTCACTCCCTTAAGCTAAATGGCAAGTTCACTTCAAGCGCCCCTATATAATTAGTATTAGCATTTGCTTACATATAAGTTTTTGATATTTCCACAGTCGAAGTTATATGCATGTTTTCCAAATATGCAAATACCATTCGTGTGAATCGAAGGACGTTCGGAAACTATTCAACAGGACACACAAAAGGACACCGCACCGAACATAGAGTATAAGCTGCGCCACGCAAATCGAAGAGCAGTAAACAAGGAAGAAGTTCCGCAAAATTCCCAGACATTTCGAGCCAGGGAGATTCAAATGGATTACTAGGGTGGCTCAAATGTATCTGGCCACTGCAATAATTACATACAAGCATCTTAGAGACATTCAAGTTGCTAAATAGGCTCCTCCTGTGAAGACCAACGAGCATTTTTAATTGCAGTACGCAGGTACCTATTGTCTTACACATATTTGCAGGCACAATATTTATTTCGACGAAATGTGCATTAACCTAAAGTTGTTTTATTTTTGCGCAACCTGAGACGAATGTTTCTTTAGACTGAGGCCTAGTTACTGGTGGGTGGAAAAAAAATTGCAAATATACCTTCACCTTGAACACTAATCTCCAAATAAAGGTTTTAACTGAACGTTTCCCAATGAATTAGCTTTGATTTACCCTGATTAATTTCATTATTTCCGTAAATGCTTCCTTAGATAATGCAATAATTTGACTTAAAAATAAGTGCTTACGACTTGTTTCATACATATTCTGAACACTTTCCAGATACATGAACTAATCCAAAAGTTTTAGCTTATTCCCTCCTACCATAATATTTATTATAGCTTTCCACTTACGAAGAATCTCTGTATCTTGGTAATCTCATGGCTTATATTCAATTAGACTAATGCTCCTATAACGCAGTCAACATTGACTTTAGTCACTTTGTTCACAGATAACCAGTGATTGATAGTTCTCAACTATATATTAAAAGGGATGTGAGTAAGTAAGTGAAAAAGCGCTAGTCACCCGGTTCGCCAAGGGGCAGCAGTCATTGCTGAACACATTGCAATATCAATGCGAGACGAATGGTTCCAAAATTAGCCAAAAGAAAGCGAAAATAATAAGATTCTCAATATTTAAAAGAGGGAGGTTTACTATTAACTTCAGTGGACATAAATAAGAGAAAAGATGAGAATACTATGTATCAAGGCGGCATCCTGGGGATAACTAGGTTTATAAATAAAGGTATTAGGTGAAGAAATCTCTAGATAAAGAAGAGTTTATGAAGAGAAGGGAGTTTATGAATCTAAGTCAAATTAAAAAATAATTGAAGACATACATGGAGCGTATCGTTGCTTGATTCTGCAACTTAGTCAATGAATGATGAAAATATGTCTATATTGGTAGCTTTCGAGATACACATTGATGAAGAATAGAGAAGATAATATGAGTGTAAATGAGTACAAACAAAGAGGTGTCTAACGTAGTGAGGAAGGAGAGGAGGATAGGTGCCTCCACTAGCCTCCTTTACTCTCTCACTACATTAGACAGATTGGAATGAGGCAGAATAAATGGTTGATTGTTTAGTTATTTGGGGAGGTGACCAACAAATAAATTCATTAGTGCCATTGGGCTAAGTGGATAGGAGGGCAAAGGGAATACGAGGAAGAATGGAGAAAAATCCGGCGTTGGCATGAGCTTACTCTTAACGAATGGTGACAAAGTATCCAACAATTTAACGTACAACCTGACGAATGAGATACTGCACTTGAAGTGCTCCCCACTCAGCACATAAGTAGGGATCGGGATTTCCACTGAAAAATCGTTTCTATCGCGGTTTGAACCCTGATCCATAGGGTACGAAGCCAGTAGTCTAGAAACCACTCCTACCCAATTTCCAATAAATCTTTGGAGGGTCTAATGAGCTTACAGGCTACTGAAGCAGGTAATGGAGTGGAGAAAGTGGGGCCAGAGGGAAAGAGGTCGAAGAGTGAGGAATTTGGACGGCGTTGTAAGGTGAAGGGTTTTGGATGGGCACAAGGTAGGCAATGTGTAAAAATACTTTTCGGAAAAGGATTAGAAATGATAATTTTTTTTAGATTTGTGACTTATCGATTGAACAGTTTTGATCCCACCAATATTGATTAAGACATTTTAAATAAATTTATCAGCAGATGTCCAGTTCAAAAGATCTTTTGGCTAAAAAACGGCTTCTTTTCCGAAAGAAATAAAATGCCAAATGGGAAAACAAAATATTTTCTTTGGCCCATCACTAGTGCCCATCGCGGCCTCTCCCACCCCCTCTTCCCACCATGCAAAGACGTTTCCTTCCCAAACTGCTCCCATAGCGTGTGGCCCGTATGTGTGTCCCCTCCACGTATGCTTTTTCTCATGGCACTCCTGAGATGCTACAATTCCTTGTATTTTTTTCCTGCCTTACCTACCGTGTCCCCCCCACCTACTTCGTTCCTTTCACCGTTGGATATACGGCAGCGATCTCTCTTTCGTTCCCTCCGCTCCTATTGCCTCCTCGAAATACGTACTGTAGGCACGACCCAAGCCACCCGTCATCTCCCTGCCTCTCCTGCTCAAACAAAAAAACTCCTATCCATTCATTTATTCAGTTTGCCCGCTCCTCTATCTATCTTTTCGCCTCCGCATTTTTATCCCATTCAGCTACAATCCCCTTCGGTCGCATCCGGACTTTATTGACTCGTGTTAAAAATTCACGCGCGTTCCGTTGTTTAAAACTCTCATGGAAAGAGGACACGCACGCTCCGTTCTAACGGAAAGCTTTGGCGATAAGTTGAGCGAATCTTCTTTCTCACACTCAAACAGTGAGTTGCATTGTATGCCTCATTACGATGAACTATTGCTCAAGGCATATACATTTCTGGTATTACAAGGTATGTAAGTAGTACATCTCATGAGTTCTGCCGAGCAAGCTTTGGAAAAGAACTAATGAAAATTTGTTTCTTTCAAGAACGATGATGATGGTCCGCTACATTTACACAAATTATATGCGTTCTTTTAGCGAATTCTAATAATTTTCAGTTAGAAAGGTAGGAAAATAAAGAAATAGTAAGGGGCAACTAGAAAATTGACTGCACTGTCTCCAATAGATGTACATACTTCTTTCGTGGATAAAGAATAATCCTAATGTGCACCTAAAATCTGGCTTCAATGATTTATTAAAAAATTAGATATATTGATTAATCTCTTGAGAATATGCGATTTTTTATATGAAATTCTACATTTAAATATCAACCACATTCAGTCAAGGGATAATTATTGAGGAACTGATCAATATTTAAAACATTAGAGAGTGATTTACATTTCAGTTTTTCCTTTGATGCTCCAACTTCTTAGTCCATATTGCACCACCTTACATTTTCCGAAGAAAAACTTGGCCACCTTGTCGTAGGTGGGACCCAAACCTTTGGGCTTCCGGGCTGGCACGCTGACAACCTGGCTACCGCGATCGGCTCCTTTACAGCTGACAAAGAAAACTCATCTTTTCGATGGAAATATTTTGAAAAGTAGTACCAAATTTACGCCGTTCTGCATCCACGCCACCAAGTTGTAAGCAACCGTGTCTAGGAGAGAGGAACCACACTGAAACCTTTGAAACAGTTCGACTTTCGTATGTACATACACCGAATGCGGTTGAGATACACCGGCGGCTATTACGCGTTCTGGTAAGTATATATTCCCGTTTCCTTATTTATCGAATATAAATAGAGAGAGAGAGGGGGGTGAGGTAAGAAGAAGAATGAATTCTCCACCAACCAAACCCCACCCTCCCCAAACCGGCGCGGAAATAAAGTGAGGTGCGACGGAGGAGGCGCGTATGGAGACGGAAGTCACTGGGATGGATTAAGGAAGGGGGAATGGGTAGGGGTGGAAAATAAATGGGAGAGGGATACGAATGATGAGGGGAGGGACTGAAGCTGTGCGGGGGGAGATGGGTGGGCTAGGGGGGTAAGGATGATGGGAGACAAGAAGAAAGAGTCGCAGTCGTAAATGTCTCCCATATAAATGACAAACAAATGCATAAGAAGGCATAAAACTGCAAACGGAATCGCCAGGAAAAGCCGTGTAAATTATTTAGACCCTGAAGGCGTATTCAAATTTCTCGCTTGGTAGGAAAAAGAATGAAATGTTGAACACACTCCTGAAATTTTAAGCATTTACTCAACAATTCGGAAATTGGTCGGATAGAATTTTTTAAGGGAAGCGAGCGACGAGGATATCTCATAAATAGGTTATCGGGGAAGTTAAGGCTACAGGTGAACTCATTTTCCAGCAAAAAATATCTATATACTTTTCATTTAGCTGAAATATTTTGAAATTCAGAATCACGTTTGACTACATGAAACTATAATACCGCGCAAGGAATGATTTGACTTAAACTGATAATTTGTACAATTCACTTCTGCGTGGAAAACAGTAAAGCAATTGTGAAAGCGCTACCGGTTGTTAAAGTACCGTTTTAATTTTATAAAAATATATTTGGGATTTTGAATTTTACTTTGTGGAAATATTGCCATCGATTTAAAATTTCCAGAATAATTAAGAATAAAAATGTCAAAGTTGGTTTTCATAATGAGTTAATAATTGGACAGTTATTTATAATTATAAATACAGTTTTTAATGCTGGAGATGAAAGTGAAGAAGTGAGAGCAAATAACTTTTTGCTAATTATTTATGTATTTTTAGCTACGTCTGATTTTTATGTTGAAAATAATTTATCATCTAAGTTATGGTATCAACTCATAAAATCATTGTAAACGTTAAATTAAACTGCAGAGATGGGCTGAAGACCCGATAGTTGATACGAAGTACGAGGTTTAGCCTGACTTTGCTAACTACAGCGAAAATGATTTTAAAAATACTGGTCAGTCCTAAACCTTACGTGTTACATTGAATATGGTGTACATTAAAAGTATGCACCTACCTAAAATTATACCAACCTACGCGATTTACTCTCACAAGGCTGCATAATATTTCCATAATTAAGGTCATAATCAAAATTATACTGCAAGGATTTCTTTGACGGGGTTCATTAGTACTGACTGACTTTGACCGCAGTCTCTTAAAATTATCAGTTCTGTGCTCCTTAGAACACTGAGCCATTTAGAACAAATTTAGGTTTAATACAGCAAATAGCGAGGACGTAATGTACTCGTCCCTCAAAACATATATTGGCTTCACTTCAGTAGTCAATCAAAAAACAGGTCTCCTAGACATAAAGCCATACTATGCACACGCTGGGCTACTGTCTTGCCAAAAAAAGTTCCCTGTAGTATTCTCACCGGAACCTTAATATAGGACACTGCTTTTCAAAACGTTTGGTCAAACGAATAACCGTATTCAATCTCTTCCATTCATTTGTGAAATCACATGACAGCCCTCATCTGACATCAATTTAGTCATTAAATGTTTACTAAAGAGCATTTGGGAGAAAATTTCAGAAACTCATTTCATGGAGCAGAGCAAAACGGTAATGAGCACGCGGAATGATTTCAAACATAAACTCTCGCTTGCCCGCTTAATCAAACCCTCCTCCTATTTTTACCATCTAAGACGCTAAAAACCTCACCGACCCTGATACACGTCCTAACGACTTTGAAAGACTCACCCTCCGTAATACTCCACACCTCACCAGTCAGAAGTGTGGGAGCGAGCAGTGAGGGTCCAATACTTACGACACCAAACAGCGGAGAAATTATCATTTCCCACATTTCCTTCCCATTCTCCGTCACCCCTTTCGATCTTCCATCAAATTCGACCCCCCCCAAACCAAACCAAGCCCCCTATCTTTCCCCACTCCCAAAGGCATCACGCCTCCCCCCCCCCCACCTCCTACCCCCCTCCTTTCCATTTTCCCTTTGCCTAAGCCGAGACGGCGACGGAAAGGTCTCGTCTGATATTTTGTTTGCTTTCTGAAATCCCTTTTCAACCATTGCCGAAATGAGCTTTCCCGAGAAGCCCTTCCGATAAATGATGAGTGCCATCCAAAGATGCAAAAGGGATTTCATCGCATAGGGCTTCAAGAGTGTCATCGGAGGAAATTTCGGTGAAACTGACGGTTCATAAAAGCCTGTTCAAAAATTCGTCGCCCTATGTCCTATGTAGCTCATATAATAAGTACCTCTTGCTTGTGTTCACGTAAATAACACTGGTGATTGTTTCTGAAGTGTGACTGTCTTTACTCTCTCGGAATGCATGACATGTATTTGACAATCACCTGAAAAGTTACAGATTCTACGTAACAATGAAACTATTACTTCACAGTCCCATAAAGGTATATCTATTGAATGGAAAAGTGATCTTTTCATTTAAATCTTAATTTTTCAGTGTTTTATTTTTATATTAAATTTATGTTTTCGGTAAACAATTTCAGAACTTATTTGTAGCACGAGGTCTAAATAAATGCTTTCATTAATACCTGACGAAACCAGCAGGAGTGTCAGCGAAAGATCGCCCTATGAAAAATAGCTGTAAATGTTTACCAAAAACTAGAGTTAAATATGATATTTTCATTGTTGCATAATCATGGGATTCCATAAAGTAGATCCTGAGTCGGTGTCTTACAGTATCTTCGTAAATTTACTTAAAAAATAACATTTCTTCTTACTTCTCTCTCCTTCAAATGCTTTATGGCCATGTTTTGTTATTTTTTCCCATCACGGTGATAATTCTTTAAAATGGTATTAAAATAGTAGGCTAATGACAAGTTGTAAATTTGAAATGAATAGTATACGGCCAAATTTAAATCTATGAAACAAGATAAGTCTAAAAAAATATCAAAAAAGTGTTACTATGTGAAGCACGCAATCGTTACCTCATGAAACCTCGCTATGCTTAGCGATTGATTCCAACGGAGTACCGTTTTGTTTGGCAGAATTTACCATTTCTTCTGTTCAATGTTTCCAAAAAAAACTATTTAAATCCTATATTCGCAGAAATCGATTGTATTTAAAAATCATATAAATCTGTGAAATGCTTAATAATGGAGTCATTAAAATGAAAATGACAAATGAGCAAAAATTTACAATGGAATAGCGAATATTTACATTAAGCTGAAGGATTAGGTGATTGGGATTTTTTTTCGGGAAAAATAAAATATTACATTGCTAAGAGAGGGCGCATTCATTAAAATTCCCCACTTGTGACAGCACTCCGAATGAATCCGAGAAAGAGATCTTTGTGACACTGATATTCTCTTTTCTCATGCTTAATTAACGTGACGGTTTCTCGTATCCGAACCGCAGCTCATCGGATTGTAGTGCGCCGAGTCCCCTCCCTTCCCTTACAGTCATTCATTCCTCCGACTCCCCCACCACCCATATTTTCCACCTCACTCTTTGCTCATTCTTCTTTTCCGCTTGAATGTAACTCTCCACGCACTGAAATGAGATTCATATCTCCCACTCTGCACCCCATCCTCCCAGCCGTGTTTCCCTACAGAACCCCTTCCCGACTCACCACCCCTCCTCCCCCGGGGGCGGCCGTCTCGCACCCCTAACCCCGCCCCCCAGGCAGAGCTCGGTCTCCGCCTCCCCTAGCCACCCCACCTCATCTGACACGATAGAACTTTCAATAATGAGACACGGGGTTTGATATGAGCAAATACTAAATATAATAAGGGACGACTTGTTTGATGGTATCCCGGGAGCCGCCAAACAAGTAGTTTCCCGATTCCTCCCACTCATCTACCCTTAGACTTTCCACTCCCCTCCACCCTTTCCCACCCGCCACCCTTCACCCCTCTGGGTCCCGATTACTCCACTCTACACCACGCTCACTCAACCACCCCATGAAGGCTGCTCTTTCCTTTATCTCCAACTCGATTGCCGTTTAACCTCCTCCCCTGCCCCCGTCTGTCGCATCTTCTCCAACGAAACTTGTCCGACTTGGACTGAGCGACATTGGGATGCATCGACTGCTACATGCGATGTAAACGAGTAGCATATTTGGATCTGTCAATTACATGCATCGAATACACTCCGACAATTCGCGGAACTTAATCCGCTCACTGACAATGCGTCCATTGCTTATTCTGATCAACTTCCTAGTCTCCATGGAATACAACTATTTTGGTGCATTCACATAAACACTTGCGGTGTGGTACTCGAGCAGGTGGATTCCAGAAGAGGGCGCCGGTCCTTTGGTCCTCGGTAGAATATGGATGGTGGTGGAGGGGGGAAAGGAGTCACGGGAATTTGAGGCTAACGTAGCTTCGTTCTCGGTGAATGTGAATGCGCCAAAATCGTTGTATTCCATGGCGATAAGAAATTTGACCAGAATAAGCAATAGACACATTGTCAGTGAGTGCCCCCAAGCGTAGCTACTGTAGCTGTCATGGTTCCGCGTTCGGAAAATAACTTCAAAAGAATAAGCTAGAGATAAGGATAAAAACATTCCCCTTGCGGTGAGACCTGCTGCGATAGAAAATAAACTGAAAACTAAATGGGGAGAGGGGTCAAGATAAATCTCACCTCAAGGGGAGCAGATGTGGCTTAAGGGGCTTAAATTCACCTCACGTAATTTATAGACAGTTCCTAATTTACATTTAAGTCTGCATCCTACATTATTGAAACTTGTTTATTTCAGCTTTAACCCAAAATTACCAACCACCATGTCCATCTATCTCAGTCCCAAAACGCTCTGATGAAGATGAGGGTACATATGTTTATTCCGAAGCTAAAGACGCCGGTACTGCTTTGATTGCTGAGAACAACAGTAGCTCTAGTTCATCCGAATCTGCCGTGGAGGACAGTAATGATGAAAACATTTCTACTCGTAACTTAGCTTATTTTATAAGCCCAAATATCAGTGACCCCGTTACATTGAAGAGGGAATTTTTTAAACAGCATCCTATTCAAGTTCATCATGTACAAGGGAAAAATCCATTCGATCCCAGTAATCTGTATTATAGAACTCTATCTAATGGTGAGAAAGTCCGAAGAAAATGGATTTCATACTCTTTTCAATTGAATAGTGTTCTGTTTAACATGTATGACCTGCGGTGGGAAGGAAAACAGGCAAATCTCATTTATTTCAGGGCACGAAGTTTCAAACAAACATATCTACAAGGGTGTAGAAATCCATAAAAATTCACAATATCATCAAAGTTCTGTCACAGCAGCACTTTAGCTATGCAAAAAAGGTGACATTGAATCTCTCCTTAACAGCAGTCTAGCCAAATGTCATCAGAAATAAACTAGAAGACAAGTTTTGGAGCGCCTCATTGATATCACAATATTCATTGGAAGACAAGGGTTGGCTTCTCGAGGGAAAGAAGAGGCAGGTTATTCTCTCAGCCAAACAGGAAATCATGAGAAATTTTTAGAGCTTGTCTAGTTAATGTCAAAAAATAATATTATTTTGAAACCTCATGTTGAACAGTGTGTAGAAGATATTAAGAAGAAAAGAATGAAAGAACTTAAGGAGCAAGAATTAACGGGGAGTAACAAGAAACATTTCGGGAGAGGATCGCTTTTAACCTTTTGGTCAAAAACGTTTATCAATAAATTAATAAAGACAATAGGCAACATTGGGAGGAAAATGATTTTGAAAGATGTATCTGATAGTATTATCTGCAGTTTGATGATTAATTCTACACAAGATATATCCGCCACTGACCAGCTGGCTACCTGTGTTCGGTACGTAAGGCAAGGAAATGTGTATGAGCGACTTCTTGGCTTTTGTGTTGTACAAGATTCCAGTGGTCAAGCACTTTTCGAAAAAATTTAAACTAGATTAAACGAAATATGGAATACCTCTCTCAAATGTAGTAGCCTGTTCTTTTGATGGAGCGGCAAACATGAAGGGTTGTAATAATGGGCTACAAGCTCATCTAAAGAAAGAAAACCCGAATGATAAAAACCCAATCACTGCATGGCACATGTTGTAAATATGGTTGTGGCAGATTCTACAGTGAATTGTCTTCAGGCGGTAAACTTATTTCGCTTGGTGGAAGAGATGGCTTGTTTCTTCAGTCGGTCCTATGAAAGAATGACTGTTTGGAAAGAACACACGATAAGTCATTTCAAAGGTCAAGGAAAACTATATAGACTACAAAAAATTGGCGCTACCAGATGCTGGAGCAAGCATAAAGCACTGAGTTTAATAATTGACTTTGAATAATTTATAGATGATTTTGACAATACCGACGATTCTTAGAAGTTGGTGAATCTGTTTCATGTGCTATTAAATATTTCAAAAGGAAACTTTGATTGCAAAACTAAGGTAATAGCTCGAACACTCATTACTCAATGGCCTAAATTTGAAAATATATTTACTGCTTTTATCATTTTGGATTTATTTGTAGTAAATTCACCAGTTTCTGTTTTTTTTTATAAATTAAAAATATAGATTATTCAATAGCATGGAAATTAGTGGAGAATTTGATTTAAAAAATCCGAAAACTGAGGGATGAGATGCATTGTAATAAATTCCTACAGTGTTTTAAAAACTACACTGTTTGCATAGGAAAATAATTTGAAGAAAGTGAACTAGAAATGGAGGTGGATTTTCCTGAAAAAAGAGGTAGCCAAAAAAAGGTAATGCCAGGAGAACATGCACAGGAATAGTCACGCTCTGTTACTACTACCCAGAAATTGAAGGCATTGTATTTTAACATTTTTGAATGTTCTATGAAAAGCTTTAAAGGACGGTTTGTTCAAAATCAGGATTTATTGAAAGATTGTGCTATTTTGGATCCCAAAAACTTTTTGAAAATGTTGAATCACCCCAGTCATGAATTTTCTGCGACTTCTTTAACCACAGTGCCAAATTTAATAAACATTATAGATCAGATCTTATTACTGAGCCGAAGCAGTTTTCCGCCCAGTATGATGGATTCAAGCTGTCCCTGGGAAGAGAATGTCCTGAAGATCTTAGCACATGATGAAGGATCAAGCGATGATGACGTAGCCTATAAGTCTTTGTGTAGAATTAATCCAAACGTTAAGTGTTCCCAATGTTTGTCATGTGCTTTTACTGTACTGTCTTATCTGTCTTCGCAATCAGGCCAATTTAATAATTTGTACTCAGTTTATAAATAATTATTAACAATTCCATATTCTCAAGTTTCTTGCGAAAGAGTCTTTTAAAAATTAAAAATTCTTTAATCCAAACTAAAGAAATTATCTAGGCCTGGAACTTTAAAGTAATTTAATGCTGATGAACTGTGAAAGGGACTTATTCCAAAAATAACTGATGAAAATGCATGTACAAGTGACGAACTCAGGAAAAAACTTATGGTGTAATTTTAGTTGTTTAGTTTGGATAATATTTTAACAATATCAAGAAAACAATTAGGTTCCTAAAATTTTTAAAATATCTATTTCCACCACTACAGTTTTATTGTATTTTATGTAGGTCTACTTTATTGCCTCTTCAAAGTAATTTTCTTCAAATCAAGTTTGATATTTCGTTTAATGTATATTAGATATTGTGAAATAAAATGGTGTTTTAAAATTAGATCCTTGTAATTTTAATTGCAATACTTGTAATAATGCAAATGTTGCTATAAGACAACAATCGCCGCTTCTTCTAAAAAAACGGATTTATTGTGGCCTAAGTACGGTCGTCATGACTATGAATATGACGTCATAGTTAATGTCTCACAATTAATCCTCTACAAAATTACTACGATGTATACATGGGGGGGAGACACGACTAAATTTTTCCGAGGGCCCAGTAACCTGCCAGTCCGACACTGTTTAGCGTTCAACATTTTGAGTAATAATAAAGACTTCGTTATTTCAATCCTTTTTCCATTATTTTTATTATTAACTGACCATAGTTTCGGTAACATGCATGTACCTTGGCAGCTGAAACTTTAAATAGTTAAAATAGAAACCTAAAACCTTGATAATGGTACATACATAAACAGTACTAAAATCTTGGTCGGTTAAAAATATATAAGGCATGGATATAGCCAAGCCCTTATTATTACTCAAAATGTTGAATTCCAGTGGTTGCGGAGATTTTGCAGTCCAATTACATTCTTTACTGGAGTGTCATGTGGAGAGCGTTTCTAGTATTGTGCTCCATCGTTACTTTTTAACGGGATGTTAATCCGTGGACCCCAAGAGCAGCTAAGCTAATTCACTAAGAGCAGACTAACGCCGGCGCCTGGTTTTCCTTCAGTTCCTTAATGATCTTTCACTATTGACCCAACTGTCGTCATGGGCGAAAATTAATGCTGTCGGCCGCCTCCCAAATTAACCAACGAACCAAAAATAAAATCTAATAAATACGAGCATCTCATATGAGTATGCTATGCGATATCAATGAATTGCACAATTGAATGCACAATTGGATATCATCCAATGCTAATGCAGGAATTCGCCGTTTTACTCATGCATCACAGTGATTCAGTGTTTGTTTCCGCACACAAGTTTGATATCATTCGATGTCAACATGATCTACGGCATAAATTCAACACGAAATATCGTACGTGTTGTGCATATGCGTTTTATATCTCAATACCTCAACGACAAAAGAATTCTGATTTGATGTGAATATAATGTAATGTTCGATCCTGCAATGTGCAATAAAAATGAAAATTATTTTATTTTTAAGATATGCGGCATCATTTAAATTTCTAAATCATGCTATACACGTTATGATCGTATGCTACGTGTCACGATGCAATGCACAATACAGTTTTAGGTCATTAGATGGTTGGCTAAGCCTTTCATTGGAGTGATTCCACATTATGCGAAACTGCGAGAATGTAACAAGCAACAAAAATCTATGGACTTAATTTTAATATCGTCATGCACACGATATAATTCTAAATTCACGCTCCTATATCGCATCTTCCAGTTTGCGACACCCTACGCTCACCATGAGGATAGGGCCCCTACTTCCCACACTCCGAAACACGCGTCAATATCCCCCGATTCCCTTTGACCCCTCCACCCCACCCGCTCTTTCGGTATTATTATTTCGCCTGTGCACACAAATACATTCACTAGCACATCTCTCTTTCTCATTCGCTCCCAACCACCCCCGCGATCTGTTCAAATCCGGCGGGAGGTGGAGTCGCCGTCTCCGCTTTACGCTCCGACCCCCCTCGTCTCTCTCTTTTTCGACTCGGAAAACGTCCCTTTGAAGTGGGAAACGCGGCAGTCTTTCTCCTCCCCGCCGTCTGCCGGCGTCTGCTGGAGCAACCAGCCCCGCCGTCATTATTGAAACCGTTCGAGGAGACACTTTTGCGAAAATTGTCCGTTTAAAAGGGTTGGTTTCGAGGAGCGTCTAACCCCGGTATGCATGACCCCCCATCCCAGTATTTGTGATGTAGCGATATTGAGAAATGAACAGAGAGAGATGAGACGGGGCAATCCTCGAGATTGTGTTCCGATCTTTATGAGACGAAGACCCAGATATTGTTTCCCTTGAGTCGAGTTGATTAGTGGTAGTTTTTTGGCGGCTTAGCAGGGCCGGAAACAGTCTTTATGATTTCCTTGATGTGTATGCTGCTTGCTGAATGCTTTTGCCTCGCTGGATATCACTCGAGTATAATTGTAATAATTTCCATTATTAATTACAAAACCTATGAAGACGGCTCGGGGCTATGCTCTTGGTTATCGAGCGCTTTCAGAGATTGCTAGATAGAGGCTCGACTTATATATACAAAGATTACCTTGGAAACGTCTGAGTACCCAAGAATATGAGTAATCGTGGAAAAAATATATTCACGGAGAACAGACGTTAATTTCCACGAGTATCCTCTCCTAGAGTGGGATCTTCTTCTAGTAGAACATTCAGATTCAGCGTATCAGAGAATTTCATTCATTCAGTATAATATCGAGTAGGTTTAGTAGGTTTTCGGACCGGCTGAATATTTTCTTATATCACGGGAGTATATTGACGGATATTTTTCGAAACTTTGGGTCCGATAGGTCTCTCTTGACTCCTCTATTTCTCCTGTCTTCACTTGAATTCCACCATTACTAGTCATTTTCCTTCACTCTAACCTAGCAATCTCCCATCTATAACCCTCATCATCATGGCAATTACTCTCAATAATGTCTTAATCCACTTCATCTGCCTTCGAATTTCCGCAGCCACATTCCTTTTTTCAAACTTTCATACAAACCTTTTGGACAAATATTCCACAGCCATGAGTTGAAAGCATCGAGCTTGACTTCATCCTCTTTCCTCAATCAAAATGTTTTACAACCATACAACGCTCCGCTTCTAATTTAACAATTAAAAAGAGATTTCCTTTCCTCAATGCAATACCTCGCTTTTTGTCGATACGCAGAAACTCATTCTCAACAAGAATATGTCATTGATACATGAAATGTATATTTGTGATGTCACAGAAAACATAAAGAACGATTGAAACGTTAATGTTAGGAACTCCGATGAACGCATTACTAAGTAAGTAAAAAAATAACTATGCCATAGGGTAGAGTCTAAGGGATAGATAAAACCTCAGGGTTTTTTTGCAAGATTTAACATCAAATATCTTTATTAATCAAAAGTAACAAAACTAGTTCGCTTTGATAAACTACGGTGCTTTATCTCATTCAGTATCTAAGATTAGTTTACCAAGAATACAGTTCATGAGCAGAAAGTTGGTTATAACCCTGTCATAGCTTCCTATTCATAGCCGCTTTAAAGCATGGTTCTAAAACTTTTTTCAGTCAGAGAGGAAAATATAGATTTTTCCTAAAACTCAACAAAGAACCTTGAAAGTATTGATGCTTTGACGTCACATACTTGACGTATCTACCATGCAAAACGCCAAATCTCCCAGGGTCTTTTTCATCATTGAAAGTAGGCAATGAGTACTACACTAATGCGGCCGAAAAGGATTCACTGCATTTACCATTGAAGAAAAAAGCATTCAACTTATTTACGTCTCTACCCACTACTGTGACCTCGATTATACCGGATTTTTGCGAGAAGATCGTCATCCAGGTAGCCACGTCGACTTCTGCGAGATAATATTTGACCCTGCATGCAATGTGTGCTCCACCTCAGATTCCCATCACCTTTCCTATCCTCCAGCCCTTTAACCATTGTCTTGAGTGACGCCCGACGCGCAGGATAGGTTTACGGCAGCGGTAAGCTCGGGGATCCAGGAGTGATGGGATAAGGAGGGTAGGAGGAAAGGACTGAAGGGCCGTGTGAAGGATTTCATGGGGGAGGCCTGCTTTGAATAGGGAGGATGGCTTTGTTACGAAATTCGTATGATAGTGGGTGTCAGTTATCGTGTAGGAATTGCGAAGGGGTTTCTCAAGTAAACTGGATTGCATTTACCTAATTTGGCTTGATGATATTAGTAATAGATTCCGATCAACCATCAATTCACTCATTAAGAAAAATTATCCATCTCTTGGTAAGAGGTAGCAATATATTTATAATTTTTAGAGAGAGCTCCTATGCATTCGACAATGAATCCCGAACTCAACCTGTGCAAAAGCTACATGTTGCTTAATACATTGAAATTGAACATTTCTAGGAGATAATTTCCAAGAAAGATACCATGCACAAATGATCCCAAGCATGAGTGACATATGTCGTGGCTAATTACCTTTCACGGATAACAATTAATAGCTATGCTTCGTGTTTAAACTAGTACTTATTTCCAAGACCCATTACCGTTATACTTCAATACAGAATCTAAATTAATTTTTAAAGAATCTAAATTAAATTGAAAATCTAAATCTTACATGGATAATACCTTCAGATGAAATTCAATGAAATATTAAATTCGAATGGTAATAGTTTGTAAGCACTTACACGAAATAACGGAATGATCGCACAAGGAATCTGACCAAAACTGAATTTTCTGGTTAAATTTGAACAAATGAGACTTGTTTATCGCTATCAGAGTACTAAGTATTTACCGGTATCATACTGATTTTCATTATACCTTTCCAGTGACATACCATTCAGTGCTATGAACATAAAAATGAACATATTCCAAAAAATATGGCAAAAGGCGATTTAAAATTCCCCATTTTATGTAACAGATATGCTGGGAGTATTTAACGTGCCACTTTTAGATACGATTTGAAATTTTCAACGCAGTTAAATTTTCCCTGCTCAAGAAAACATCCTGAACCAGAGTTTGAGCAAGCTGGACCTATCTCCGATTTCCTCACCAGTATCATTTAGTAGGTAGGGCATACCACATGGACTCTGTGACTATGGAATTTCATTCCATGTACGCTTAAAGAAACTCAAATTCTTTAACATTCGGAGTTTCCGTACTCGCATTATTTTGGAACAGGCGAAAAAATTACGGTTGGTTTCCGTCAGCTTTCTCCCCAGCATCTCAATGCCTAGACGTTTCGACACGAAACGGACATGCGGTGCAGCATATCCCCGTCTCATTTGCGAAGGCTGCCTTTATTTTCGCCGACGCTAATTTTCCGCGCCGCTCCTCTCCCCCATCCCGCTCCGCCTCTGCTAATCCACCCCCACGATTCGCATTTTTACCCCAACTCTTCTCCACTCCTTTCCGCAAATATCTCTTTGCGCCCCATCGCTCATCTTGCCACACGCACATCACACCATCATTTAAGCCCTATTTCGTCGGATCCTTTTGTTTTCCCCTGCCTCGACGTCCTTTTTCCGACGGGGCTGTTTCTTCTCCTCCTCCACCTCCCTTGTCATTTCATCCCTCTCCATACCGTATATATCTCAGTCCTTTTTACCCCCGTCTGTCGGTAGGTAGGAGGGTACCTACCTCTCTTTTTTTATTAGCCTCCCGCATTCCTCATTCTTCTCTTTTTTCCGCGTTCAGGTATTAAAAATTATATTCTCCCCATTCTCTCTTTTGATTCGAGGAGCTCGCCTACGGGAGAATAGCTGTGCGACTTCTGCTAACCCTGCCGCAGAAGCCTCCTAACTAGGGATTGGCAAAAGCGTGTATTTCAGTAAACGTGTACACGTCTTACCTGTCCCGGCACATACAATAGTTAGTCTCTGGCCCCACATTCCGTTCTGCGGTGGGCCTACTGGTATGTACGCCTAGAGTGTTGGAGTCCCGCACCGATGCTTGCAGAACGGCAGCCTGCTAAGGTCAAACTGTGTCACAGGGAGTAATATGTGACTGCAGGCGGTGACAGTGGTCACCGCCTGCGATCCAGATTCCAGGAAGTGCCTTGCACACTGATTCATAACGATTCACCTTGACTCAAGTCAAATTAAGTGACTGGGGGAAAGGGGGGGGGGCAGGTTTAGCGGTAATTCTTGATCAAAGGTGGACGATGCTAACGTGTATTATTTTGCAAGAAAAAGAAAACGTGTACACGCCTGCAGTCGTGTACACGTTTACACGTCCCATCCCTACTCCTAAAGATTCCGGGGTCGTGGACATTTTCGCTGATATATGCGCTCCATACTCCGTACGGAGGTCTAACCGTTGATAGGGAATCTGAAACCAAGCGCGAAAGATAGTTCGTTTTATTTTTAAAATATTTTTTACTGAAAACTCCATTAAATATTAGAATATTCCGACGGGGCTGTTTCTTCTCCTCCTCCATCTCCCTTGTCATTTCATCCCTCTCCATACCGTATATATCTGTCCTTTTTACCCCCGTCCGGGGTCTTTTACCCCGTCTTTACCTAGAAATTTGCATGGACAGTGGATATTTGATTTTCCGCCATTTCTCTAATTTTTTGCTGTAGGTAGGTATATAGAAGCAAGAATCACACCTGGACACGGTTTTATTATGCTTTATCCAAAGTTTTTGCGTGATACCCGACTCATTGGCGTATTACCATTAATAGCGATAATTGCAAGAGCCCACAATCGGAAGTACGAACAATATTAAAAAAATGCATGCAACCGGTTGAAAATCTTATAAAATAAATTATTCAATTTCCCGATTCTATATAAGTCTGTGAGGCTTCCAGGAATTATACCAGACAAAAAAATGGTTGAATTTTAAAGAATATAGACAAACATAACTGAAAGAACAAACTTGCTACTTATGACTTTTCTTTATTTGAGCAGAGATAATCACGTAAATATCCATCATCTTCTCAGATCACCGCGCGGCATTTTAACTGATCTAGCTATTCACAATGAGGATTAGGTGCTTCCGTCATCTCACACTCTACCCAACACTTTCTATGTAATTTCGCATATGATTAGTCCAACCTCGCTTATTTTTTATACCAGCCTGAGCGATCAGTCCTCTGTTTCCGGATCGTTCATTCCCCCATCGTTCGTATTTTTTGATCATCCCATTTCTGAGGATATCATACCAGGCCTCCGTATATGTATACATAAACATGCAGCACTATTCTACGGAAAAATTCTTTTTATGCAGCCTTCTCATCCATTCCCACTCACATCTAGCTAAAAAAGAAATAGAATTCTTTTCCTGCCGGGGAGGAAAAAATAAATATCCACTCTCCAATGCGAGATCTTGGACGAGAGCATCCCTCCATTTCCTTCCACCACAATCGGGTTGGACTCAACTCCAACGTCCACTGCCGCCTCCCCCAATCCATCTCGGCTCCTCCCAACGCCTCCAACCCCGCATCCTCCCAACGTCCACCCTCCTCCCCCCTCCCAGACATCGCCGGACCATTTCCCTTCTTCTCCGAAATCTGCATATCTAGAGCCGATCCTCGTCGAGCTTTCACTCCTTCCCCACGGCAGCGGCTGACTATGGGGGGAAAAGAAGGGATCTTCCTCGGCACCACTGGCCGGCCCTGGACGGTTGGAAGGGATATAGGATTCAAATGTGGCGGAAGATGGTGTGTGGGGCGGGTAGACGAGATTTGGCAGGGGCTTGTATAACGTCTGCGGGGGTGGAAAAAAGGATTCAGGGAGGAGTAGGGGGAGTGTCGGGCGATACTGGACCCCTGTTAGGGGGGGTGCGGATTCGGTAGGGGGTTAGGGCCTTCCGGGAGAGGACTGACTGCGCCATGGGGGCGGAGACGGGGGTCCGCGCGGAGGATGGGACGAGGCTCGGTCGGGATAAGTGTGAGAGGGGCTACGCCTCCACGGGGTAAAACCCCCCTTGCTGCGACGCTCAGGGTGTTTGGGAGGGTGGGAAAGGAGGAATATGTACATTCGAGTGACGGCATGGCAAGATATGGAAATGTCATTTGTGAAGGCGATGCTTCGGAGGGAGAGACAAGGCGGCGTTGGGTCGGGACGTTGAGATCGAAAGAGAGGAGGGGATAGAGGGATGGGCGCGGCGGCATGAAGGAGATTTCTGGAGAGAGACTGACGGGGAATAAGCGGCGCGAGCGGTGCATGCCGGGATGGGGCGAAAGGGGTAGAGAAGGAAGGAGCCAAGGGAGTAGTCGAGAGGCTTTCGTTGGATGGGATTGGATTTGGAAAGACACGGGTTTGCCGGAATGATACGGACGAATCGTTAGCGACGAGGAGAGACCGAGTGGTTCAGGGATAAGGCAGGGGCGGACAGATGTGGTCCTTGTATGGTTAAAGCAGTTGGAAAGACGAAATGGAAAATTAGCGCAGTGCTCGAAGGATTTCATCTCGGGGCAGGGAAGGGTTATAAAATTGAAAGTTCTGAATCCACCAGTGCAGCAAAGATAGCCTCCTGAAGTCCCTTTTGCTGACGCACTGAAAAGGGCTCTGTACGTGGGTTTTGAAGGCAAGTCACTGCAAAAAGGTTTAAGTCACGAGCAGGTATTTTGAGTTGGCAATCACTAGGAAAATAATTATGTATATATTTAATTATTTCTTTATCAAATATTCATTAACGTAATATCGAACTTCAATGATTTGCATAACTTTTAAAATAAGTTATAAAAATATAAAAAGGTTAATTGCCAGCCAACCGATATTCTACGGCCACCGAGGTTTGCGAGGTGATTTCTTTCACTATTTTTGCTCCTTTATTACAAGAATACGAAATTTTTTTATCAACACTGAAAAGAGTTAAAAGCTAGCCAGTGAAATGTGAATCTCGCAACTCACTTTTTAATATATAATCTTCCTCAAAAGGGAAGTTAACTAAGTGATAGTTTAGAGATGATTCTGGAGAATGACATGGAAAAATGTATGTTTCCTTCAGCGGCAAAAAAAGAATAGTGGATACGGCGAGAATTCATGGTTGTAGTAATTATTACTTCAAAATTTTCAATATCAAAATCCATTCAGTTAAAATTGGAAATCTAAGGTATAATTTAATATACCATTATAAATTTAAGGTAAATATTTTGTGTCGAGTACGTTTTATTACTTTGGACTCTACTTGCCCACCAAGCTGCCAATGTCTGTTTTAAATGAAAACAACCACAGAAAAATGTAATCTTTCCTAAACACCGTGCTGCGAACCAACAAATAGGACTCACATAACACCAGAGGCTTACGTACAAATAGTCGAAACAAAACTGTCATAATGCTTATTTTTTGCCATAATTTTAACCACTTCAGAAAATTTTGGATTTCGTAACTTCCGCTGTCCGTCTTGCAAGGGGGATCCGTATCCTTTGTGCAAACAGCCTAGTCAAGGATTGCACCCCGACTGGGGTAGGAAAGATGCCCGGCGTTATGGAATGTGTTGTCTTAAGGGGTGGGAGAGAGATTCAGAAAGGGGATCGAGAATGCGAAGGGGTCCGAATTATGAGAAGATACGAGGTGAACTGCGTAAAGATAGTACGGGGGGACGTGGAACGGAAAGGGATACATATATATATATATATATATATATATATATATATATATATATATATATATATATATATAAATAAGATCCTCGCGGAATCGTGTAGGGAGCTCTACACGTGTTAATTACATATCCCTCGGTCACTTTTTCTTCTCCACCCCCTCAAAGGAAAACTCCCTCCGCACCCTCTCTTCTTCAACCCCGACGTCGGATGCCGAGTAAACACTCACATTGACCCTTTCCCCCCATCGGACCGCGCCTTATTTCAAAAGCAAGAGGGTAGGTAGTCGGCTGTGGGCAAGACTGAGCATCGGAGAGCGACGAAAGAACATCAAACGATCGGGATTAGCCCTCCGATCCTAAGAAAGGTTTATGACTTGGTAATAGCCAAGGCAGAAGGATCCCAAACACAATTTCCCCTAAAAGACTAGCCACCGTATTTTCCCCTTCCAAGGCACAAGGAAGCAAGGAGGGGCACACTCCCTGCGGTACTCCCTGGAGATTAAAATAAGCAGAGCTATGCGAGTCAATGTTTACTCTATCGAGAATGTTGCAAGCATATACTTTTCTACCGGAGGCGCGTTCCTTTCCATTATTGGACAAAACACACAGTTGATGCAATGTATAATTTCTATACACCATGGTTAAACTTGAGTGAGACTAAAGTAAGTGCCGTGAAATTTTGCTGTTTTCGTCAAAAGCCTGAGTCATTGCCAGTTGTACCATCGCACCCATAGTTTCGAATATTTAAATTATTAAAAATTTTCTTAAATTTAATAAAGATCAGTTATGGTCAATTAAGGAGGTACTTTATAAAGGTCAAATATACCTAATCGAAGTCATATACACCCAGTTTTTTTCTTGAAACACAAAATCAATTTCTATATTCTTATTAAGGTACAATAGCACACGTTTAAAAATGTACCATTTTCCTATTAACCACTTTAAAAACTGCAAAGGTATTTTTTTAATAGAAGCAGGAGGATTTAAAACAATTATGCAAAAATTATATCATCTAATAATGCTGAGGATTGTTTAATATTTGAGGATCCTGCGCCTTCCAATTTCGAATATGTAGTTTTGGTTATCGACATTAAAGCAGGATTAATTTTGTATCCAGCGTATCCGAATTACCCACGGAGGCTTCAGTAGAACATATATTCCACTAAAAAACAGAATCTGCAATATTAATAGTATTTTTTTAAGTCTTCCGTGGAGTGAGCGACTGAAAACTTGGAAAGAACCAATAAGAACCCGAAGAAATTAAGAGTACCTAAGTCTCCTAGTCACAAACCAAGACTTGTGAAAACTCTCATGCTACGCGTCATTTTGTGATATAGTTACTGCACACGTTTTATTTTTTCCCTAATAATATTCCTAACAATCTTTTGCACATAATAGTTTTTTAAATCTTGAAATAAAGGGATTCACGTAAAGAGAGAGCATGGAATGTAAGGTCTAGTAAAAATAGTAAGTAAAATGACAATGTGTTCTCAAAAAAAGTTAAGCTCTCCTACAAATTGTACGGAGATGTTTCACAAATTAATTTTGAACAATCACGGTCTCAGGCCATAAATGAGCAAATTTCTTAGCAAAAATTAGTAAAATTCAAGCGCTTTAGCTATTTAGTAAGAACATTGTCAAGTATGCACATACCTATGGTATTTATTAGTAATCGTCAAAGAGCGTCGCAAAACAAAACTTTAGCTTATATACAGTGATGATTCATTTGTGGAATTTCTTCTCCCTTCCCTAATTTTTCAAACAATTTTTCCAAACCATATCAGAAGAGGAAAACTCGTCATATACAATTGAATACTTGCAGTACATAATACCTAATATCTCAAAACGTCCTCTGTTTACGGCCAATGGGCATCCTTCCGATGCGCGTACGAATAGATGTCCACGAGCTGGTGATAGCCCCCCCAGAAATCATTTCACGTTCGAAAGACTCTCACGTCATTTCAAAAATTGGCCAACTTCTTTCCGACGGAATCAGCAGCCTAACCCCTCCCCCCCCAACCCTTTTGATATGCGGGAATGGGGGTGGGGGCAATATACTCGAATCCCATTTCGAGACCTTTATTAAAAAGCCCTCCGAACTCGGGAGATTAATTACAGAGACCAGCGGAGGATGGGATGAGAAGGAGGACTGCGCTTTTACCCCCCTCACCTTCCCACCCCCCTTCGTGATGGCTGAACTTCCCGATAAGGTCTTGTTCGTTTTATTTGGTGGCCAAAGAACAAGGGCTCTCTCACGCCTGCCCTCCGCGTCCTGCCCTCCGGAGATGAAATAAGGCGAATGAAGACGACTTTCCATCCCTCCCCGCATCACACCAATACTTCCACCCCTCATTCAACCTACCGAGACCATTCCATCTCCAACACCTAACGGATGGTCCCCGCCACCTCTCTCCTCGAAACTAAAAGAAAAACAAAAGGGGGAAAAAGAGTTGATGGGTTTGGAAAGTCCAGGATGGGAAGAAAAGAAGGAGGAGAATGAAGTTAAAAGCAGTCAGGCAGTCCAGGCGAGCGAGCGCGAAAGAGCGGGGACGCCCAAACAGGCGAATGTCATTTTGTTGTTCACTCCGCGAGCCAAGAATTAAAAGGAGGGCATTGGATGAGGAGGGCGTTAAGATAAAGACAGGATCCTTAAGGAGGAGGGTAGTTGGTGAGGGATGGGGTTGGAAAAGAAAGAATTAAATCAGCACCCTCGGATCGTAATTTGAAACGAACCCTTCAGCGAAGCGTACAATCCCACCCCCTCTTTTTTTCGCCCTTCCCGCCACTGATGCGTAAAAAGAAACCAAACGCCTTCGAAAGATTCCCAGCCCCCACCAATCTTTTTCTCGTTTCCACCCTCCTTTCTCCAGATATCTTCTTCACCACCCCCTCCTCACCCTTGCCTGCTGTCCCTCCTCTACCCCTTCGCACCGATGTAAGAAACGACGAAAAAACTACCCTTCTCCCAACCTCCCCGTTTCCGGATCGCTCCCCTTACCTCGGACACAGTCTTCTATTACTTCGCTGTCAAAGGTGAGTGATGTGTAATTAATTGCGCTACGGGTGTCGGCCCTAATCCAAGGATTCAGGAGGCAGGGCGGAGGGGAAGAACGAGAGTGGGGTGGGATGGATGAAGGGAGGGTAATGGTGGGAAAAGAAGGGAGGATGAGGAGGTGGACTAGGAGATTTTTCTGGGAAAGACATGACTGGGGAGCAATTGGAATTGAGATTCGGAAAATATTAGCGGAAACGAAAAATTTTGGCATTTGGGTAGAGAACCCTTTTTTTAGTGGATGGCTCCATTGTCTAGAAAATAGCTCCACATGGGGGAGTAAGGTATTCACCGCGTTTGAATACTAAGGTTTACGAAGTTGTGAATCTTCCTCGCTATCCTCAACATGCTCTATCTGTAATCGAAATAAGTTCATATGCTGTCTATGACTCGTTATATAGGTGTTAGATGGGCTTCTTCGATACATTGCGAATACTACCTGCGTATTTTGGATTAGATTTACTTGTATAATAATAATAATAATAATTTCTACATACTTAACAGTCAAAGCCAATTACTAAGTATTTATTATATGGACGAACACACACAACCGTACACTCGGAGGTGTAAATTTCCTACCCAAGCGGGATTCGAACCAGCGACCTTTGGTTTGACAGCCGCCACCGAGGTCGGCAATTGTATTTATTGTGGTGTAACGTGATGCTGAAGATTTCTAGCACTCACGGAATAAGGGCTTTATGTTGACTGCGTTGACTATTATGTGCTCTTCTTTACCCTCCGCTCCTTTGTCTATCCTTTCCACGTGCACCTTCCCCTCCCTGACGTCACACTTCACGCAGGCGACTTCCAACAAGTTGCACTACTACTATACAAATGAAATGCGTGAAATTACAGCGGCCGAGGTAAGAGGAGAGTTTAATACGAAAAGCAGCGTTGTATGATGCAGAAACGTGGACTCTGAGAAAAAGAGGACAAGAATAGGCTTCAGGCCATTATGATGAGGGTGTGGAGAACGATAGAGACACTGGGGTGGACGGAATGAAAGACAAACGAGGAAGTTCATGGTATGGTGACTGAAAGAGGTAACTTCTGGATAAGATTAGAAGGAGGCAGAGTAGGTGGTCGTAATGGGCACTGAGAGGCAAAAGGATGCTGGAGACCGTGATAGTGGTGAGGATGTTGGGTAAGTGGAGAAGGTAGAAAATAGGCTTTCGGTAGGAGATAATGCGAGGTAGGACCTACGCAGAAATAAAGAAAGACATTGTGTCAGAAGATGTAAAAATCAAGAGGATTTTTATTTATTTCCATTTAAACCTACCTTAACCAGTATATTGCCCAAAAACTCATTTAGCGACGACATACATGCCAAAATAGCAGGAAATTTGTCATAAATAGTCCACAAAATAACTGCTAAGGTAATGTTGCATTGCATTAACATAAGTATTATGAGAGACCCTGAGATGACGGCTAAGGTCATACCACGGCAGGATTATAGCTTCAAGCCTTGGAGTTGCTAGGCGAGCAAGCTACTAATCGGTTTTCCGAGGCCGGCTCCACCAAAGAAAAAAATACTATTATTGCTCGTCTATGAATGCAAATGAACTACTACTTAGGTATATTTGTGATACTGAAACGGGAAAATATAAAAATAATTTTGTGCGTAAGTGCACGCAAAAGTTCTCTAATATGCCTCGTTGAACGGCAAGTATTGCGTTGAAAATTGCTGGAGAACAAAGGCTTCCACGCCTCCTGAATGACCACGTAATCCAGGAGTCGACTAAAGCGGAAATGCTAGGTAGTGGCATTAGTGTATGCGCATTGGACTGGAAAGCTGAAGGTCCGTGGATCGACTCCCGGTTCAACGAAACCTTTTTAAACTATAAGATATCTTAAGTGGGGGCAAAATGACCTCTGCCGTCGGCGCACCCACAATCCTAAATCCTGAAGTGGGGGAAGATTAGTGGAAAAGAATAAATATAATGGGATAGAAAAAAACCGATGGGAGCACAACTAACCATTTTCTGTTCCCATTTTTACATTGGGATGGCGGGCCCTCTTCGCAGGGTGTACGTCTGAGTATTGAATAACCGCCTGCTTCCTCCTCCTCCCAGTCTCTTCCTCCTTATCGTTCTTCAAAAATTCATGCACCCATCTCAGAGACGACCACTACTCCCTCCCAAACGTCTTCCCATCAGAGTTCCACTCTTAGTATTTTTATTTCCTTCCACCTCCTCCCGCCTTCGCGGGAATATATTCTCGAATCCCTTCCATGATCCACGACGGAGGGAATCGAATGGTGGAGCGGCTTCCGTGAAGAAGAATTTGGGGGTGATGAATGAAGTGAGGCCGGAATAGCGGCCTTAAAAAGCAAATGATGATATTTGCTTAACTTATGAAATAAAAAGAATAATAATGTGAAGGACTGAATCTGGTCTAGCTTCGTGAAACCTAGAAATTGTTAATAAAAACATTACCTTATTGTAAGTTTTTTCGCACTCTAATGTGTTACCGGCCACGATATCAGCCATTCATTTCCTTTAAAATGCCAATACATTTCTGTAACCATTGTTTTTATTGAAAAACCTAGTATTTCATACATTTCTCACTTTATTGAGAACCTCGAAAGAGAAAGGGTATCTTGTTTTACGGTGCGCCAAGGATAAAGGTCACTCATGACTCACAGGTGAGGTTTACTTAACCTGGATGAAGTTATGAGGTTAAGAAACATCTTTATAAATATTAAAAAAATGAGTTATAAAACATGATAGTTCAGTTCTGTTTACTCTGGAATTACTCGGAGGCAAAATTTCAAATATTATAGCGTATAATGCAAATACCCTGCCACAATTGTATCAGAAACTCGGAAAATATATACATATTTCGGCGAATATTACTGAATTACTGAATACTTCCTTGGGGCATGTAAGGGGTTTGCCTGTTCAGCCATGTAGCCTTTTTCCCTATTCAAAATCTGGTATCGGATATTGAGACTCTCATTGAGAATCTCATTTATAAACGTTAAGGCATGGTTTTATAAAGTCTACTCAACGATAAACACTGTATAGCGTATCTTTTACGTAACTTGATGGTAACCGGGAGTTTTGGGTTTGTATAACACATCAAACTGCCTGTTCCCGACCATGAGAATGCTATGTAGTAGTAGTTATTAAAGTGAGCGTTCAAGAGAGATCGTATTAGCATGATATTAGTGAGGTTTGCATGCTGAAAAAAATTTAACCATAGATTATAAAACCGGGCCTAAATTTGTATGTAAAAAGAAGTAGCAATCATAAAAATTATGAAATTTTATGTGGTGAGTTGAGATGATTTTTTTGAGATTGCCAAGGCTTCAATTTTTCATTTCTTTTTTCAACTTTTTCATAAACTAAGTACAGGGTAACGGAAAGGATTTTCACTCTTGCGTTGGCTGTTATAAACCTAGACACGCCTACTAAAAATAAGAAGAAAAAGTGTGCAATCAATAAAAAGGTAGTGCCGAAATTCGCAAACATTTCTTTTCTGAAATCTTGGTATAATTCCCACCACCTGTACTCCCCTTCGATGTGAACTCGTGAGACGTCTAGGGAGAGCCGTGTCTCTTGACAGCAGTGATTGCCATAAAAGAAGAGATCAGGATGTGGATATCAAACAAAAATATGAAATAAAGAATGATGAAAACAGTGATATATTTTCAGTACGAATGTGAAATATGAATTTATTTTATCTCGGAGACCTTCAGTCAAGAATGACAGCTGTCACTTCAGGAAGAAATATCTGTCAACTTAATATTTCTCCAGGTGAGACGCGCAATGGATGGAACTCCTCCACCTCTTTTAGGACCCATATTCGAATATTTCTTTTTCCCACCTATAGCTGTTTTTTTGGTTCCCATGAATATGCAAACTGTGATGAAGTTAAATAATATTCCGTAAAATTGTACCACTGTCTTCTTCTTAAACTTTTCATTACTTGATAGTGCAAGACTAGGATTTCCTTAAGCTCAGGAATATGGTTCCTTATAATATTGGGCACATAACGCTCCTGAATCCTTCCACCTGAAATAAGCGCGAAACCTAGAAATACTATTTAATCTGTTTGCCCTTCTGATAATTTTATCAAAACCCAAACCATTGTAATTGTAAGAAAATAACTTATGTTCACCCTAAATCTGAGTTCAATCATAGCGACGGCCCCATTTTTATTCTCCTTACTAAAACTACGAATTTACTACATAATTATAGTCAACATTTCTACGTAGGCATTTCCTCATTGCCCGTAAGTCCTTTCTTCAACATTTCTTATTCCGCCAGACATGTAGTTTCAATACGTAACTCATATCCTATGAACGATCTTCTTTCAATTAACCTTACATTAATCGAGCCATTCGTGTTAAAGAATAATTTTTTCAGAGTATATTTCCAGTGAATTGTAAAAACTATGACTGGAAATATGGTGGTTTTGTCAGAAAAAAAGGATTATTGGACAGTTATTGCAGTATGGGAAGAATAATGTTGTTCACTACTCTCCCAATACTGCAATAATCGTCCAATAATTATTTTTTTCTGACAAAAGCACCACCTTTCCAGTCAAAGCTCTTACAATTGTAAAAGTGTTTCATGCACGAGGTTAGGTGATGGTTATGCAGATAGCTCGCTCTGGGGGAAAAAACATCTAGATATCTCTTCACTGGGAAAAAAGGAAAATTACCCATTCTCATAATAAGTAGCGTTAATTTATAGATACCCTTGGATATGGTAGATTTTCAATTATGGGCCTACGATACAACCTTATATTCAATCATTATGAGTGTATAAATATTTTTTCCTTTCTAATTGAGAGGAGAAACAAAATCAATAGTGCGGCGTGATTGAGGAACAATGCATGAATGAATGTTAATTCCAGAATTCATATTAACAGACATGTTGTGACCCGGATATTCCTGGTCGAATTTCCATCTCTTTTAGATGGACTGTGTTATTTTCCAACACTCATGGAAATGAATATGCTTGCTTTCTTTTCTTTTATATCTGTAGTGTAACTGGAAATAGCTCAGAATAGCCAAGAGAAAATTTATGTCCCGGAAGCGCGACATTTAACATTCACATTCGTTGACGTCCATACCTTCCTGTTCCCCCACCCACCCTGTGTCACCTCCCCCAAAACATTCTTGTCTCGGCTTCTCCTATAAAATAGCACGGAGAGATACGTAAAGGGTCATTCGTCGGTCATTCATCGACGGGAATACATTGACTGACGGTTAGTCATGTAGCCGTAACGCGAGCCGAAACAGGAGTCGAGGCGAGGGTCATGCGGCCCGTGGACTAGGGCGCTGCGCCATCCGTCCGCGCCATATCCCAAGCTTCTCTTCACCCCGAGTCGTGGCAATATTCTTGTTTGGCTATTATAGACGCACATGTCATTTTTTTTTAAATCAGTCAATTCAATAATTTCGATTCAATAAACTGTCATGTTCCTCTCAAACCCTCTGTGTGATTATTCGTTCCCCAGCACCAAAGGCAATGACACACTCCATCGAAGTGTACCGCGTGTCCGTGCGTACCGTCAGCAGGCATCGTTGCGGCGCGTACAACATAGATTATTTTTCCCTTATTTAAGCGAAAAAATGAAAAAGTATAATAATACAATGAAACATATTGAGGCGGAGTTGCCCATCACCACAGAAAATACCTGTGAGGAAAATATCCATCATATTTATATTTCCGTCACTCCATAATGGTTGAATCACTGGCAAAAATGCAGACTTAAGAAAAATGGGAAATGAGAAACAAGTCGTCACTTCTACACCCTCTCTTTCACTAACACACCCATCACGTCTCGCTTTATAAAATGGTTTAAGAACCACTTTTAAGATTACTTGCGGTATTACTTTTTTCCCAATTAAAAGGCGGGTTATTTACCCATCGCAGCCGTCGCGAAGAGCCACTCCGAATAAAAATGAAAGAAAAAGGGGAACGCAATACCGCAGAGTCCACGAGGAAACGAAGAAGCCATTAGGTGGAAGAGCAATCCGGGCTTCGGGATATCCACCACGCATGATGAAGGAGGAGACGATATGAAAAGACGAAGGGGGGTTAGAGGGCGGGAGGGTCGGAGCCGGAGACAACACATCTACTACTCCACCTCGTTCGAATATAACCCGTGAAAACCATCACGAAGAGACCAATGACGCTTTGGGAAATCACCGGAATGACGTGCGCGGTGACGTGCAAGCGGCGGAGGAACCGAAAACAAAAACAAAAGAACGCCGTAGTTGGGGGCGTTACAGTCGCGAACAAGGTGGCGAAACGGGGAGTCAGTTTGCCATAGATGAACAGAAGAGTGCCGGCGTGGTCACCAAGTGGGGGACGAGAAGGGAAACGAGTACATTTCCCGGATATACAGATACGTAGTTACCGGCGCAAGAGGGAGATATTTTCAGGAGAATTATTAACCTCTGTTGGTAACATTACAGTAGGGCCTTCGATGCCATTTAATTAGAGCGCACGGCCGCAATGACGCCTATCGGTCTCATCATTAATTCATGGGCCACTGTATGCGCAAAAGATAAAAACCCTGACTTATATGGAAATGTCCTAGCTTGCTTTTCCATGCGTACCCAAAGAGTGGTCCTTGAGGTTGACTGATGAAGTGACCCCCAACTACACGCAACTAGTTCTTGAAGGCCTAAAAATAATCCTGATAATATTTCATGTTAGTTCTAAGTGCTATTGCATAATAGCGTTGTTAAAAATAAAATTTCATTATTATTACGGCACCAACAAAGCATTTTGCGACAAGGGTCAGCTACTAGGAGTCTTTCGGGCACACTGACATGCAATTTGAACTTCAGACCACAATTAAATGCCTTAATAGAACAAATTGAAATGTCGACAACAATTTATTTATTTACGTATGCGAGACATCATGAGTCATATTACGATGGGTTTTCTCAATTTTTCAGAGCATTTCATTCTGAAAACTTATAACATAGAACGATAGTAGTGATAATAAACAGCAATATGCAAAATATTAAACAGTCATTGATATTATACTAGCGAATAATACTAGACGATTAGCGTAGTAAACAAATTACAGCCTAAATTCGTGTAATTTATAAAATCGAAAAATATTTTCCATTAGAACAATTTTTAGAGCACAATAAACTCCAACAAGCCAGAGAAATGATTACAAAGGATACACATAATTGTTAAATTTTAAAACTAATTACGAAATGAAAGATCAGCTTTCCTCCAGATGAGCGTAAAAGCACCCGAGATACTTTTAGAGAAAAATTATAAACACTAATCTAAAGAGCTAATTCGGAGAATGTTATTACTACACACTCCCTCGTCATTAATTATTTTAATTAAAAACCATTAAGATAACTTCTGTGGTAATATTTTCCACGGATGGTTTCACACAAGCTCAATGTATCCCAACCTGTAAACTTGAATTATGTTATACCTACCATTCAACGGAAAAATCTGTACCCAGTTAGCTCGATCTTCAGCGAGCTTTTATACCCCTAATTAACGAGATTTAGCGCAAATCCATTGCATGCCGTATCTTAAAAGGCTCTGAAACTGGCTAGAATTTTCTCTTACTTCCCATGAATTTCCTTCATAACATACGAGATACGCGGAGTTGATGCATCCATATCGTGGCAGCAAGAAACACGTTTTCAAGGATTCGATATCTTTGCTTTGACTCAAAACACTCCTCGTAAATGAAGAAAACAAAAGGAATGAACCATCGCTCTTAGCTAGAGAGTGCATTATACATGATTGGAAAGGTTAAAGTACTCCGAAGGAGGTACTCACCAGCGAATAGCAGTCGTGGAATATGTCAAATGTTTCGCATGCGATATCCTCAACGAAGATACGCTTAACCGACAACGCATAACATGAAAGGTTCATTTAGGCCTTCAAAAAAAATAAAAGGCTGAGATTAAAAAAACAAAACACATTTCAAAAAGTCCTTGCCATGCTGTATAACGCGAGAGGAATATATGCATGGCATTCGCGTATCACTCAGCCTATCTTCCCCGGCGCGTGCCACACGTTGCTAATGAGCCGCGCGGGCAATCACGTAGATGTAGCGGGAGCAGAAAATCCTCGACACTTCATCTTTCCACCCCCGTGCGACAGCAGCCCACCCTTCCGCGAATGCTCCCACGTTCCTCCCCCCACGACCTTACCCTCCGAAAACCCCCGTCCAACGCACGGCAACAATCCCCTTCGGACACGAGCCTCATCCATGCCGCTCCAGGATACACCACCCACGGCCTTCATATGCTGTCAGCGTCACCGATCCCTAGGTCCCAACCGCCATGCTCTCAGCATTCGGCATCCCTCTCGTTCCTCAAACTCGCCTCGTCTTGCCAAAATGAAAAAACAATCACTTCCTTTTCTCCCACAGTCCTCATCTCCAGTAGGAAACGAGGTATCTTTCCTTATCGTTCTTCCATGTGTCCCATGGCGCTGTTAGAAAGACAGGCGGAAGTTATGAAGCGCTTCACGGAAAAGATACGGGATGAAATGGAAAGAGTGGTGAAACGAAAAGCGCCAATCCTACCAGCCATTCTAAATTAACATCAGTTGGAAAAAAGCCTGACTCATTCGTGGGAAGGTAACAAGAAAGCCCCTTAAAAGGTAAGGTGAATATGGAGGGCTTATTTTAATTTTACCTTTAATGTTGTGTGTATTATGAATGTACATAAATGACTACGACTAACCTTCAATGAAATAAATAAAGTATTAATCCCTGTAGAAAACGAGTCAGCCAAATATAATCATTATAAACATTCACCGAGAAATATTAGTTATAATAAGCTGCAGCATAGGCAGTTTTGCTTTCCATTATTTATGCCTCTTCGATTCATGTTTACTTGAAAAATATTGTGATTTCAAAAACCTAACGCTGTTTTTAATGGTTGTGAACGACTATTATCGAGTATGATGGGGATATACCTGGCAAATTCCTTGACATCCCTTCAGATTTATCATACCTAGAAGTCTGACCAGCCCACCCCCTTTTAGGATGATAAAAAATACTCCAGTAGTTAGTTGTTCGTAAATGCTGCTTGTAAATGCTGCAGAGAGCAGGTGAAAAAATCTGACTGGAGCGATGTGTTTTAGGAATTGATTTTAGCCATATATTTTGAAGGACTACTTTTCCTGACAACCTGTTTTCTTCCGTTTGACGCCCGGTTTTATTAGGTATCTACCTGCACATGGCACAGTGATTTGCAATGACTATAGAGAGTCACGCAGAATATTTGGTTGGTAGTTGGTAGCTTAACCGTTCGTCACTCATAACTATGGTTGGCAAATAATATCAAAACCAAAGAAATCCAAGAATTGCCAGTAAAATTGCTTTGGCATTTTTTTGCCATTACTAGAAAGTCTCTCAAAAACCAGTCAGCCGACTTTTTTTTATAGAGACTTGTTAAGATATATCTGTGCGAATATAAATAAATTGGATCACTTGAAGCCTGACGATGGAATTTAAAATAAACTTTAAGCGACTTTTTTGCCTACATTGACTATTTTGAATGAATACGACTTTTTTGTGGAAACATCTGGTATTCAAGAATCATTGAGAAATATACAATACATTTTTTTAAACCATATTGCATGTTTTCCTTAGTTGCTTGCCTTTTCCGTAGATTCCTCCATTGCCACAAATATTTGGGTGGTTAATGGTTCAAAACTAACATGAAACTAAGAGGAATTCGTATTATATTCACGTGGATTCCAAGTCATGCAGACACTCCTGGAAACGAGCAAGCTCACTAGGCAGGGCAGCGAAAAACCCTCTTCAAAGAATAAGTTGACTTTAGTCTTTTACTGCTAGAAACACAGAGTAATTTCATGATAATGAGAGTTAACATAATACTAAGAGTGGCTTAAAGTATAACGATTTTGGATTTCTAATTCTTGTCTCAGGAGACTACAGCTTGTTTCAAGCGACGGATTTCAGGAATAGATAGGCCATTAATATTTTCCAATGATGGAATTTTATACTCCATGATTTAACTTTTATCATTTAATACATAAAAATAACATAATTAGGTTTTACAACCAAAAACAACCAATTTGGTTTGGTTAACATCATTATGAAGAGTGAAACCAAAAAGATATTAATACACATATATCCTTTCAGGGTGCAAAATGACTCGGTCGAAAACTCTGAAGTCATGGTGCATTATAAAAAAGCCGAACCTACCTACCGAAAAAGGTGAAATCTCAACCCTTTTTAACGGAAAACGGAAAAAACTGCGTTATTTTATTTAGATTTTTGAACAATTTTTTTAGACATTTTTGGGTAAAATAATGACTTTAAATGCGACTTTTCTGTGAATAATAAAGATCGTCAATGGCTTCACTAGTTGTCATCGGGTTTGCAGAATGCAACATGAAGGTATAATAATTAGGTTTTCTGCCAATTAATTAGTTGAATTTTGGACAGTCCCCACTGTTACGTCCTAATTTCAGGGTATTTTTAATACATTTTCATTCACACCTATCTGTTTGTCAGCCATTAAACGCCATTTCTTAACATATTCATAAATGTTACCACCCTCTATACCTTCTTCAAGCTTATCCAAAATTCACCAGCTTCACTCGCATTGAGGTATTTCAGCAAAAACATTTTTAAGTATTACTGTGTTCAGAAAAACTCGGACTGATAACTAAATATGAAATTTTATTCCTTACTCTACACAAAATGGCGTGTAAATCAAATCGTGAGCTTACCAAATCGTCAGCTTACACTATATTTATGCATTTTGTTTTCATTTTCTATGATATTTTCTCGGAGATACTAAATTCCTTGATTTTTTTCATAAATAAATAACGTTTTGCCTTAAGGAGAGTTAATCTTGGTCTTACAGCTTGTAGCACTTCAATTGAAGCCACGAAAAATTCTCGAGACCGCACACTCCACAGGAGTCTTCTAATTAGTGAGCATAATTTGAAAACTATAAATATAACTCGGAATAAAAAACATGGAGAGAGATATCCAGGATTATTAAAATTACGCGAACCTCGTGGAACGATTCTTTTACTTTTTCACGTGCATATTTTTTTAAATAAATATTTTTATGTTCTCTCCTCGGCCAGTTTCAATGATTTCTGAATGCCCTTAAGGAGTGGACATCATGCTGGTGTTTCAAGTACCGCACCACGGCAAGTACTCGAGGTTGGTTGGTTAGGATTTTGGTTTTGGCTGTGACGGGAAGGAGAAGGATGGTTGGTGAATGGAAAGAGAGTGGTAGGGAGGTGCCCAAAGGTGGTTGCGAGAGCTTGGTGCACGGGGGTGGAGGAAGAAGATTTCCCGTCAGACACCCGTTGTAGCTGGAGAAGGGAGAAAACATCACGACGGGGTTGGTTGGCTCGTGGTTGCGAATCACGAAGAAAAAGGGTTTGCTGAGAAGGCTTGAGGGGGGTTAAGGGTACAAGGGGCAGGAAGGTGAGTTCTCAATTACTTGAGAGGTGGAAACAACATCGCAGTAAGATGCCGAGTCGAATTAAGGACGCAAGACGTCTTCAGAAGCATCATGACTCCCACTTCATTCACAAAAATTCATATAGAATTCTTTTCCCTCCTCTCTCTCTCTATCTCTCTCTCCCCCTCTCCTTCATTCCTTCCTTCTCGCAAACCTGCATGAACACGCGAACGGATATTTGGACACACAAAATAAATAAAAAACTTGTTAATTATACGCGCGTCGCTCTCATCTCGACCTTTCTCCCTCTTTCCCCCGTCTTGCTACTTCATTCCTTCCCCTCCAGAGACCACACTCATGTCCGACATCTAATTTCAAAATTATCGTGTTAAATTAATATTAGAAAAATTCCATGCACCGTCTCGTTCACCCACTCTGGTCTCGCATTTGAATCCATCTCCCCCACGGGACTTTCCATGCAGCTCACTCACTCTCCCTCCCTCTCTGCTCCTTTGCTTCTGTATCTTCCTCAAGGAATTAAGAGAAGTCTTTAAGATGACGCCTCGTTAGCTCAAGGTAATGGAATCCCTGGGAAACATGGGCACGCGAATCCACACTCCTCCCCCGTTCTTTCCCTTCTCGTCCTCCACCCACAACGGCAGTGTCAGGGCTGTGTGATACTCGAATATCCAAAGGGTACAATAACGCGTGCCACATGATATAGCTCATAAAATGACACAACAAATAGAGAATCTTTTCTTATCGTACATCAACTTCGCCATATTATAGCGGATAGCGTCCAGGCTGATATAGTAATCAAATGGAAGGCAGCGTGGTCCTCCGACTACGGATTTTCCATATTGGAATTTCAGCATCACTGTACGATATGATGCTTTATCACAAAAGACATGATACATCACACAATGTATCATATTTTAAGTTATTATAACATGTGTTGTCAAATATTACACTTCAAGAGTAGTCGCCTCTCGCACCTACGAGTATATAAAATTTCACCTCATTTACAACGCCAGTCAACAATGAAATATGATTGCCGATTGTATCGTCCACGTTCTTACTCATAAAAATCTAGACAACTAATTATTATTACTTCGTTACTGTGCCGCTTTCAGACTGCACCATACTCTAATTTTAGTAAGTATCTCATAGCGATAAGAATGCTGCATCGCAAATGGCGCAATATACCTATCATATATGGGGTGTTAAGACACGATAGTGCGTATTGCATGGTATCAAATCAAATTGATCAAATTATGGATGTCACCTATCGTACTTTTATGACATTTTCTCCGTATTTACATCGCGTATGAACTTCGGCATTGCTTGGCATTGCTTATAAACCACGCTACTCTACCCAAAGATCAGAAAATCTGTATTTTTCTACAGAATTCGGTCTCTCCACTCTTGCACATGAACTTTTGAAGCGTATCATGTAAAATGCGTATTCAGATATCTCTAAAATGAACGTGACATCGTGGTAAGTTGTCTAAATGCATCAATGTCACATTTCATTGGATACACTTATCGGATATGGCAAAGTGTGTGGTGTAGGGTTTGAACAGTACCTCGGTATTTGTTTTTAATTTATTTAATTTGGTATCGTTTTTATTTAAATGTTTTAATTTATTTTTGTGTTGATTGGTAAAATGTTTTGGTTATGAAGGTTTTTGTTTGGGGAAGAGATGGGTTGTTAAGGGGGAGAGAGAGCAGGACTGGCAGCTGCTCTCCACGTGTGAGATGAATTAAAGAATAAAGAAAGCAGAAAATAAGTGTTAATAATTTATAAACATCGTCTGACGCTACAGTAGATGGAAAACTGTAGTTGATGGACCTAATGAAGAGCTTAGGTTAGCGGGGAAGTGGCAGTGAGATACAGGGCTTCGCAAATGAGGGTGGTGGGAGGAGGGAAGTATGCCGAACTGAAGAGACAATGAGTAAAAATAAATAAGTTATTTCTTCACAAAAAGTGCATGATCAATTCCTCGACACCCATTCAAAGCCACCGAAACCTTATTCTCTTGTGTGTCAGGGCACCCTCGATATCGTCTTCTTCACGTTCCACTAACATGTTGGGTATGCCCGACAACCGCTTGGTAGTTATTGCTTATGGCATTCATTAATGTCTTTATTTATATTTAAAATAACTACGACTGTATGATAAATGTAATATTTTAACCGACTTTATATATAAATAATATTTGTTTGACCTAAATTCAACAATAATATTGTATAAGAAAAGATTTGAAGACTAGCTTAGATACCAGAGAGTAGGGAAAAAAGTGAACAAAAAAGCTAGTTGAAGGGAATAAATGAAAGACTACCTTCAATACTTGTAATGATAATGACGCATGACGCATGGTAACTCACGTACCTCCAATGACGCATGGTAACTCATATTGCACGAGATCGCACGGCTATATGTCGCATTGCTCTGTAACACTGCAAGATTGAGATATCTCATGAACATCGCACTCTATGGACGATACATCGCGATTAGCAGAGACCGAACACCATCCCCCGTCCCCCATAGTTCCCCCGATTGCTTAGATTTTCAGCCCTCATCCGTCAGAACCCCTCTCATCGTCATATTATCTGGTCTTCAATTCCTGCGAGTCCTCTTGAGTTGCCCTAAATCACAACGTCTTCCCACTCCGAATCTTCCCTCCGTACGCCATGGTACACTCCGAATCCTTCGAAATCCATTGTCTTAGACCATGAGTGCGGCCATGCCAATAAAATACAAATAATCGATTAATCGGTCAATTTTAAACGATTAATAATCGTTAATAAAAGTTGATGGCGTTATATTGAGTTCGGAAATAAAAAAGACATGTAATTTCAATTTTAAACATTCAACTTTTTTAAGATGATCTTTTTTAAATGTCAAATTTTAGAAATTTATCTTGCAGGCAGCTACTAAGTTTTTAAAATTAATTAAATTATTTTTTCAAAGAAACGATACTTTCACTTAGGAGAATATAAAACATATCTTAGACAGTGTTTTTGTAACAAGCCTTTTTTTTAAGTTGTTTCCCACCGGTTTTCGAAAAGAGCTGCTATAACGGAACACTGCTAACTATAGTTAGATGTTTTGGACGATGCTCAAACTCTGATATGATATTTTTCTTGAACTTTGTGGGGAGATTCTGCTCAAAAATCATCGAAAAATTCGAAATAAAATAATCGATTTAAAATGCTATCTGGTAATTTAAATCGATCATAATAATTTTTGTCTAATCATAAGGCTCACGAAAAAATGAGTGCCACCGTTCACCATGATGTGGAGGGAAATGGCTGAATAGGCATGGGATTCACGCGTAGTTATGTTAATATGTCGTTTGGGGAAAGTAAAAAGAAATTTTATTTGAATTTTTAAAAAGTTAAGTGCTTGAAAAAATCTCAAAACGTATGCCTGCATAGGATCTTGAATGGTAAGAGGAATTATCCGGTGATCAATTTTAAGATCGCCAATGTTTTAGCTGGAGCCAAGAGCGGTAGACAGATAGACAACGCGCAGGCCTGGTGACCAAAATGTTAAAAGTTTGAACCTCGTCTGTGGGATAGACGTCCTATAGGTTCTGGGAAATAGAATATTTCGCTAGACTGTTTCATATGACTTTAGACCTGAAAACCTAATCCTATGGTGTTGTAGCGTACCGTAGTATGATAGGAATTCTTAGGTCAAATTCAATAGATCGCTTCATGATCTTAATGCTGATATTGTCATGAAAGATCCTGCTCCGCAGTGAACTCTTTCATGAAAGAGTCACTTACAAATCAGGGGTTTGCTGCAGTACATACGTAAAGGCGATTCGAGGACAGCGAGTTTTGAACAACTAGGCACACTAGACAACTTATCAAAGAGCTTTATATGTATAATGCACGCACACTATTTGATTAACCAGTTTGGCACCTCCAGCAACAAAATTCGGTCACTAATAAATAACTATACCGACTCTTAATTGCAAGAAAGGGTACTATTCTACATACTTACTTGTAGCATATATAGAGAGGGAGGTCGAAGTATGCCTGAACTAAATTTACATCCTATACATGCTCCTACTTTCTCTCAATTTACCGATTGCTTTGGAGAACATTAAATACTTAAAAAAGAGAGAATAGAAATCCAGAGACAAATGATTAGCGGTAATTTTTATTAGTAATGTTCAGATACATAATTAATGTTTGCATCGATGTTTAATTAATGTTGCTTTGTTTGATTTTCATTGATTAATAAAAATTACCTCTGAACTTGTAACCTACCATTTAAAATAAATTCCTGTCAATAAAAACACAATAAACAAAACGAATTAGAATCAATTACCCCATAGTCACACGCTTAAAAATATAAATTTTGACGTACGCAATGGTAATGAACTAAATGAAAAAAATATGACGCAATACTTTTGAGCCCTCGGAATAGATGACCACACCACTTACAAAATGGGGCATTTCTTTCTCTGCATCCTAATTGAATACATACTTATGGAATGCAGCCTTCCTATGGATCGCATTTTTTGCGAAGTTGCGAAGTATCTTGAAAACTTGAATGGGGGAACGAAAATCCGCACAAAATATCACTGAATGAAGTCGTAACAATGGTCTCTCGCACTGTAGTGGTCATTATCAAATTTGGTCAGCCCTTTTTCAGGCTAGAGCGGAAGCGAATCCACAATACATCATGGTCACCAACGGATGAAGAATGGATTCGACAGACCACGATTTCTGGCCAGGCAACCCTCAAAACACACTCAACGCAAGCCTGGGGACACCGCTTCGACGCAAAATAATTATTACACTCATTACCATGAGATACTGCCAGTCATCATTACTCATGAGTAGGTATCTACTGAAAAAAACCAGCATGCATATCTTATATCTCAAAAAAAAGTTCTAGAAATGTCGAGAGTTCGACGCCATTTGCCTTGATGCATTTTTTTACCGCATCTTCATTTTAATGAAACTTGAGTTTTTTGACTGATTACTACGTCGAAGTATTAAACAGGATTACGAGAAAGCAGGATAAAATAAATTTGCGTGCTATTTTTCATTATTTTTAATCTTAAGAAAGGAAAAATAAATACTGGTGATAATAATTAGTGCTTATATTTATAATGTTAAGGTAGCTGCAAAGCACTTTAGCTGGATATCTTTCGATACAAATCTGGAAAAGGTACGTGGCCTAGTGGCGTTTGATTGTGTCGTCACTAAGCAATAAACGCTGTCACACCATTACATATTGAAAACGCAAACGAATACAAGGAAGTGCGATCTTGCCTAGTGGCTTTACCCCCCTTTTTGTGTGCGTGAAAATTTGGATAGTTCTACTTTTTTCTGGCACAAGAAACGTTTCATTGATTTAAAACTGGACAGAGTAATTTAATGCTAAATGCTAATAGACGCAATAATTTGCATCAAATTAACAACTGGTATGAAATCCTTGAGTTTTAGTGACTAACGTTTTTAACTTTAGTTTTTAATTTTAGTCAAAAACCACATAAATCGTTTCTCAAGTACACAAACTAAAAAATGCAGCATGCCGAGAGGTTTTCTAAGTGAAAGCAGCCACAGTATTCAAAACCCTTGATTGAGTGAGTCTACAATAGAGTGACACATCCAAACCCAAATAGTCCCAAACGTAAAGAAGTAAATTTTAAGTAACATATATTTTGGTAATTTGCTGTGATCTGCTCTAAGTAATCAATTTGAAATCCATGATGAAGACTACAGTTTCTTTCTTTTAAGCACTTGCAAATCGTGATTGATAGTGATGTAACTGTAAGCAGGCCGTTCTTAATTCCGTTAATACATAATATTTTGCTCTTTACGGCGAGGTAGCTTAGTGTGTTGAGCGTTGGGCTACTGACCAGAGGTGCTGGGTTTAAATCTTTGGATTTGAACTCATCTAAATAATCATAACCTCCGAGGAAACCACATGCCTTACAGGCCACGCATAGAAACGAACTGGTCCCCGTATGGAAATGCCCACAAATCACATGCCCTTAGCCTATCTGAACTCCACCCTCACTATCACACCGTAGGTTAAGGAATAGGTCCAATCTCCTGGGTTAATTCGAAGAAAATTACTTGAAGACGTTCACAGCATTTGAAAAACGGTATTATAGTAGGTTGTATCAGAACGTATTAAAGTGGAGAGGCATATTGCAATCAGCACATGTATCATATGCCATTTTTCTGTGAGGAATTAGAGGCATAATTAGTTGTGACCGAAGAACTTCAATGACTATATAAATGGTAATGATAGGTTGCATTGTTTTTAAAAAAACATTTTTACTTTGTTTTCATTTCTTCATATGATGCATATTTAATTGTATATATTATGTGATTTTGACGTCGTATCCATTACTGCACTTTTCATGTGTTGCCATGATTAAACTTTAGCGAATGGCCTCTACAATGTATGTATCCATCCAGCAGGATAAGAATGATAGAAGGGGAATGCATTTGAAATCTCCTTCCACCCTCGTTACTACACAAAACTTAGCAGTATATTTATTGAAAGATGAAGAGCCTTTAAAGGGTCGTAGGCTACCATGATGTATCCATTTTTACTAAAAAACTTCGTACTTTTCCTTACTTAAATAAAGTGTGGAGAAGTACGAAGTTTTTTATTAAAAATGGATATCTATCACTTCCACAAAGTCTAGCCTGAAACAATCAAATTTACCACGATGTAATTGTGCCCTAACCGACCAACGTGTCTTCGGTTTAGTGGCCAACGGTTGCTCATTGCACCATTACTGCACTTATGACGTGGAAAGTTAGCTCTACGGCATTCATAAAACCTCACTATCAGGCGATTCGTAGTCAAACACCCTGTCCAGTTATGAGCCAGCTAATGGCCGTCAACTCCTTAGTCCACTTCCTCGGGATAGTTTGGGATGAGACGTGTGTAACGAACGCGGCGAAACTATTCCTTAAAACGCTGGATACAACTACTCCAAGAAAAGAATCTTTTTGCGCGCTTTCCTCGGAAGACGCCTCGCGACCAATCCCCAATCTTCAAAACGTCTCTCTTCTCCTAAAAAGAGTCGAGGGAAATATAAATAAAGGACCACCTTGACTTCTACCTGCGCAGAAAAAAGTGACTCCAGAAATAACCTCTCCCACGCATCTTTTCTCGCACTCATCTCTCATTCCCCCAACCCAACCTTCGTCCTTCCTCTCCTGCCTCCGACACTCCTCCGCTTCTCCTTCACAAAAAACGTCTCCGTCTAGTAGGCCCCCTTTTCACTCTTCCTCACCTCTCCTCCATTCCCACGGCTTTCCCGACCAACCCCTTCGGCCCGCGCCCTTTATTCGCCGTGCCATTCCCTTTCCAACCCTTGTCCCGCTTCATACCCAGTTCGAAGTGCAATACGTGTTCACGGCTGCCTCACTAATTAAGCGGCCGGTCGATGCCGGCAGCCGCGAGTGTCACTCGAGAAAGAGGGGAGCGCGGGAAGCAATCCGGCGGGTGGGGGGTTTAAAGTGGTTTAACAGGGTGAAAACACGGAGGAGGGAAAGGGAGTCACTGAGATGAAGGAGTGCGCGGGGGTGGTGGTTGGAAGAGAGGCCATGACTCAGGGGGTGAGGATGTGTCGGGTTTGAGCGAAAAATGAGAGTCTGAGAAGATGAAAATTATCCGAGCGAAGGAGCGGACGGGACAGAGGTGGGTTACGCCTCAAACACGAAAATATTTATGGCAGCGGTTAACTTAGCAAAGTTGTGCCATAATGATACTCGATTCGCGTGGATGTTGACTTAAAACTATAATGTGCGTGAAAGTTCCACCACAAATGTGTGTATTGATCCTACTTGCATGAGTGATATACAGAGGGTGGGGCAGAATGGACTACCTAGTTTGCTATGCATAGGGAGTCAAATCAGGGAGTCCATTCTGCCCCACCCTGTATTAGCTCCATGCCAAATTTCGGCATAAAAGAACAGGATCTCGTAATAAAACGAACATTCGAAAACAAAAAAATGAAATGCTAAAAATGTCTATAACTGAGGGCTGGTTTCCATAGACATTCGGCTTGAATTTATCCCATTTAGTGAGGACGGGCAGAAACAAAATACGCACAGGCAACGGAATTTCTCGATAGACTCTGGTTACCATTCGCTCACCTAAGTTAAACATCGTGCTGTGCTCGTCTTGCATTTGGATGGGTGACCGTCGAAATCGTCCCGAATGCTGTTCTCCCAATTTAAAACCGGCAATCAGCGAGTGTGAAAGACCTTCGCTGCCAAATTACGTCAAACTGGAGTACGATCACTACCAAAAGGATAATGTATCGTGCTCATCTAATATCTTAAGAATAAAACAAGAAAATTCATCACCTTCAGCTTCATTATCCAGCCAATGAGTTCCAGGCAAAGGAAAAATCACGAATAAACTAGTTAATACAACTGTTTCAATCTCATTTCAGCTGCAGACGCTGCATCCTCCTCATTTGAATTATTTATACTACCCCTGGAATTTTCTTCGTTTATTAATTCTCTATAAGGCTGAAGTGCTCATCCCTTGGTCCTCTTGAGATTCTTCCTTCAAAGTTTATAAAATTTCCAAAAGACCTCTAGATAAGTTGAATATACCTAGTACTGCTCTATTGTTTGTAAATACTTCTATTGCCCTTCAACCATTCTTCGTATTTGTAAACTAGGATTTCAAATAAAACGGTAAATCATATTGCAACACCCAAGCAAAAATCATCATGCTAAGACAGACAAAACATTTACGTCAGAGACTATATTAAATTCCACAATCTTTATGCTTCCAGGTCGGCGGGTTACATGCTTCGTTCCTCATCTTCTCGGTCCAATTGTGTGATAGATATCTTAAGATGTGACAATGATGCTTGCGTCTCCGAGATTACAAGATAAAATGGGTGCAAACGTGATATCATTCAAGACCTCACGAATAAACATCACCACCCTACCCAAAGTCTTCGCGTAACGCAACCAAGAGTGAGTGACATCCCTTCGAAAGTTCTCCCCTCGCACCCACTAGGGGGAAGGATTGAAGGGTATGTGAATGCAAAGCCCTTCGACACGAGATGCTGAGAGTGGAGGGTAGGGCGAAACGTCTCAAGGGTGTCGCACGACCACAAGTGAGTGACGAGGAGCGCGCCGATGACCACCCACCATCACGCGTTCTCACGCGCCCTGGAGGAATCAAGTGCGTGTGGCCACGCGAAGAGGTTGTTTCTTTCTCTCGGCCGTGCCGATGTCGTGAAGGCACGCGCACGCATGAAATTTTGCAAATTTTATTTTTTTTCCCGACCCCGTACGTGGCCCGTGAGCTAAATCGCCTCGGGGAGTAAAACCATGGCACGCTCGCGACGGAGATCCCTCCCCCCGTTGAAGAGTAGAAGGCTTTTCGAGGACTTCCAGGGGTTCGAAGTGGGGGAGAGTGGCGAAAAAGGAGGAGGCACATGGGAAGAATGTTCCCTCCATAGAGAGAGGCGCGGGGTATGACTGAGCGACCAATGCCATGAGTGACAGGGAGAGACGGGGAAAAATATGAACGTTCAATGAGGGAGGGAATACGACGGACGAGGGGAGAGAGTAAAGTCAAGTCTGGGAAGTGGAAGGGGTTGTGGTGGTTAAGGGAGGATATGAGAGAATTATCATTATTATTTTTTTCAGCCGAAGGAATAAGGGCTATGTGTGTGTGGAAGGATGTGGGGTCGGCGAGGAAAGAAGGGGGTTGGGGAGGAAGAATTTACCGGCGGGGGTGGGTTTATATATATAAATATACATTTTTATACCTCCTGCGCGGGAGTATGCAGAGTGGTTGGAGATACTCCAATTAAATCCAGGATGCAAATATAAAATTAAAATTTCTGAAGGGAAGGGGAAACCAGAGGGAGAAAAGGGTGTGGAGGCAACGGTAGACGCCGACCCAAGTGGTTGTTGTAATTATAGTATTATTTTATTCTTGAAGAGGAGGGAGAAGGAAAGGATTAAGTTTTGGAATGTGGTGAAGATAAGACGCACGAGTTGGAGAGATCAGTGAGGAATGAAGGGAAATAGGAATGTGCCGAAATGGTTTACTGACAAATAATCAGATATCCGGCAGTAAAAGAACTCATCTCTAAAGGAGAAATGGATGATGTGAATAGGAACCAAAATGATCGTCCAGTTTTCAAAATTGACATGTACGGGTAATTTTGGTCAAATTTCTTGAAACCAAACTCAAAAAAATGCTTGTTTAATGTTCGTGAACATAATGGTTGAGTTAAAGTTGACAAAAGGAGTACTTATATGCATAGTCAAGAAGAAAAAGAAAGTAGAAATTAATGGATGAGAAATTGAAAAGTTCTCTATCATTGGCTGTGATGTGTAACAAACTTGGGCGATAATATTGAAGCTGTATTATATTTAGACAGCTATGTATTAAGTTTATACTATGATATTCATATCCACTCGTTGATTGAGTAAACGAACACCACCTGTTCTCATTTAGTTGTTTTGCTCAGAAGTGAGGAATAAAGGGAATCAGTAATATTAATAATAGTTTACTTACAGGTGACATCATTCGCCAATTACTATGTATTTAATATATATAAACAACCATACCTTGGATGGCCTAAAACCATCCAGGTGGGATTTAGACTCGCGAAGCGAGCTGGAAACTGGCTGACGAGGATATTACCCCACCAACACCGAGGCCGGCCGAAGTAAACCTGTGCTTGAATTGGTGCACATTAAGGGCACACACAGATTTCTTTGACCTGGTAGCAAACTGTGTCTAAAAATATGAATTTTTGGTTCAACAGCAATAATGAAAATCAGGCCATTATTCCCTAAAGTATTCGTTCTATTCAGCGAAGCATCTAACTTATGATTAAAATTGATGAAAACTATTTATAATCGGCGGAATCATTCACAATAATTAGGAAAAGGGGTTTACAAGCATTTAAACACCGACAAATAGGACATTTTCGATACAAAAATGACTGAGACGTTGAGTAGAATATTGGAGCTAGGTATTGGCATAATTCTATGGAGAATCTATTAATGACGCCAACCTATTATCAACTTTTCGTCCCTTAGAGACTCTAAGGAAGGAAATCAGCCTCACTATTTCAACCTGAATGCATCATCGGCGCGCGCGCGCGTAATTTATGCCGGAATAAAAAAGTAATTAATGAAAAAAAGAGCAAATAACTCACTCTCTTCTTGATGCGGAACATGTTTTTTTCCCTCCTAAAGCGTTCATTAAGGCAGAGCTCTTTCACGAGGACGAAGGCAGAGGGGGGTAGAGGGGGAATACCAAATTATTTAATCCGTGATTTGGAATTCTGTCCCATGCATCCGCGACCGATGAAGGGCGAGGAAAAGGCAAGTGGCACAGTGGCGAAGCGAACGACTTGATAGGGTATCGTTCGAGTGGTTCTCGAGTGGGTGGAAAGGCAGCGACTCCGCGGCAGGGGGAGGCAAAGTTGGCGCGTGGAGAGCGTGCGACGACAGGGGAGAAGGGGGAGTTGGTTGTCGCCGATGAGGGAGGGGGAGGTATCGCGCAGTCCGACGGGGGTGAGTGGCCGTGGGGGGGTTAGCCAGCGGTTGGGGTTGCGGGAAGCGGCGGTGAGAGCTATGCGGGGGATGGGATATGGAGAAGAGGGGGGAGTTCGAGAGCCTCGCAATGATGTGTTAGCGGGGAGTAGTACCTATGTACCTATGTGTTCCGGTGCTAAGGAAAGTGAGTTACAGAGAAAGGAATGGGCTTGGCAGGCGTTGCAAAGTAAGGAAAAAAAGTGAAAAACATCCTACTAACTAGAATCCCTGGTGAAGGATTCTAGTAGCGAAGCAAAATGAAGTTCAAGCAGAAAAATGAAGATGAATTGACTAAATGTTCTATAAATCTAGGCTGATTTCGAAAAGGCAAATGATCAAAGAAGCTAGCTGCATACAAATTCCGAAATACTACTGAAAATTGATCAATATATGATGCTGATGTGAAGCACAGGTTTTCATTTCCATCTAATAACATAGATCATGTGCATATTCACGGAATTACCATTGGGAAATAAGTTTAAACTTGTCAGATTTGATATTTAAAGCCATAATTGAATTTTAAAAAAGTTCAATAAACGATCCTTTGAAAATGAATCTAATGTAGCATACATAATACGGTTACTTTATAACACACTGCGCTTGAAAGAACTGAATCTAAAATCCAGCTAATTTCTTGGTTTACGGGTCTTCAATATAGTGTGGAATAACGAAAATTTGAACGATAGTCATTAATGTTTATAAGTATGATCACTACAGGACAAATATCAGAAGAGGATTGTTTTTGAGATTATTTTTGGCGCCTGTTAATATGATTTTATCCTTAATGAGGAAAAAGGTCATTTACATTGAGTAGATTCTACTCAGCTCGAGAAAGAATTATATAGGCCTAATTTATACATATATTTCAAGATAAGGTAAATTATTTATCCATTGCTTGTATATCAACATTAAAAAAAAAAACTAAGTCGGATTTTTAAAAGTGCCTCACATCAAAATATGACTGCAATGCATCGGAAAATGATAAATGTTCATGATCATATTAACTTCATTATCCTTTATTCCATATGTGCTATTTATGAATAATACACGTAATTTTGGGATTAAGTAGACATTATCCGTCAGCATATCAAAGCATAGGTGTGAAAAGGTCAACTTTGACGGCCTCATTTGTATGCTACAAAGAAATAACAAAAGATATCACATAGTTGGAGTACAACCTACCAGCAAATCTATTCAACGCAGGGAATTAAAAATAAACTACCAAGGATATGCAAAGATCAGAGTACGTAATTCCTATGCTTTCTGACAGATTACTGCGTAGGTAATATCCTTATTTAATTGACGTCAGGTATCTACGAATGGAAAGCCTGTAGAGAAAGAGAGAAGCTACATTGAGATATTCCTTTAGATCGCGGGGAAGATTTTGTGGATGAGTCGTGATGACGATAAGGTATTGCATGGTGAAAAAAACGACCTCGGGGAATGTGCTTCAAATATGCGAGCAAGTGTTAAGGGGAGGCATTGGAAATGGACGGGGGATGGGTAAGGCAAGAAGGGGTGGAAAATTTCTCAAATGGAAGGGGGGCGAGAACGGAGAGATGGGGGAGGGTTATTGAAAGGAAATGATGGTGTGCGGCGAGTTTGGAGAGGTTTTCCGAGCTGTTAAATGGCAGGTCGCGGATGTAAAGGTTGAACCTTAGACCGGGGAGGAAGGATGGCGCGCGCATGGCAAATGGTGAATGTGGCGGGGAAGAGTGGGTGGATTAAGAGTGTTTTCGTATCGAATCTCAGACTCGGAAATGAAAGGCAGTATATAAATGCGCACATAAAGGAATTTTAAAAAAATACACCTCGCCCTTATTTTAATTCTATGTTTTCGAGCGATGTGAAGAAATAAAAATAAGTCCGGGAGCAGCAAACGTGGGGTGGAGTATTGAGGGACTAACTGAATTCAGGATTGGAAGGAAAAAATGAGAAGAAAAATTGATAACTCGTTCGGTCGCGAGGAAACCAAAGTTAAACCCAACGCATTATGAGTTTTTTAACAGTGTTCCTTTTCTCGCAGTCATTAAAAGCAAAAGAAAAAACCTTCACGGCGAAAAAATATACGAATCTCTTCAAATTTACATTTTTCCGCTGTTATAATCGATTTCCAAGGGCGACAATACGTACGAATGAGCGTAAATACCGTTGTTTTTTAATGGAAGAGTTCAAATCTAAGATCACTCAACCGCTTCATTATTTAATTGTTGTTGTACTTATATACAAAAATAAATGAAGAGTAATACACCATTGGGTGGCTGTAGCATCATCATTTAAAAATAAATTACGAATAATCGTGCCAGCCTCATAAGAGCTCATTAAAAGTTTCATTTTTATTTGAAATCAATATTGAAAATAGTTCGAAAATGTTTGAATCATTAATTTAATATTTCCTTTTCAAAACTTTAAAGTGGAGCAGAAGGATGCTAGTCTACCGAAACTATTGGCATAATAACATTTTAAACAAAAAAAACCTTCAGTTCCATCAGTGCAGATCTACTATGTAGATCATGGACCACTCATCACATCTTTCGCCATCTAAATTTAATATTGGAAAATCAAGTATTTATATAATACAACGCTGAATTGAATAACTACGAGAGACACTTTCAGTCTTCCCTACGTATTTCTACGGCCCACTTGAGAAATAACGCTTCATTTAGAATGAATTGATCGCGGAGGTGGAGGAGGGGTGAGCGAATTCGAGTCCAATTATTTTTTCTGCCTCACCAGATGCAGAGACACTGAATGAAACCGAGGCCACGTCCAAAAAGAGAGCCACATAAAAAGGGGTCACTCTTCCCCCATCACATGAAGCGTCGTCCCATCGCATCGCTCACCGAGGAGCAACCAACCTCTCGTTGCCGCAGACTCATCCTCATTTACTTCCAATACGCCATTGAACCGGTACATATTTCCGGGAGCCATTAAGAGACTCGTCACTTTGCCTTTATTCAATCGACCTCGGAGTCATATCCCATCAATCCCCCCTTCCCCCACCGATCCTTGAACATGCGACGTGAATGGGAAGGAAAGATAAACAGAGAAAAGTATCTTTTTTTAATTTTTATCACGAATATCGCGTTTTTCGAATATTCATTCGCGTCTTCAAGTGGTAGACATATTTCGAGTGGCGAACACTTCGGCGGAAACCGAGTCGGCCGAGGGGGACGACAGGAGATGGGTTGAGGAAGTGATTTTTTCATGTATATTAACAAAGAATGACTGGACTAATATAAATATAATAAAATATTTTATGATATATAAAAATAAATACTTTTCTGGAGGAAAGAAAGAAGAAATATGAGTATATTCTGTAACCTTCTATAAAATTTCGAAAGGATGAATGTGAAATACAACTTTTTGCGATAACATTCGTGTCCTGGCCTCTTCCAGGCCATACAAAAGTAAACCAAAATGCTGACAATCGACGCTGAAATAAAAAAACCTTCTGATGACCTCCTCGAGCCTTTGGTTCTTCAGAATTGGAGTTTCCGCGTTGCTGACCTCGGGCACTCCAGAGAGAGTTCGTCCAAATACAATGAATACTTCAGTGATAATGTTATACACATTATTTTTCCACGATTCCATTCTTTAAGTGAGACTTATTTTGCTTACTGTAATAAAAAAGTATCATTCTGGAAATCAGGGCATTAAATAAATTCGCCAAAAGTAGGATGAAAAATATATTGCTTAGGTCACGCTACTTGCAGAAAATGATAACATAATAAAGTTAATGCCGATTGTACCCAAATGGAATAAAAAATGAAATATCAATATTTACATCTTAAGAAGAAAACATTTTGTAACATCTTAGGAATCTTGAAACAATATTAAATACAATCGAGCTAAAAATAATAAGTATTTATAAGCGACACTTTGCTATCCAAGAAACGCTTCCAAACAAAAGAGATTGCATTTTTTTCCTAACCTTTGCCTACCCTCGGTGAAATAGACACGTACGCGGTTATATTGGTACTAAACAGACGGCTATATCGTACTTCTAAGGACTTCATGCCCAATAAACTAAAAGGTCAGGGTACCACGCCTCGGTCATCACCATTCATGATGTTAGAGGCAAACCCATTGCATACTTGCATGTCGCGCACCATTTTCCGTTGCGAAAGCCAAAAATAACGGAATGAATGTTATCAAGCCTCTGGTATGAACGACTTATACTAATCACGCGGTATGTCAATAATGTATAAGCTTGCCGGGGATACTCACGTAAGTCCCCAGCAGTGAGCCCATCGCCTTCCATCAGATATCTACTTGCATCTTCCCATCTTTTTTAACCAGCTTTTGGAGATGGCAAGTATCTAGGGCTCACCAATCACTTCATAACGAATATCTAGGTATATCCGAAGCATCCCATAACTTATGCCAGCGATCATCGATTTTTCAGGAGTCTCCGGTGCTCGGAAAGACGACTCGGCTATCGATTTCTAGAGCTTGAAATCCGAATTCGAAGAATAAACCCATTAAACGGCCAACATGTTCCTAGGATAGACTAAATATAATGGAATCATCAAAGATGAAATTCCTATTGGCGCAAAAAGAAATAACCATATCGCAAACACCGGGATAGAGTACATCCCCAGGGTCGTCGTCAGGTGACGAACGGCGAATCATTGAATTATCAGTATCCTCTATTTCTTATTGCCCCCAGAAAGATTTAAGCACACCTATTTCAACATCGGAGCACTTGTTAGTAAAGTAAAATATTTTTCAATCTAGATAATTCACGTCAGCTCTCATTTGATGATTTTTTTGAGGGAAGAATGATCAAAATATCAAACAAGATTCATTAATAGAAATCTTTCTGTTATTGAACACTATGCTGCAGGCATGCATTAATGTAAATTCATCAATAACACTTTTAAAGTCGGTCTACTTGCTTCCCTTCCCCCTTCTTCCTCTCCCCTTCAGCTCAAAGATCTTGAATCTTCTTGTATTTTAATCCACCAGGCTTTCTCGCCCCCCGGACTCAATAAATCACACTAGTTTCTCCCTCCCCCTCATCTCATCTCTCCCTGCTTCCTCCACGCCCTCTCCCCGCTCTTCGTCTTTCCCCTCCTTCCCCTCTTACACCTTCGTCTCCCCCTCTTTCCCCTCCCATACCTCAATCTCTCTCCTTTTCTTCATTCCTACTTTAAACCTTGAGAAAGGTGGAGCTAGTCTTCACCGAAATATCGGAAGTTTTTATGTGTAAGTGTTCTTTTTTCCGTGTGTATATTTTTTATCGGCCACCCTCTTGGCATACTGTATATTTATCACCCGAGTGATTCTCCTGGAAGTTTTATATATATATATATATATATATATATATATATATATATTTATTTATTTATTTATTTATTTATTCACTCACTCACACACCGCCTTTATGCGAATAAATATAATAATTTGAACAGAAGGTGAAATAAAGGGATTGTAGACATATAATTGAAATTGGACGAAGACACTGGTGATGTGGAAGATGGTAAAGCCGAAAAATCAGAAGGTAAAAATGTGTCGTGGCCGGGACTCGAACCCGGAACCTCCCGATTTCGCCATGGCTTCCAATTGGACGGCCATATATAACCATGGCTACAAAATATGCTAAAATTATGCACGATGAAAAATATGGAAGCAGTAGCTACAAATCACGAGAATAAATATTGCTTGCAATCAGAAATGCATACTTTGTTCTCTAATTAAGATGGGGAGCACTTGGCGTAGGAAGTTATCTTAGAATTAATGAACAATAGGAAATAGCGAACAGAGTGGACTTATGTTACACTCTACGTGTATACCAAAATTACAGTAATGCAAAATATAGAAATACATTGGGAACGTAGAAGTAAATATAGACGAAGGAAAAATTGTATCACTCGTCAAAATATTCTATCGTCATTCCACCTGAGTGGAATTAGATGGGAAAGAATAGGCAAGGGCGTCGAGGGAAGCTGTGTGGAAGCTTATTCATATATTAACGAGAACTCTGGAATAGAGGGGTGCCATAAGAGTGGGGGGAAGATATTGGGAAAATAAAAGGGATTTAGGTTCAACGGAATATGCGAGTGCTTATGGCACACAAGACATTGGATTTTGGGGTCACGCATAGGGAGTAATATTATCATATATTCTTTCATTTTTCCAGACGAAATTGAATTGCACCCGCGTGAAAAAGGTTTCCTTTTTTTATGATTTAGGTATTTCTAAAATTCATCCGTCGAAATCCATTTTTGGGAAATATATTTGCACCACAAGTCCCGCATAAAAGAAACATATGTGATGAGAGAGCTTCCTTCACATTTTCAATAATTACGGCCGAACCGAAAGAAAAATGACTTACTAGAGCCATGATCCGACTAATCCATCTGAGGAGTAGCAAAAATAGGCGATTAGGAAGAAGTTACCATCATAAGGTAGGTTTTCTGCGATCTGAAACAATACGTTACGACATAGTCATAAGGTATATCCTAAATAATATCAGAAAAACAGTAATTTATAATAAAGAAAAGAACTTATTTATGAAAAAGTTATGATTTTCCCATTAAAATAGCTTCTTTAGCAGAGACTTAAAAAGGTTACTGAACTCAAAAATGTGAAAATATAACTTACAAAAGACAATGCTATGCTCCATTGCATCCGTAAATAATTCTTCTCTGCATTAAAACTTAGGCACGCAATCAACAACGACTCATTAAAAAAATAAATAAAGTCCTTCAACCTGTTCAATATGCATTGCGCGAAAATATCCAAACCAAATTTTTTTATATTTTTCCTTATCTCCTGAAATGAAGGGAAATATGCTTCCAGGATTCCTGATTAGTTTCATCAACGGAAGAAGAAGAGTTCACTGCGCCAAAAAAAGTACGTAAGAATGAAAGCGGGAGATGCTGCTCCAGGCTTGAAAGCGTATATGTATTTATGTGTATTTTTTTCTAGAAAGAAGGAAGAGGATAAACCATATTTTGCAATAAAAAGGTAGGGAGGCGTAATAAAAAGAGGACCCTAAATGAGCAGAAAGAGATAGGAATAACCAAAACCTGATGAAAAGTGAAACAGCGGAGGGGAGGCAATGGCGATGATAAAAATTGAGGATTTTCGAGGGGGTAGGTTGAGAGTAGAGAGGGGTGCGGCAGGGGATGAGAGGGGACTAACCAAGACTTTGGCCTAGGATGAGGAGAGAAGGCCGACTTCCGGAGAGGGGGAGGATCTTGGGGGGGGGGGCGAAAGAGTAAGGGACGGGAACGCAGGGGTGGTAAAGAGATCGAGCCGGCGAAAGAGATGAAAGAAGTCTGGAAGGATATACCTGAGGGATTTGAAAACTTATGGGTTGAGAAAAGGAGGCGGTGCGGCGAAGTCGGTAGGCCGGGAGGAAAGGGGGGGAAGGCAGGGCGGATCGTTCGGGATTGTCGGGAGGGCGTATGGTTGGGGGGTGCGACGGGCGTCTTCGGGAGCTGCAAACGTGGCGGTCGGAAAAGACGGTGCGAAGAAGAAAGGCACGAGTTGGTGTTGGGCGGGCGGGAGGGATGTTGCTTTTTGGTGGCGGAGAGTGGGAGGAGAGCGGGCGGATTTTGAGGGCGCTGAGGGGTCGGGGGATCATCGGCATCGGCGCCGGAGTGTGGTGTGGGGCGTTGCAAGAGAGAATTGATGATGAGCGGGATGATGGGGTAGGCGGGAATGAAGTTATCATCCCATTCGCCGATGACTCCAGCACCACCACGGAGATCTCCTCCTTCCACTCCCGGGATGAAAAACGTAATGCTCAGAGAGCGAGAGCGCGGCGCGGTGGCTTTTCCTGAGGGGCGCGGGAAGGGTGGGTGCAGCCGAAGAATGTTATAACCCCCGCGCGACGTAGGAATAAGGCGAGACCTCTCACCCTCCATCTGAAAGGTTCGCCGAGGATCCAATCCGTCCGTTATTAGCATTTATTATTGAGAGAGAAGAAGCTTTTTGGCGTAAACGACGCCCTTTCCAAGGTTTTCGCCATCGCAAAGGTGCAATGTTTTCGTTAGGTTCAAGAGCAACGACACCAAAATGCTGGATTTTGGATAGATTTAGTATGTGTACATCGCGGCTTATGGAACTAGCCATTGCTCGTTAAAGGTTCGATGTGTGGCACTTTCTATTACACACAATATTTCACCTTAATCAAATTCGAATGGAACGTTCTGTATTTATTTTCATTCAAATTACTTTCCGAATTAAAAGTCCTACTTATTTCCAAGTAATATTGGCTAAATATTTTAGATTGAGCCAATATTACTCGTCAAGCCAATAAATTCTACATGAAATTAATCTACAAATACGGTAAAATAAATACTTGAATGGGAACTTTACTTAAACGACATATCAGTTTAAGTGGTCTCGGGCTTTCCCTCTTCAGGCACACAACACAAAGAAAAAGCTATTTGAATATTCTATGCAAAGAATAATTTTTATAAAGTTCTCTCCAATATTGACGCACGGTTTTTATTTGTGCTGTTTTCTAAATGTATGTAATAGTTATTGATCCATAAAAAAACGACTCCAAACCAATGCCTCATTTATATCGTTTTATCAGGCAAAATAGATTTTTTCCCAGAAGTTCAGTGAAAGGTCGGCTTTAAGTGCTTACACTCATTCCTAAAAAATTGGTTTATAACTCAGTATTCAACTTTTAACGAAAAAATTGCGAATTTATTTCAGAAGCTTTGCGCTGACACTGAAAACCCTTTATCTCGCTAAGTTGGCTTGGAATATTCGAAGTAACTATACGGATAAATCAATTACAGGGGCAGAAGCAATAGCTCTTCCCTCCTCATTGGAGAGTAGGAGCTAGTTACGAAACGATAGGATGACTTGGAATCCTGGCTTCCGTTGTGAATGAACGTGGCAACACTCAATTGCCTATTCCTACGTCTTTTATGCAAAAGGATCGATAGCCTTCCATTTTTTATTACTTATTAATAATCCTTCCCAAATACATAAAGGGAATCCGAGAGGCGTTTGACGGAGGTTTTTTTTTTAGAGGGAGGCCGAGAAGGGTTTTTGAGATGCGTGCTCCTAAGGGGAAATGGTATAAGGTGGGGGGTGCTTAGCACGCGTAGGTTGAGGAGCTGTAGAAGAAGAGGGAGTGAAGCGGGAAGGGAGGAAGAGATTGGGATATGGAAAAGGGAAGAAGGGATAAAAGTGAATGGTTGGGGAGGTGGGTGGAGGAGGATGGAGAAATATGGAGGGTTACCTAGTCATGGGGGGGGGGGGTGTGCGGTGGGGAGAGGGCATGAGCTGAGACGGGATACCATTTTTTTGAGACGGCGGGTTTTGGCGGATAACATGAATAATGAAGCAACCCACTTTCAAATGAGACACATTCAGCGGTGAGCCTCCGCGCCCTCTTCCTCTCGAATCCATCCACCCTCCCCACATCGTCCCATACCACTCGATTTTATTCTATATCGCTGTTTCCCCCCCTCCCAAACCCACCCCTACCTTGCCATTCCCTCATTGCCACCTCGGGGAGGACTCCCATCACATTCCGCCCGCGACCTCTACCGTCTCCGCCGCCAACATTGCTGAAACTTCTCAACCTATGCGTTTCCAATTCGCAAGGATCCGTCATGAAACACCCAGCCTTGCGGACGTTAGCCCAACCAAACTCAAATCCCGAGTGCCTTTCTCCATCTTCCGGACATCCATATTTTTCCTTACACTTCCGGATTTAGTGAGGTATTTGAGGCAATGCAGATTGAATTACATCTTGTTAAAGCTATCTGGAAAACTCCCAGAAGGGCTGATTATATTAAGGGACCATGTTTCTTTTAATTTCCCGAGTTTCTCCTTTGGCCATCGGATTCTTTGGGTTAAAATGGTCTCAAATATACTGGTCCTTCCGGCTATAGGTAAACATAGCACTTTTGAATGCATCTTGACCTAACTCCGACAAAAACTGCGCCCAGACTTAGATGAGAAAGTTATTAATGTCATGTAATCAGTGCCTACAAGTATTCTCTATTCTCAACCGTTGTCTTTTCAGTGAAATTAACGAACCAAGTTGGCGTTGCAGAATAATTTATCTCTCAACGATATACTAACCCAACCGAGATTTATTCGTGGACAAAAATAACGTAATTTTTACCGAGATACCTAAGGCTAGCAAACCGTGCTTTGGGCTGAAGTATTTCATAGGATTATAGTTCCGCGGGAATCCGTTGCATTAGAATAATATATTTGATCATTAATAGCATTTGGTGAAATACAACAGTTCAAAGTTCAGACATAAAATACAATTTATGAACACGCTATGTGATATTGCGGCTTACGTTAACCAGATATAATTAATCCGGCCCTTAATGCATTATATCCCCGTCGGTCTTCTCATAAGCCATTTATCTGAAAATACTCCGAGAAAATAGGTAAGACACAAGATGTCATGAAACGTTAGTAATTTTCTAGCTTATAATGCATGACCTCCTCTCAGATAGGGTGCAAGTACTTTAAGAACATTAATTTCTCCCTTTCAGGGTCACGCGCTTATTCAACAGTATTTACAATACAACAACAAGTAGTTCAACAGTAACAACGTTCAACACAGTTCAACGAGTGAACGTGGAAAAATGTTTGCATTGGAATTAATTGTTAAATGGCAACGCTGAGCGCATAAATACTGCAATATTAACGGAGAAATCTTTTAATAGATTAGAGTAATGGAATCTATAATGGAAATTTTATGAATTAACATTGGCTAAACATTTCCATCGGAAGACAATTAAAAACCTCCTAGTACCAACCTATACATACAGAAATGTATTCAGAAATTCAATAAATTACTGTCTCGATACAAATCGATTGGAGGTATTACTTCTCTTTGATGGCAGCTTCCATAAAGATGTGCTCGGCATGGATTTGTGATCAGCTATTACCATATTTACTAAAACGGCATGGAAAAAGTAGCATCACAGCTATTGGAAAGCCCAGATGGAGTCAGCTGTTCCCACGAGTTTGTCTAATAAGATGATAAAAAGAAGTAAACTTGATCCAATTTATCGCAAGAGAAATTTCGCTGCACGGAGGAGCTGAAATAGTATCCTCTTCCTCTCCTCGTTCTCCTTCTTTTCTTTCGGAGCCAATGGGGAGGCGCATAACAAGAACCCTTAGGAGCATCCCACTGCTCCCCAGACGGCCATTCCAAGCCCTACAACCCGACCAAACAACCGATCCCCTCTTCCCCACCTCCGCACCCCTCGTCATCCACGATCCACACCCCTCTACAGCCCAACACTATCCTCCTTTTGTTTCACCAATCAATAGAGGGACGGGCATCAACGGGATAAATATTTATAAGACGAAGAAGGGAATTGGGAGCCGAGGGGGTTAGGTAGGGAAAGAGAGAGAGGAGCTGGTTTCTCGAGAGGGAATCGCTTTGGATGGGGAATAGGTAAGCGAGCCGGGTCACATGGATGGAAGCGGATTGGTTGACTTGGGCAGCGCATTGGCTTCCACGGACTGAGAAACTTTTCTAAAGGAAGATGGGTGAAAGAGAGACAGTGCAAGCATTTGGCGGAGGACACGCGAAGTGGGCATCATCGTATTATTTTTAATACTTCAGCCCTTTGCTGCAACATTTGGAAATATCCGAATTAATATTTTCACTATGAAAATACTCATTTGGATTACAAAGATTCACTTTACCTCACAGGCTCAAAAATTATTTCCCCCAACTGCGGAGATCAAAAATATCCCCTAATTGTTTGTATAGTTGTATAACTGTAGGAACGGCCATAACGGTTTAAATATTTATGTAGTTTGTGTACGAAAAATATCCGATTTATATTCTTTAAGATAAAAATCAGTGAAGCCATATAGATTTGACGCAAATTAGGATTGAAACCCGAAATAAGTTTACGCATTGAAATGGTTAATAAGTTTAGTGGAAGAATTTCGGTATCTGGGAAGGAGGATTGCCAGCTATGTAAGAATCAAGAAGGACATAGTGAGTAGAATAGCCCAAGCAAAGATAAAATTATATCAGAAGAGCAGTATACTAACAGCTAGTAACACAAGCTTGTATTTAAGGAAGCACTCTATTAAAACAGATATTTGGAGCTTGATCATAAACGTTAGTGAAGCCTACACAGTAGCTGCAGCATAGCTTAAGAGATTGGAAGCAATAAAGATGACGTGCTACCGAAGAATGATGAAGATAAAATGGAGAAAATCGCCAACAAAGAAGTCTTACATAGAGTTGCAGAGAAAATAAACAAATTGAAAATTCTGAGTATAAAAAAACTCAATTGGACACACTTAAAGTAAGATTTGAGGCCTTCCTGCGAATACTCAAAATGCACTACTGTAATTGGGCACACACTATGAAAACATAGCCTGTTCAAAACTATAATGGAAGGAGAAATGAATGAGAAAATTACAGAAGAAAAGGGAAACTGGAATACAAAAGGCAAATTACGAAGGGCGACAAAGTAAATAATTATGTACGAATGAAGCGGTTGACAGATAATAAATTGGATTGGAGAGCTGCAGAAAACCAATATTTGAATTTATGACTGCTGATGATGATGAAAACGGTGCAATCTTTTATCCTTACAATGATATTTCTAAAATTGAGAATTACTGAAAACAGTTGAGAGATTAATGTCTTTCGAAAATTGAACTCATAAGCTCACGACAGAAATATATAAATAAATATCAGCCTATGCGAATGAAGATGTGTTTGGCACTAAATATGAAAACATAAAAAGTTCTTTATTTGCGCTGAAAAATAAATCCGCGACTTTTCTGGTAGGCGATATGTAAATAGGGTATCAAATAAAAGTCCCAATACTACTCGAAAAGCTCTTGGCCGTTAAGTGACTTAATAACCAAAATTGATATTTGAAAGTTGAAGTAATGAGTACTTGTACACTAATTTTAACGTCCACAGGTGCCTTGCTATGTGTCTCATAAAGTATTGGCGTCATACTAAAGAAAGCTTAACTTGGCCCATGGACGTTCAAATATCATTAAATAGAAAATTAAAAATAATATATGTAGACGCTTAATTGCATTTGTGCCTGTTTATTAAACTTCAGATTATGTTTCGAAGCAGCTCATGAGGAAAACTACTTTAATTATATCCACTCAGCATTCATACTCTCTTTTCCGCTATGGTATGACCTCCTGGGGTAATCTGGCAACACCACAATAAAAATCAATCAAATTATGAAGGTGATTGAACAGCGTCAAAGCGAAACTAGGGGATATCCTTTACATATTTTCAATTATTGAGTTATTGTTCAGCCATTTCCCACGTTTTCTCTTCACTCATGAAGTATTCCCTTTATTTAACAACAAAACAAAGCACATGATGACAAGTTAAAAATATTGACATACTCCCACTGCCTTAAGAGGAAAATAATAAATTTTAGGAGTCTTCCTAGGTTTGGCTTTTGATACGTTTGATACAGTTGTTAAGAACGTTTATTGATTTTAAACTCATTAGATTAGGAAATTATTTTCGGTTGCCTTTCGGTTTTCTCACAGGATGAAACTAATACGAATGTTTGGATATGCAAGTATATAAATGTGGAGTTTGTCTTCAATACCATAATTTTTTTAAAAAGTAAGGGGCGCCCCAAAATACTACAACAGACCGAGGTGTAATCTAAGCAATTTTATGAAATTTTAACTTTTGCACCCTGTGACAGAATATTTTCTTTCCGGATTTTATTCGTCCTTATGACAATCAACAAGATTCTAGTACAAAGTCTTTTTCCAGCAACTTTTTTGATTCCTGAACACATATTCGATAAAATAACCATGCAATTCAACAGACTACATCCAATTTTTAAAGCTAGAGGCCAGAGGAAAATAATGAAATGCTGGTGGTGAAATGAAAGGCAACTAAGACAACTCAGTATCTGAGCTGCGTTATTTTAGTCTTCCGATAGATGATATTGGTGCGCTTAGGAAATGGAATGGGTGGTATGAGGAGTGAGGGAGGCTAATTTCCACCGTTCTATGGAGGCGGGGGTGGTTTCCGTGGGGGGCTTGTACCCCTTTACTTCCGAACGGGCAGTGAATTAGGTTGTGGAATAAGCGGCGGTGAACAGACGTTAGGCATCTGGTCGGAGGGGTGGGAAGGGTGTAGCGTATGGAACTGACTGAGGATTCAGAAGGGGTAGGAACAAGGCTCCGGAGGGGAATAACCGGATTGAGACGGTAACCACGGGAAGGACTTTCGAAGGTGCGGGAGATGATGCGGAATTCGACCGGTTGAGACCACGGTGACTCCACTCTGCGCTTCCCTCATCCCACTTCTCGCCCTATGCTCATCCTTTCTTTCACACCCATCCTTTCGCGAACCCTTGGTAACGTCTCACTTCTTTGAAATGGAATAAATAAGTGGGAGTTTGGATTAGCCGATCCGACGTCGTCAGGGAGGATGGTGAACGTATCGGAGGCTGAGTAGGGTTAGGCGAATCCATCCGAGAGATGATGAGAAAATGTTTATTTTTTGTTCACGAGAATATCCTGATCGCTTTTCCTGCAAGGAAAGCGAGATGTATAAAATTCCAAAGGAATGCATATTTCAACAGCTGTTCGTGGAATGAAATGTCGCTGAGTGAAAGTGAACTGAAACTTCATCTGAACATACCTATCAAGAAAGATGAAAATTCCATAGAGATAGATAAAAAATGGAGTTAACTAGTGGGAAACGATGTACTCATACGTCATAAAAGAAGGAAATTAGATCGTGCTACCACTAAAATCTACAGTTAAAAAGTTGATTAAATATAATTTGAGGAACTACAAACAAAATCCTTTAGAAAATCTATTTCTGTAACGCTACTGACAATAATGGACAAGTAAAATTGACTTATTAAAATGACGAAAGATTCAAATCAGTAAAATAGGCACAGGTTAACAAAACGCTTACTCGAATGAAAAGAAGTCGCTAATGGAAATCAGAAATAACATAGGGTACTGGAAATCGCTCAAGTACAGGAAATTGATAAGGATGTAACCTCGTTGGGGTTATGTATAGCCTAAATGTTGGAAAAATTCTTTTCCAAGGCAAGAGCCTTAAAGACAGTGCTTAACTAAAGATATTAAAATGGTGAGTATTTTTACGCTACTTAAATTAAGTCTGAATGTCTAAATATAAATGAATTCCTCTTTGTCTCTCAATAATCAAGATGAAAGCTAGTTCATTTACAATAAAAAATGCAGCACCATTGTTATTATAAGTATTAACAATGTGAGTGCAATGTTAAATAGAAATAATATCGCCACAAATGACCCTCACCAGTACAAATGTACAGGCATGAGAGATTATATTTCTTGGAGTTGAACAGTAAAGTTTGCGTTTGGTTTTATTTTGTGTATTTAAGTACCTTTTAGTTTTTCCAGCAAATGACCAAATCCTTACTGTCCAATTTTTGTTCCAGGTGCCGCTTTCAATTAAAATAAAACTAGAAATTAAGCGATCGTCAAAAATTTTCAAGTCAAAGCCTCTCATGCTAGTCATACGATTGTTATATTATGCGTATCGTGGAGCAAATATTGAAAGAAATTCCTTTCCATGTGGAATTTTGCTAAAGAGATACCATTCTAATTGAAATTTCCTTACATGAAAATAAATGCCATACACGAAAGAGGTATTTCAAATATTAGTACTTTAATAAGGACAAATAGAATCGAACAGCTGCATTTTAATTGCTAATTTGCAATCCAAAGTTTGTATACGGAGTTCAGGTCAAAATAAAACTTTATAAGGATCTTAGTAGTAAACATTTCCAGCCAAGTTAATTCCTTGAGAAACTTTAACATATACGGGATTAATTTCGAAAACCAAGTTAATTCAAAAATTTCTTTTTCCACCTAGCACCGTTATACCTACATATTTCTTTAATTTGCCTTCGTGTTCATCACCATAATTTGTACAGAATATAAAATAATTACATCAATAACAACATTCAAAAATCTACCAAATATCACCAAAAATGCATTGCGACAACAAAACACTGGTTTAATTGCAACAATTGCTGTTTGATATATTATCCTTTCATCTTCTCATTTCCCTCTGCATTGGATTAACCCTACAAAATTAATCTACCATATATCACGCAAATAGGAGCTTGAGATCTGACGCCTGCTTCAACACAGGGATCCTAAATCAGAGGAAAAGAGGGTGAGATCTTACGTGGTCCAGCTGGGAGTGCTCGGTTCGCTACTCTGCCATTGGACTCGCCTTGAGAGCTCCGGAAGTCCCTCAATTAAATATTTAAACATACAATTTGGCCGCGAGGAGATTGCTTTAATTAGAGAATACGCATAATTCTCAATGAGGTAGCCAACTCTGTGTATCACGCCTATTATATTGAGCAATGCTATTGCTGCGTCTTAATCAAAATGAGGAATGAGGGGGCCCTATGTCTTCAGCAAGAGCAACCACTCCTCATATTAAAAAAAAGGTCTGCCTATCCAAATATCTTCCTACACCATTTACATTCCGAAGAATTTTGAGCTGGGCATAATATTTCGACTGATAGAATCCCGTGGACATTCGATAAGTCAAAATATTTTGAACAAGGTGGAGTATTTGTCTTGAAATTTCCCAGTTCTCAGCTCGACTTTAGGTAATTTGACTCGGAATTTTATTAAAATACTCCTGAAATTTACTTACAGCATCTCAAAGTCAGTTATTTGCGGGGACAATAAATTTATGGAAGAAAACAGCTAGCCATACCAATTGCATCTTGGTTACCAACTATTTAATTCATTTAGGCTCCACATGAGCATGTTTTCTTTATGTTTTCCAAATTCATAATTGAAATTTTGGATGCTGAATGACATGGGGTTGTGCATTGAATTCTTCTGACTTTTCGGTCCATGCTTCAAAAACTATTACTCATAATTTTTAATTTCCGCACAATGGCCTCGTGCTTAACTGATAGAAATGGAGGGGTACGGCTAAATGGGATAGGGCGAAATGATACCTTACCTCACCAGTGTGTGCAAATGAGAACGAGAGAGCTATTCGTGGATACAAATATATGCGTAGAGAGAGGGGGAAATCATAAGACAGCAGGCAAACTCCGATCCCTATTTTCACGAAAAATAACAGTGAGGAACGCTTCTCTCGGATACCCTTTCCACCGCCTCTGTTTTGCTTTACAACCGGACGCCTGTTATGCGGTTCGGCCAGAGACACTTGGGGCGAAAGGATCCTTAATATCGCTTTCCTCTCTCTCTCTTACTCTCCCAAACCATTCACACATCTGGGGAGGGAAGGGTGGAGGATAGGAGAAGGAAGGGGCTTGAGACTTGGCACCCTCCTCTCACCCCACCAATCCACCCCCCGTCCTTCATTCCACGGAAGAGGGGTGAAGATGAACACCTTCGGAGTGAGGCGCCGAGAGAAGGGGGTGGTGTCGGGTCGGTCCCGGGTTAGGGGGGCCGGGTAGGGGGCTGAGAATCAAGCCGTGTGGGGGCGGCAAACGGGAGAACCTTCCATTGCGTCCGACCGGAATGAAGGAATCTCAACCCTTGACCGCAATACCTAACCCGTGGGCCATCCCCTCCCCCACTCCTTCGCCCTCTCGTCCCTTCCTCTCCCCCACAACACACGCAAGCCAACAACTCACACAAGCAAGCGTATACATTTCCTTACTTCCCTCTCCTCCACACCCATCCCCTTCCTTGACCATCCTGCCCTTAACGTTTCTCCCCCTACCGACACACGCCGCCTTTAAACTCCTGTTTTGACCTCTCCGTGCCCTTCTCCAGATCCCTTCGTACACACACACAAAAATACAGACTCTCCCCCTTCGCGCCTGAAATGGAATTCATTGCCCAACTCCCTTACGTCCACCATTTTCACACTTCCTCCTCCCGCCGCCTCCGACCCCTCTCTCCTCCTCCTTTAACTCCTCGCCCCGGCCCATCGCCCGCACCCGCCCGTCTCCCGATACATGTACTCCGGGTAATCTCAGCTGGGGGGAGGGGGCTATCCGGTTTCCCCTAAGTCCCGGAAGCGAAGATTTTCGCTTCCAAACGCCTGAAATGGTGAAACGGCTGCCTAGTGAGCTATCCCCCTCACTATTGCTCTCATTCTATCCTTAGTTTTACTCCCAAACACAACCATACCTGAGTCAGAAGCTAATTGAATTATTGAATATGGAGCCTAGCAATTAATAAGAGCACCTTTTATTATGAATGAATTTTAATGGAGTGCGCAAAGCAAATAAGTCTCATTCTTCTTCCTTTATTGTGGGCTCATGTAGCTTGTTTCAGTCATCTCTAGTTTAAGTTGTCGCCCAACATTTTTCTTGGCTAACGAACGTTTCTTCAACCTGTGAGAAGTTAATATCTTGCGATACGTACCAATCGGTCGCTTGTCATCCTTTTTATCTGTTCACTACAATTTTGTTTTGGCATTAATACCCGGTAATATATGTTTTATGTTTTACATTTTTCCTCATATTGTCACTTCTTTGAGTAAGAGTTTTTTGTCTTTCATCCTATGAAGTATTTCCATCTACGCAGTCTCTAATAGTCTTGTAGTCTTGGATGTACCTGGGATCGCCTATGGTCTGTATTTCATAATTGGTTTAATACTTGTTTCATAGATTCTGGATTTGTTTATGGTCTCAGGCATTTTTTATGAAAGCACAAAGTACCAATTAATAGCCAGTTTGTGTAACAGAGAATAAACGTCTCCTTATTTTCATGCCAATTATATTTAGACGGAAATACTGTGTGTGGTAGCAAGAGTAATGGCTTCGTATCGCGTCGACCCGGGTTCGAGCCACGGCTGTGGTGCAGAATTTTCAGTGGAATACAGATCTTTTCTGTGATTCCATTTGGAGGTGACTTAAAGTGCTGTATACCGTCCTTCAGATCAATTGTTGACTCATAGCCGCCTTTCGTCAAGAGTAGGCAAACGTCGACATCAGGTTTATCTCCAGCCTTCTTCCATCCTTCATAAAATCCTCACTAAGCTACCCACCTATCCTTTGTGGTGTAAATACCTTCAGTTATCGGTAACATTCTTAAAATTTTTTTACCTACTTTATTTATGATTTATCGGATATAGTTTAATCGCGGCATATGGGAAATACCAACCTGTTTGCAATTTTTTGAACATCATTGAGGCTCGGTTTTATAATCTCCGGTGAAACATTTTCATGGCATGATAACCAATGCGTACATGCTCTTCCTTTTATATACTACGACTACAAAAATCTCCGTTGACATCAGATTATTGTTAAGGTACGCCACCTGATGGTTAATGTTAACCAGATGTTATAAAACCGGGTCACAAGAGTCTTCCCATCATTCCAAAGTTACACAATTATTGCTTTTCTTTTTCATTAGGGTCATATCCCGCTTTCAATCAGAGTTGGACAGACACCTCAATGATGACAGCATCCCAGACCGATAGACAGTAATAGTCCCAAGTCCCAGAAGGAAGATTTACGCTTCCAAACCTCTGCAAAGGTGAAACGGCCAGCTCTTCAGTGAACACTCCCTCCATCTTCATGTCACGCGCCCCTTAACTTCACGCCCAAACAATACCGCCCCTCCTCTTTTCTGGTAGCATTTCCCAATGCGCACATTCCCAAGCAACCGATACGGGGCCTCCTTACTTCGGGTGGAGACGACCTACATGCATGTTTGCATACATTTACGCCGTCCGGAGAGCCGAGGCGAAGCAGCAGCTTGGTCGGCGCAAGTCTCCGTTAATTACCAACAGTTGGCAGCACTTAATATGTTTGCGCTGCTCTACTCGCCGCCCTCATGTTGCGGGCTAGTTGTAGTTTCTAACGAGAGGCGTTTGCACATAACGAAGTCCTGCACGCGCTCAGGAATTCGCGGTGGTCAAAATGGGGAGCGGGTGGCCAAGTGGCTTTGCTCTACAAGAGGATGACCAAAGTTAATTCCATCAGACTCTGGGGCTTACTAAGGTGCACGCTAAGGCCTAGCGGAAACTTACAACTTGAACTAAATGATCTACTATTATATTGCGCTCAAAACCAGAAATGAGATGTTTGTCCGGACGGACACATTTCCCAGATTTTTGTGACAGGATTCTTTCATATTGGAGTGCTTTCAAGTTCGCTAGGGAAGTGGGAGACTACGTGTTAAGTATTTACATTGCAAATGAATGGTAAAATCATTTCATCTGATCTAAGAATAGATGAATGTGGATAATAGGTACAAATTAATAAAATATGTACATGAATGAGAATAAAACCTGGCTTCATTGAAACAAAAAAACAATAATAGGCAATAATAAAGTTAAAAAAGTGTATAAGTGGCATAAATAAACCGAGAGTTAGATGCCTGAGAAAAACATCATTTTTTTTAGTCGCAATATGTCCTCGCACTGCAGTAAAGATTCATTTAATCTATTTCAAACAAATCACATGGCAGATTTACCAAATTTATTTGTAAAATAGCGAATGCTACGTTGTGCAATAGTTCACTTTCGGAAAAAAAGGTTTTGCTGCAAGTGATTTATTCCGCTTGACATAATATGCTGTATCCTTACGCATGCATAATAATATTATGTTGTAATGCGTTACGTCACTTGTACATTTTATGCTTCACCCAGTTATGGTTACGTGTACTATACTCTTTGCCAAATAACGTGACTTTATGCCTTGTAATAAAGAAATATCTACTCCTTTGGAGACTGATAATCTCCCAAGACGGTTTCCGCACATATTTATCCCTCGTCTCCCCTCGTCCCTAGCCCACAATTCAATGAGCCCCCACTTTGTCTTTCAAGGAGGCTTATTTGCCGTCATGCGTACTAATTAAATTGTTCAAAATCTTCCTCCTCCGCCCACCAATGGGAGGACGTTCATCTCCCCCTTCCCCTTAGCCCCTAAATCTCAGTCATCCCAGTCCCCAAATACAGATACTCACTGTCGTATCTTTTTCGATCCCTTATTCAACTAACCCTAGCCCTTTCCGTCCTTTGGCCCTCCACTGTCCCACCCCGTCCTGACAAAGACACCACCTCTCTCCTCAAACAATCCCTTTTCATTTCTTTGCCGCCTATTTCCATGATCCTCTATTCCCGATACCTTATACTCTCATCCATTGCTCATTTTATCTAGAAATCTCAGACGATAAAGAGAAAGACCTCAAATCCTTCAAAATGACACTTTGATCTCGTGCGGCCCCGTTTTGAGTCGCTGCAAGCATATTGGACGCAACGCAGAAAGATTTAATTTACGAACTTATCAAAATAGAAATATTCCGTGCGCCTTGTCAAAAACTTCAGCTGCAGCAGGCGAACAGCAAACGAAACACTCCCATCAGAAGGATCAGGTAATGAGTTTCTAGTAACTCGGGAGGTTTTATGCAGGGCAGATATCACAAGATAAAAGTCAAATTTACATGTCAACACGGTTTATATTATTTAAGGCTCAAACTTCATACGTGAGTCAGGCGAAAGTGATAAAATATAGAAAAGATACAATTTGAATGAGATAGGTGCAAGGAATCCGTCTTTCCACGCATAATTAATGGCTAAAAAAATAGAGCAAGACACTAATCGTTTAGTAAATAGATCTCTCAAGATTACTTTCTTATCCCAATTTCTTTTCCTGCCGTCACTAGTTTCTTTACACCCAATGCCACGAGAACTAAGGGGGTATGTAAAGTGTACGTTAAATTGTACACGGAAGTGGAGGTAGATCTAATTTTCCTGATACCTCACCCACTCGTCCATTTTGCAGTTCCCCAAGAATATCCACCCAATATCTCAATTCCTTTCGGCCCAGGTCTTTCCCTATCCATTTTCTTGTCCCAAAGGCTTGACTTAGGGCGTTTTCCGGAGTGTTTGAACACGGGGGAGGAGGGTTGTAGGAGTGGGAAAGAGGCGTTGACTCGCTCGCTCTTCACCCTTACGCTAGCTAGCAAGGAACTCTTGATCACTCCCGAGCAGGGATCGCCCGTTTACCCCGGATTCCCTTCATCCGCTGCCTCCCTCTCCAAACCTCCTTTTGCCTTCTAAGAAGTTGGATTATTGTCTTCGCCCTCTCAAAGAATGTCTCCCAATATAGCTTCCGAAAAAAATTACTTTCCTTCCCACTCCCCCGCCTCCTCCTCCTCCTTCGATCAAAAGGAAGTCAAGGAGATGAATCTCTCCTCTTCCCTTCGACTCTGAACACTTAAAACGAAGGAGGGGAGGTTGAAATGAGTGGCGAGCAACAGACAGATCAAACATGCCGCCCCAGCCTCCCTCCCTCGTTCAGCAATCGAATTTTCCGGATATTAGCTCTCCTTGCCACGCCGAACGCATCATTACGTATCAGATTACGAGGAGTGGAATTAACAGGGAAATTGCCCACTGCGATGCGCAAAAGCGTCGGGTCGTCGTCAATTAAATGGAAAACTCATAATTTATTGTGTGAAAGTTTTTGATTCTGCGAAAAATTTCCTTTAGGCTATTTAGAGGTTATTGGATTCACTTCCATGACGCTAAGTGCGAGAAAACTTGCATGTTTTCCAACAAAACATATTACATATTATTATTTTTGAAAAATATACAGTGCTTGACATGACGAGCCTACCAAAATTTACAGCCTTATTCATTTGATTTCCTGCGTTAGGGAATAGTTTGAACTAACAACGAGAAATAGTAGGAAAAGCTATTAACGTAGGAATATTAAAGTTTGACAATCATAATAAAAACTGCCGAAAAGATATCTCATTTTAATTATGATTAATTGAAAATAATTGAAGTAATTAACCATATACCTATATTTACTTGATATTTATGTAGTATTCTTCTGTAATGTATTTGATTGCCTTTGAATGCTGCATAGTTTTCATTTGAATGTTAGATGCTACTACTGGTGTCCTCAAAATTCTTGCGAAGTGGATACAGAATAACGAGTCATGTGTCTTATTTTTTGGGAATACTTTCAGCAGATATTTTGTACATCCACAATAATCGGCGATATGTTCAAGATGCCTGAGGAAATCTATAATTCAATGTTATGCTCCATCATTTACTAACTACACATTGCCTCGTAATGTCATCTTCATCTTTGCATAAACTACTCGTTTCTCATTTGAGAAATGCTGCGGAAAGTAATAAGAAGGAAGAGTATGTGGGATAAAAGTAGAAGAACTACCTTTCTAGATAAGTTGAAGAGATCAAGAACATATGCAAACCTGAAGAAGCAGATACTAAAGAAGTAGGGGTCTTCGGTAAAATAATACTCCATGAAAGTTCTACCATATCTATTCCAACCTACCGCAATAACAAGACTAGCTATAGCAATAATTCCAAATAACGTTATACCATCTCAGGGAACAAATACTCTGGCCAAAATATAATAAAAAAGAAATAATTTTAAATATGCACCGCTGCAATGTCAAGTTTTAATCAAAACTTGTTTCATTTGCCTATTTTGGCAATGATTTCTTAAGTTTCACTTTCTGTGAGAAGATACAACACTGATTTCCCCTCAGTATAAAGAGGGAAAACGATATATGTAATATCAAGTTAATACACAAAAAATATCAAAAACGTTAGCTTACATGTATCAATCATAATAAGCCGAAGGAGTGAAATACGGGGCACATTTCACTGACAACACTGGGTAGGTACAGAAGGTAGAAGATGGGAGTCCAAGTCTGGCCTTCCAAATTTTAAATAGTGAAGATGCATGCATTTATCCTAGCCGTTAATACTTCAGCGCATTTACCCGCTAAAACGAAATTAGCATAATAATGATCAATCTGGATCTTTAATCCAGTTTAAGCAGCGAAAAGCATGACACAGTACGATGGTTTTATCAACGGCTCATAGAAATTACCTCGGGATAAATTGGATGTCTCGCGTTGTCACGCACCGCAGGCCACCGACAAATGACTCGAGAAGACCCGAACCGCTTCCGACCTGATTGAAGCCATGAATGCCAATACGTGTGCCCCGCGATCGAGCGACATCGTGACCCGCAATTAATATTTCCATGGGATGGCACGTGCATCAGGCAGGCTCTTTTGATCTTTAAAAAAAGATGAAGAGAATTTCACCCCAGAATTCGAAGTAAGAGCAAATTAAACTGCACTCCACGCTTCACCAAAGCATGAAAAATCTCGCGAATCGGAATCCCAAAAATCCACCGAACTACGCAATCTACCCTGGAAAATGAATCTTTCGGATAAACCTGGAAAAAAATTAATTAATGTATAAAAGTCTCATCCACACGCTTGCAAACACGTGGAGTACTAACTGTAACAGAGCACCCACGGCGTCATCGATTTTGAATATAAATCTCCGCGGCGGTGAAGAGGGGAGGGATGAAAAAAAATAACCTTTTACCGAATTCCCCGTTGCGTGATCACTAATTAGCGTAATTACTCCGTAACCCTCATTGGATATGGTTCTTTTATTGAGAACATTCCATCCAGAGTAGTTCGTCGCTATCCAACGCGTGAAGAATCCCGATGTTTTCATTTTTAAAAATCGTTCGCAGTTCGTCTCGTAGTTTTGTTCACGTATAGAATCGTTTGGTTAATAAATTAAACGGTTTTAATGCATTCAACGCCACACAGACTCTTTTCACTCCCTATCCCGGAACCATATCTCCCTTTCAATATTCAGCTCCCTCAGTGAAACTCCCGGCAAGCGACTCACATCCATCCATATGCCTCGCGAATGCAAAATATCCACGCCATGCGGAACTCGTAATTGGCAGAGATCGGTGAATTGTCACCGTGACTTATGACGAGATTGCAGAACGTTGACATTGTCAGCATCAATGGCGGTTACCTTACGACGGCAATCACGTTTCGCGCAGCAAATTAGCGTCCACACGAGCTCAGTTTACACCAGTACCGTTAAGATCAAGCTTCAAATCTTGCTTTAATTAACAAAACATGGCATATTTTAATAGTTTAACATCGTAATGACATATTAGGACTATTATTTGTAGGTCATACCTAACGGTTAAGGTTCATGTTTGATGGGTCACTGGTGAGATAATTACAACCTAAAAAATATATGACTACGTGCAACAAGAATTTTAGAATGAACTGTAATTGAATAATTTAGTCTTCATTCATAATTCAGCCACATACCGCTTAGACTGGAGACTGAATGAAGAGAAAGATTAGAAAATGAAATGTACCGCTACTCACCCATTAAGGCACCAGGTACACCAGGCAGAGGCGGATCCACGGGGGGGAAAAGGGTGAAATTCTCCCCTCCCCCAAGAGGTCAGGCGAGCAAAAAAGCATAGGATTTGAAAGTAAACTTCATTGTACCAACAGTTTAATAGCATTGATATGCTATAGAGAACATCTCTCTCTCTCTTTCCAACGAGCACAAACTATGTTTTTCGGTAACAAGTTGTTTCGGGCATTTCGAGTTGGGCAGCGGAAGACCAGAATCCGGCGGAGAGAAGATGAGTCACAGTTGAGGCTTCGTCTATCCCACACTTGTCTTGCCTGAACCTCTTGCAAAGCTGCTTCCCCCATCGACTAAAATGTAAGGGATCTCTGGCGTGCTTCGGTCAATTTGTTTCAAACAGCCCAACCTGACCCCTTAAAGAGTAAGGACTTATTTCCCTGGTAGTTGGCGCGGGTTAACACAGCATTTATTAAATTTGTTGGTTGCTGACCGACTGTGAGCGTTTGGGTGCTAACGCGGTCTCATTCGCTCTTTGCCGCGCGTAGATGCCATCGATACAGTCGTGTTCCTTGCATGTGTCACATTGTTTTGTCCCGTTGACGTCTCCTTCGGCACCTCGTCTTCAGCGTCAACTTAAACGTGTCTTTTTATTTTACTGCGCGGACAGATTAATCATTTTCGCTCCGTCGACTGATTTTGAGTATATTTATATTTTGCTGGAGTTTACCAGAATAATTTCAGTTAGAAATCGATTAAGTGCTTGGGAATAGTGATTTATTATGCTGGATCTGATACTTCTTCTGACAGCGGTCGCATCCTACTATATTCACGGATCTCTGCATGTCAGTGACTTATTTCACTGTATTATAGTACGCGTATGAAGTATGGTGAGTACTTATTTTAAATATTACTCAGTGCATAACTGTATCATAACAATATATGATATCTCCCTTCTGTTGTTTTTACTCCTTGTAATATCCCATGTGGATTCTAAAACGCATGAATCAGTAAACCTGTAATCCTGAAATAATTTATAATGTTGTACACCATTGTATAATGAAAATAAATCTCCACTGGTGTGAAATTTCGAACTATATGTAGCTCTTTCATTTTCAGTTATCACGGTTGAGACTCGCATGTAAATAATTCATTAACTATTTAAGGTTCCTAGAATTTGTATCACTCGCTATCATTAGAAAAACTACCGCTTACTAAATCCCACTAAACCGCAATCTATTATTCCGGCGGTAAAAAAATACCAGGTAATGTTTATTTTAACATGCTAAATATTTTCGACAGCCAAGTTATCCCCACAATTAATTCATTTCTGTTTCTCGGCTTGAATTTATCATGCAACTTCTCTTGCAATACGCATGTTGTCGAAATATCGACCAGAGTCAATAAAATGATTTATTGGCTAAAGTTTTGAAAAACATTTCGTCTGTGTGCCATCCAAAAACGGGTTGTTTTTTCCTCATGCTTCTGATTTTTACTGTCATAAAATTACTTTAATTGAAAATAGACTTGATTTAATGTCTTCGATGTATTTTTTAACTCCGTAATTGTTATTACGTTTCATCATATTCAAGACAACTAGGTACGTCGGTTCTTTCCGACGCGACGGGGCGAAGAAAATTCTTTCTCGGTGGTTAATTAACATCGGTGGTTAATTAACACTCGGTGGTTTTGACATGTAATTGGTTAATTACACGTCAAAACGACCAAAAAAATACCGATAATAACCTTTACCTCTTCGATTTCGGCCTCTTTCGTTTTACCACATGCCCATGCCCAATTTGTTTGCAAAATATGCATCCGTCACCTTAGTATGTCACCGCGGGAGTATGAAAATTTGAGCTCGTAAATATATGTCTGAGTTGTCCTCGATATCTCCGGATGCATGATACTTATGTCACAGCACAAATGCTCTTTTGAAACAAAAAAGCAACGGCGCATAATATTATGATGCCTTTAGTAAACATTTTGCAATTTAGAGCATACATTTTTATTTTTAAAACATTAAACGCGTTTTTCTGCTAACATGGACCTACCCTTTCAATCATTCTATTTTTTATATTCGGTTGATAAATATGTTAGCTTGCATCCTTCAAGTTGTGTAATGATAATTTTTCTCTCAAGGAAAAAATTAATCTTTATGTGTTCGCATATTCGCTTTTTACGTATAAGTTGCGCGGCATCCTAGGCTTGGGGAGCTGTGGATTTATATAGGCGAGCAAAAAAACCACTCACATATCAATTCTGTGGGCTGATGTTGACCTAATAACAAAGAATTATAAAGTACCAAATCGTAAAAATGCTGTTGCGGCGATTTCTCCATGTCGACGAATCACAAAATTTGCTAACGCGATTTGGATGTTGAACCGCACGAAATCTCGTCATTGTTAAGCTTATTTTTTAAACTTAGCATATCTACAAACACATTAACATCATTATTCCCAGTCGATTTGCTTCAATTTTTTCAGATCCCTAGCTAAATGAGGTGCCAATGAGGTTTAACTTGAATCCTTTTGAGGAGCTGAATAATGCTTTCGTAATAATGTGCTTCTATGAATGCGGCACCATTGACCTAATTGTTGTGCTAACCATATGGTATTAACTTTAACTGGTTTAGATAGCAGTAAAGTATTATTTTATAAATTATAAATGCAACTATATATTGACATGGCCTTTAAGCACACAAGATTTCTTTCGATTAGGAGTATTTTGGAGGGAGAGACCATGAGAAATAACATGATAAATTGACGATTCAACAACATTCTACAAGACGTATGCATGTACCTATCACTTGCACATGGATATATAGTGGCTGGGTTGTGATTTCAATGAAAGCGTTGATTCATATCTTGGAGATTAAAACCACGGTGACCTTTGTTTTTTTATTTTAGACACATCTCCGCTTTCTTTGCTGGCGATGAAATCATACGCACAACCTCTAATTGTTAGATATCACGAATCGTTTAATAAGAAGAGTAATATTCATGACAGCAGTATCTAGGCTACACTTGTCTTCCGGAGTCTACTGTATATATGCTATTAGATTTAACCACAGCCATTTAAGTTCTCAGTATTCACTGCGAATATCTTGCATGACACTTCTACTGCGCCCAAAATCGAATTCCAAACGCCTCTGGAAGCCGTGTGCAATAAATGTTCTCCTATAAGTAGTCCATTAACTTTAGAATTAAAATAACACTAGCTATTCTTTTTGACAAATTAAATTATATGGTCTGCCTAGCTTGTCTGTTTGATATTGCAATTTCAAGATGTACACATAATGCGTACTCACCTAGTGTGCATGCCAGAGGCGCCGACTTGTATTTAAGAATTCCGGAAACGAAGATTTGTGAGACCTGCTATTTCGCTTGGACGTCTTTCATTTAAATTGGTATGAGTTTCCCGTAAGTTTGCAAAGTAAATCTCTTTCACTTGATAATTATTTCACCTCCCCCGCACACTTTTAAAGCCTACACTAGGTGTTTTTCCAATAAAAACTGAATTTTATTTTTAAAATAACTTATTTTGATAAGTACTTAATCGGAAAGTGTCTTGTTTTTCATGTTACTTTCAGAACATTCCTTGTTCAGGAAAATATTTCTTGGTTTACCTAGCAAAATAGGGAGAGATAACAATTTTTGGGTTTTAGCAGTACAACACGATTTTCAAAGAACATTTCTATACTTTTTAACTACATCGCAAAACGGAATTATCTTTTCCAAAAACTGGTGTAACAACTCTCTAATTTAATATTCATATACTTTGGCCGCTATTGAATCAGTGGTCGTGAACTCGGTCTGTTAAGCTAACTTTTCCACAATTTCCGAGGTCTGATGTAAAGGTAACGTAGCCCGTAATAATTCTATTGCCCGATACAATTCTATGAAATTGGGATGCAGGCAAATATGGCTATAGAAAAGTGACCGTAGTGATTGGCTTGAGCATAATTGGGTGACGGGTATGGGAGAATGAAGAAGGCTTACGCAGACATATAATTCGTTGAATGTTGCTTCCTTTACATTCTGGTGTTCCCTGTACCATATACAGGCATTAACAGATCGCGGATAGAATTGGAGGGTAGGAGTTAACTAACCCATAATTAATGATGTTAAATAAATTGCCAATAGGCATAAGAAAAATATACAGGCATAGTTATCGGTAAATATAAGGTGTATGAAATAAGATTCACATAAGCACTCAGGCGCAAGAATGCGCGTGCACGCACAGACCTATACCTTCAAAAACTTTTCCAAAGTCCCCCCCCCCCAAGATTGCTCCCTGGATTCACCCCTGACACCAGGTAAAGAACAACTCCTTGTTAATGAACAGGAAACCTGAGTTAGGAAAAGAAATATATCATAAAGGCATTTATTTCGTATTTGAATTCGTTTGAATTTGAATTTCGTAATAGATTTGAAATAATTGAGGGCAAGAACCAAAAAGCAAAAACAAAATAATCTTATGCCGAGCTCTAATGAGCTGATGCGAATGAACACTCAATGACAAAGAGGAAATAAGGTACACTATTCACTGATAAACACTTAAATATTCCTGTAAAAAGGTTCCTTAATGTATAATAATTTAAATGGAGACAATTATTAAAATCCGCATTTCAGAATAAGGTGAATATTTAAATTAATCTTTTAAGTTTTTAAATTCACACAGATTTCACTGGACGAGAATTACAGGATGAAAAACTTTGAACCCATTCATCTTCAATTTTTCCATGTCTATGGATGAATCATGAACCTTTGAATCGATTGAGAAAATCGGGGTAATCATAAAAACTGATTTTTAAAAATCTTCATGAGTACTTCAAAATATTACACAAAAAAGGGAATCAGAATTTGTGTTATTAATCAATTTCATACGAAAAATACCTTTGAGGATAGTAAAATAAGAAATGATGGCATATAGAGATTTCAATTCTATTACATCATTTCAAGTTACATTTGATTAGGTCCACTTCGAAACTAGTAGTGCAAAGAATCTCGTCACTATGAAGGATTCACCAAGGGACGGAATTTATCTTTTACGCCATTCCGCATTGGATGTAGTACATAAACATTAAAACACATGAAGATAAAACATGATTATTAATGAAAAGCTATGATTCCCCTATGTCAATTTTAACTGTTCATACTACTCGTCTCGTCGAATGCAAACGTGGAGACTCTGTTAATATACGATTTGAGGAAACGGACCTGGGGATCTCGTTAAAGGTACAGGTGATCGTATGAAAGCATGCTGCGTACATGTAGACCATTTCCAACCTTTTTTCTCTCATCTCTCTCCTCCGCTTTGAAAAGCCAAGGTGAACAAGCGATGGCATTACATTTAAATGGCATCAGATTTTCCCCTCGGAATTTACCCTCGGATATATAGATAGCTTTTCCAGCGGTACCTACCTACCCTGAAAATACTTTTTTGTTTATAAATACACACACATGCAAATTCCGTTAGGGACTCGAAAAGAAAAAAAGAACTTATTTAAGTATTTATTTGTTTTCATTCGTTCTCTCCCCTTTTTATTTTACCAACTTCCCCTTTGCCGCCTTTTCCTCTCTCATCATCGCGGACGGAACACCGTCCCTCTCCGCGTCCCTCCTAATCCCATCACCGTGATCCCCGGTCCCAAAAAGCAATGAAAGGACATAAAGATCGGGACATTTTATGCATACGTATATATATCTTTTAAATTAAATAACCGAACATTAATTTTTAAGAAACTTCTATTCCCGAACGTTTCTAATATTTTTCCCGGTGGGGTCCAAGCGAGTCGAAAAAAAATTAAACGAAATCGGCTTTCATTGCAACTCGTCACCGCCATTATTAATTACTTTTTTATAAACATTTTCCTACCTGCGCCCCCGCCTCCACCACTCCGCCCACATCCTCTCTCTCTCTCTCTCGCTTCCCTACCATCCCCACCACTCATTTTTTTCATCTTTTTCATTCCCCATATCTCGTTAGTTGAAGTCGTTAACGACGAGTCGGATGATTGTGTGTATTTTCCCAGAAAGGAATGAAAACGAACGACCCAAAAACGTTTTTCAGCCGCCTTTTTGAGCGACGGGGAATACCTGACTTGAATTTTTGTGAGGGAAAAATCTATGCGATGGAGGAGGTTGGAAAACGGAGGGCAAGGAGGGGGAGGGAGCGTACGGAGAGGGTAGAGGCGAGGTGGGGGAGGAAAGGGGGCAGCTTATATGCATGTGTGAGCCTGTGTATTGGTGTGCGCGCCAATTTGGTCGGGTCCAAATTACATCTTTTAACTTTTATGCATTCCACTCGCCCGAAATACATGTGAGGAGGACATGTGAATAAATTCAGCTTCGAGTCACGATAAATACAAGCCGACTCCTTGTCGCGGTCATAACCCCACTCCCTTCACCCGTCGTACCGCTTCCCATTCTCCAGCCGGGAAAAAAAATACCGCGATCCTTGCCCACCATCAATCGATGTCCTGACTTCTCTTTTTATTTTAAACCAACTCTCATTTACAAATCCGGTCAAATAGTCGGTTAAAAATTAATCCTTGGTGGGAAAAAGCTGAAATACTTTCGTAGGAGGGGAGGGGTTAATAGACTCGTTCAGACGCTTTGAGTGCTATCCTCGCGATCGGGAAAAATGTTCTTGGGAGATAAACGGAGCAATTTTAATGCAATTAAAATTCATTGATTTTCTTTTATTGTTCATTTCACGTTATATTACTAGAAAATGCTCGCAGTTAATTTCTCCTGAAGAATGCTAACCAATGTTTTTACCATTGGAGATATTTGATTGTCGTCCATTAATCAGAAAATCTGCGCTCTGCAATGTAACAAACGGATCAATATTAATGCTATGTGACTGAATTTGGCATTCAGCGTCTATTATCAGTGATGCGTGGAAATTATCCACCCAAATAGTTGTCTGGCTAGGCCGGGAACCAAACCCGGATCTCCCAAAATAACGGTTAAATATCGTCTCAGCTAAAATGGCAGTTGACTTGGCCATGAGTTTGGTTGATTATTTCGACAAGCGACCGATCACTGAGGTAATTTGTTACAGAGAGGTAGGGGTGGAAGGAAATAGATGATAAGTGGAGAGATACCCGGCGTCGGTATTAGTCTGCTAATGACAATAGCAACCAAACGATTCTCACTTTTACGTCCAATACGACGGACGGAGTACTGCACTTGAAGTACTTTCTAAATACCTCCTAATTCAGGATTCCGCTGAAAAATATTCACCCCTGCCGGGATTAAAACCTTGGTCATCTGTATGGTAAACCAGAACCACCAGAATTATAGACGCCAATCCAACCCGATCTCTCTTTGCCCTGCCTAATATATAAAATGTGTCCGTTTTGGTCCGCTTGTATTTCGAAACAGAATATATGCTGGTAGCATTAGATCGCTAAAATCACACGAAAGAATTGAAATATTTCATGAATATAGATACATTATATAGTATATGCATTCACCTGAGAGTAGTGATGTTTAATTATGTGAAGCTATTTACGCACAATTACAAAGTTTGAGCTGAAATTGATTAAACTTTTGAACATGAAAATGTAAATATACTACACTGCAAATTTATCAAGTGTGATTATGTTTATTCAACCAAGTTCTTTTTCCTTTTGCGTAACATTACTCTTTCACATTTCCAGAATTATTACACTTTCAGTAACTAAATAAAGCATAAATTCATATTTGCACGCCATTATTAGAATAAGAGTTTTCGCAATAAAGTTTAATCAGAGACCGTTGCACTACTCTCGGTAACGCCACCTTGGAATGTGCGATAGAATATCTCCAGCAAAAATCGTTTTTTCCAACTTAATACCATCATCCCTCTCGCTATTGGCAAAAGAGGCATAAAACTTCTTTGATGCCGACTTGATAATCACACCGTTCCTGCTTAAACTGTTCTGCATTCAGCAGAAAAAAGGAACATCGACGAGGTGTCTCGAGGATATAGGGTGCGAAGATGTGCAATTACGCTCCTTGCTCGCTGCGGGCGGCCGTTAAAAGATTAAAAACAAAACGAACGCGCAAAAAGCATGAAGAGCAGCATTTATTTGTTCAGCCACCGAAACCTCACGTCTGCTGACAATACACCGTTATATGCTCCCGCGCTATCTTGCTCCCCCGCCCCCACTCGTTCCACATCCAAGACGAAGGTTGTTCCTTACACACACACACTCTTCCGCACCCCTCTCCCTCCCACTTCGCCTAAAAAGCACGCCACCGAGACCCTCACACTGCTATCCATCTCTTTACCTCCCCCCCCAGTTCTCCTCCTCCTCCAAATTACCTTTAACTCGCTCCTAGCCGCCCCCGAAGAAGAAAACCTTAGCACGGCCCCGCTCAAAAGAACACATGGCCTTCTCCTCCCTTTACACCCCTCCCCTCACCCTTAAGAAGACAAGACAGAGACATTGCCGCCCGTTTTACGACCGAACGCCTCACCCCAACCCCTTCCCTAAAAACATCCTCAACCCCCTTCCTCCATCTCCTTTGTCAAAGACGAGTATTTCACGTGTTTTGTGCCATCCCACAATGGCTCCGTTTTTAGCGGCGAAAACTGGCTCCCAGTTTGGTGGGTGGGGTCTGTTCGAGGGGGGGAGGAGGCGGTATCGGGGGGGATGGGATGGGGACTCATGGAGAAGGGTGCGGACTATTGCAGGGGGTGTAGCTAAAGGATTAGGGGAAGGGCGTGCGGGGGAGTGGGAGGGAAAGGGGCGGCGGGGTGGAGGCGGTCGGAGGCAAATGATGGAGTTCCGCGGGGGGGGCGGGGGGTGGCGATACGGCCCCGGAGCCCTGCGGGGGGGAGGGGGGGAGGACGGAGGCAGGGAGGACCGTGAGGCGAAATAAGAGGTTTTCTTTGGTGGGGAAGGGAAGATGAGGAGTGTTCGGGAGAAGATATTATTCGGCTGAGATCGGTGAACAAGAAGATGCTCGCCTTCTTGCGAGGTGGTGGAGAGGTGGGCCGCGCTGAGAAGGGAGGTGGAGACGCTCAGTTGTTTCGGTGGGTCGCCGAGGGGGGAACGGGAGTAGGCCCCGTGGAGATGGGGTAGGGGGATGTATTGGGCGAGAGATGGCCGTGGGAAGGGCTGGAGCATTGAGATGTGCACGGGGAAAGGTTTACGGAGCGGGAGGAGGAGAGCAAGGGAGTGTTCAAGATAGGGCGAGAGAGATGGAATCGCACCGAAGGGTTGAGGCACGAGTGGGAGGGATGCCAGTCGAGAAGGGAGTAGGGCGTGAGCTGAGCGATATTTGGATTTCAGCATCGCATTTCGATATGAATTTTGAATCGAAAAACATGTGTCAGGTCACATGGGGGATCATATCGCAGAGCATGAAAACGCCCTTAGTGTGAAACTTCACATCGAATGATAAAAAAATTTGTGTATGAAAATGTTTAATGGCATTTATATAATACGCAAAATTCTTGGCACATCAAAGTATATCGCAAAGTCCACGCTAATGTAAAGAGTCTGCAAATTTGTTCTTTTGCTTCGTTTTACGGGCTCTACTCTTGCATCTCACCTACTGCACGGAGTAAGATGAAATATTTCTTATGAGATACCATGGAAAAAGAGTAGCCACTTTAAAATTACATTGTTTGTGTTACCTTGGCTCGTTGCATCAGTGCCCATTTTCATGTAAGAATATTATTATTCATACCACGCTCTCAACTTTTATGGCATGGCGTCCCAGCAGTGCTTTACATCAATGTGATTTGACGACTAAGGTTATCTCGCAGTTACTGTCCGTCACTTGCAAACAGAGGCAACTGCACTCGTAGGTATCCGGAATTCCTCCAACTTCGAGCCGAATCCAACAATACTTAACTTCGGTGACTGAGCGGGAGCCGTTGTTTCCATCGTGGCAGGTCGTTGCCCGTTATATCGCAGTAACATGGCGTGTTGTCCCACGACTGATGTCGTGGAACTTATACATGAGGAGAAAATGAATCTTAGCAGTTTTCCACTGCGAAATATTTAATGCCACCGGTTTGATAATTAATTAATGCTACAATCAGGCTTAATAATAACTTAGAGCATCAAAACCGAGCGCAATAATTAATATTCTGAGGAAAACTGCAGAGAAGTCATAGATAGATATGTTTTCATCGAGTAAGTAGGTAGATATTCAGTGGTGCATAAAACCGCAGAGTGATATAGATCGGTTGCAGTGTATCGAATGAGAAATATCATAAGTATCGCTCATTTGGTACGCTACATCACAAAATATCACACAATCCTAGAACGGAGGCGGGCTACGGGAGGGGGAGTTAGCAGTGGGCCTAAGCGGGGAAGGAGAAAGGGGAGGAGGACTGACAAGATGGTGTGGGGAGGTAGGCGGACCAGGAGGGGGAGGCGAAGTCTGTGCGGAGGAAGGTAGAAGAGCTAAGGGTCTTCGCTGAGTTAAGATAGCGCAAAAGGGGGAATTATGTGACACTGTAGAGGCAGAAAATACAACTTGGAGGCTTCTAACCCTCCCCATTACTTCCTCCTCCTCCTCCTCGCCCCCTCCCCTCCGCCCCCAGCGTCCTCATCACCCGCCTCCACTCTCACTCCGAAGCGTTCATTTTTTTCCCCTATACCCTATCCTTCTCCTCTCCTCCCCGTTCTCCTCAGATCTCTCTCCCTCTCACCGAAGCCTCGCCGAGAGCTTCCCTCATTCATTCACTCGCCTCGGTCGTAAAAACCTCCGCTGTTCATTTTGGTCTAATACAACCAATCTCCCCTTCCCCCAAGCATCCTTACCTTCACTTCCTATCTCACCGTATCTCTTTCTTAAGACTCCCACCTCAGATGCCGTGCTCCCACATACGAAGGAAGACAAGATCGCTGCCATCGAAATTTCCGGGCGTCGCATAACCATTATTACCTCGCTTTGTCGAGAGGATCTTTTTAATTATTTCTTGAAGATCACACTATGGCTCATCTAGTACTAAATATTTCGAGATACCAAACTAAATAAAATCTAAGTGGAAAATATTTTGACTAAGAATGGAATTATTAAAAAAAAATATAACGAAATATCTGGGTTCGGCTACAGCCTTGAGTAAATTCATCTTGAATGATGATACGCGGCATAATTATATAATTTTCACAGATATTTTATGAGGTTCCCTCGGTTACAATTCAAAAGTACCTGATTATGAGGCCTTAGTTTTGACACCAGTTGTACTAAATAAAATTTCTCTGAAGATTATACATTTGCGTGCATTGCCATCTAAATAGATGATCTTATTAACTTAATCACTTGCAGTAAATGTAACGTTACTGAAGGAGTTATAGTCCCTGTAGCGTCGGACGGTGTGCACAAATAATAAACACTTAGTTTGAGTTTTTTTTATTCTATCCCTCTTTTAGTCAAGCAGAGCAGCTTCCAGACCTACTCTCCTTCTTCCTTAACAACCCCTCTCCCTTCCAAACAAAAATTTCGCAATCAAAACGTTTTAACAATCAACACAAAAATAAAATAAAACATTTAAACAAAAATTATACCAAATTAAACAAATTAAAAACAAATACCGAGGTACTGTTCAAACGCTACATCCCAAAAGCATTTTTAAAGAAAAGTACACAATGTTGCCACAGGTTCATAGCCGAAATTTTGACGAAGTATTAAGGTAGTAGTAAAATGCGAGAGATCGTTTCAATAAATACTTCTTTTTTATATTCAAATTAACTGATAGATCAATGAGCCAAGTATAGGCAACAGGATACTACGCGTGAGATCCTATTGTCAAATGCGATCTCTGCTAAAAGACATTCTAGTCCTAAAAGGAAAAAAATAAGATATTGGTAATTATTACACACATACAATGCACGTTATTAACATGGCAGATGAAGCATATTATGTAGTGAAACAGTGCAAATTATAAAATCTAGAAGACTCATCTCAATAATTACGGCAATATGTTGACAACAATTTAGCGTAGTCAGCATGAGCTCTCGATTTGAAATATCACGAATCTAGGGCAAAATTTTGTTGCAACAGCAGGAGGACGGGTAAGATAGTGTTTAAGGATGTAAGAACGAAGAGTTTCGCGGTGGTTTACGATGAACTACTTCATATTTTGGGGTTCTGCCGCGTTGGTACTTGTGGTGATGACAACAACTGTTGTCATCACCACAGCAACCAACGCGGTAGAACCCCAAAATAAGAAGAAATTCATAGTGTTTAAGGACTTTGGAGACGCAGTAGAGCGGAGATCACATTCTATTATCTAAGTATTAGGAATGATCATATCTTACTCCATATCACCCTGCATAAGTCGCAGCACACATGTGAATATCAGTCATAAACCAGTGGGTAATATATATTACCATATTTAGGCCACCAAATTTGAGAACTGAACCTAGGTGGTAAACGGAAATTTTTATTTTTTCAGAGCCTAGTAAGAAGATTTTTGTAATGCTTTAAATTAAGATTTAAAAAACTAGGTTACCTTAATCAAAAGTTATTGCTAAGCATTCATTCAACTTCTAAAAGAGGTAAATACATCAGTATAAATCCTTCCATTTATAATCACCCAGCGCAGTTAGAAGCACTACATTTCTCCATACATACGATGGAAATTCATTTTTCGATTTGTAATAATGCTCAAGGCAATTTTAGGTTCAAACTGAACAAGAGCCAGTAATATTTAAGTAAATCACAACAGTAGGGCAGTATCTTCAAATGTGTAAATAATAAGTATTTGTATTTTTCTTCTTAGAAGGCACTCAATAAGCTAAATAAATAATACGAAGAGAATACAGAAAATAAAAAACACTGGATAAAATTCCATAATGATTGGTAAGGTATTAATTCAAACCTCCTAGAGAAGGAAAAAAATATAAAGTTGAATAGAAATTTACAGCCTGTCTTTTTATCACGAATATGGCTAAACAAACTACTTTAGTGAGTAAATAATACTTATGGAAGGATTTTAATGAATTAGTATTATAAAATAATCTAATATAGCGTTTTTAGTGAGTAAAAATACTATGAATTCGATGTAAGGTTCAATCTAAAATATACCGCTATCGTTCAGTTCAATGCACAGTAATGTATTCCAAATTTTCAAAAATTTTCAAAATTTTGAAATTACTTAGCTAGGATATTTCCACAAGGCATTGACAACGAAAGAGGCTTTCGAAAGGAACACATGACTTCTGCCTTCTGGAAACTATGTCAGTACATTTTCATCCCTTGAGAAGGCCTTAGGTGTAAGAATGAAAAAGTCACATCACTGGATTAACCCTGGAATGCACTCAAAAATATCCCTCGCCACATGCTTGGCAGGGTGGAAGTCTCAGAGAAGAAAGCCGGACTCGATTTACGATGAAAATAGGAGATATATATCGAGGTGAAGAGGGGTGCCACCCATAGAAGCCTGAAGAGTTCTCCGGAGACAAAGATGGATTGGGACGGGTAACGGCGGAGCCGGGCTTGGGAAAGACGGAGGAAATAAGAGTCGAGGGGGTGAAGGGCGAGAGGGGGGAGGAAGAGACGCGGCGATTAATCTGAGAGCGGGTCCAATACGAACGCACACAACGATTCAAACACAGGAGATCGGGCAGCGGCAATATTACGTGAGCTGGATTCTTAAGGAGGAACGTGGGGAGGGATGTAAAGAGCGGAATCGGCCTGGAGATGAGAAGGAAGGCTGAGCCACTATGGAATACGATACATATTTTTATCGAAAAGCAGGCGAAGACGAAGAAAGAGCGTGAAAAATACGTCAACACCATGGAAACACGTTTTTTCTGGTGGCATCCTGTAATGAACTGCAATGCGTTTCAAATTATACAATAAGCCAGCTCATCCTAATAAGCAGAAGAGGAACTCCAAATTCAAATTATAATTATTATGTAATGCCAAACTTGAAACGATGCTTAAGGTTGAAATATATATTATCTCTTCTGAAAATTATGTCTGGGCCACTTTTTGGAAGCATCAGGAAAAATTAAGTTGATACTCTAAAAGAACTTATACCTACTACAAAACTATTTCAATATCTTCAACTATTTTGCTGATTACTTTAACGTAAAATTTTAAAAAGTTAACTAATGTAAATCTTTGGGCTCTTTTGACTTTCCCATACATCTCCTTCTTCGTAGGAATAAAAAAATGTTTTAGCTATGAAAATGCTGTTTATTTTCCTACGGAAGGAAAACTAGAATTTGAGAAAACCCACCAAAAATAGTGAAATATTTTACTTGAAAAGTTTTACCGCGCTCTATCTTCATCTTATTCAAAATAAATAGCACAATCTTACGTGCCAGAAAAATTAATAAAAAAAGATGATCGCAGTGGTTTATGGAGAAAATTTTTAAAATCAGTATCACTTAAATATTCAGAAATTACAGCATTCAATCATGCCGTAAATCTTAAGGACCTTACTCTTACATATATAACTGGAATTACCTAACTAAATTTGCTTGTGCAAGAGGTGATTCCAATCTTTATGCGGAATTTACGACGCAGGTACGTATCAAGCACAACAAGAACGTCTTCAATATTGTTTATTTATTTTGCACAGTGATAAATAGCTCTACGGTAACTAAGATAAAATTCGCATACCTTGTTTATTTAATGATGAAGAGATATTCTCAATGGTCTTTTGTCAATTTAGAGAGAATTTCACGACCGAACTATGCAATCGGTTACGCAAGTTTTCTTTAAACCAGAAAATCTCTATCTGCGATCCCCGAATCACTTGTAATGGCTCAAGTCAATACATTGAAATCCATTGCTCCATTTTGACTCGGTTTTGCAATCTCTGGTTGAATATTTTCTCGATATGAAAACCGGTGCTAATACGCTCTCCCATCGATAACGCTCACTTCAACTAGGTACCCGACTTATTAATGCCATATACAAAACCCAAATTCTCTGTAAATATCAACTTAACGCAAGGACTACATCATCTAGCGGCAAGCGAAAACCCTATATCATAAAGCCGGGGGCCCATTATGTGTGTGTTTTGGACTAAGATTCCAACATCCTGCCTTCGGTCATTGTCTCCGCATCACACGTGAGCCGGGCGTGTGGCCTACATACATCTACTTTCCTCAGCGGAGGCCGTTTCCTCAAGCTCTCAAAGTAAAATCTCCTCCCGACGATTCCTTCCCCTCTTCCCCCCCCCTTCATCCATCCAGAGACGACTGCCACACACCACAGCCTTTAACTCTTGGCCCGACTTTTTGATTGATGTTGCGCGCGGGAGGAGGAAGGAGAAGCCGAAAGGATACCGGACGAAGGGGGTTGATAAATTCTTTCTAAATCCTCGTCGTATCCGTCTTTCCATCTTCCTTCAGCCTTCTCGCCCAAGCCCCATCCCTCTCTCCCTCTCTCCCCGTCGGATTCCAAAAGAATCACTCGGGCCTCCACGGGATGAAGAAGAAAATGATTTTCATCCCTCGGTGGTGGGAGCGATGAGTTACCGAGATATATATATATAAGTCGAAATGAAATTGAATCCATCATGTCGAGACATGGTGATATTATTGCGACTGATATTGAAAAGATTAAGCGAATAAACGTGAATGGATATTAAATGGTTGCGTTGGATACCATTATCCGGACCGCATAAAAATGAAAACGAAGCGGTTGACATTGAAAATTCATATAGATCCGTTTGACGCGGCAATACGTCATAAATTACATCCCTGATACGAAATTCCTGTTGCGGAAGGGATTTTCTCCAAAATAATAATGGGTCTACATTAGATACTTTGACGGTTTTTCCTCTATATTTTGCAATGAAAAAAACAACGCGCATTGGAAATAAATGACAAAATGTGAACGAAAATATAAATTCAAGAATTGGATGATTTGAGAAAATGCTTATAAAAATTGCTAACTTTAGCCCGGATTTATTTGGTCCAAACCATGTTTTGCAATCGCACAATCGTATTTGCATCAACGTGTCGAATCCGTGGTCGTGATCGTGGTAAATCTGCGTGACAATTTATAGTTCAACTCAGACAACTCAATCCAAGTTACTTTATCCAGCATGAATTTTAGTAATTTTCCCAAGGGACGCGTGAAACCATTTTATTTCCTGATAAAATGCGTCAATATCCTGCTCAGCTTCACAATAGTAAAAATTTTAAAAAAATTTTAAGCATTAAAATTGTAAATCATCATTGAACATTCTCTCAGTCAAAATCCACGAGTGGTGAGGACGAGAACTTTGCGAAAAAAGTATTAATCCATAAGAAAGGAACCATCTATCTTACCGGGGCATTGTTGATATATCATTTCGTAGCCAAATATTTCCTCATCCTAATCCATCAATCCCCGTTTGATTTTTTTCTCCTCTCTCCCATGAGAGAGATGGATAGGAGAAATAGCTTCAGTAATCCGACAAATTCTTATTGGCGGAAAGGGAGAACAGGGCCCGTTCCACCTATCAATCACGGGCCTAAGTTAGAGACTGGATGGATGTCCGTGAGAAAGGGAATCGCGAGAGGGAGGAGAGAGAGGGGAGGAAGTGGAATAGGGGGTATGGATCGGAATGGAGCCACTTACTACTGCGACGTGGCCACACTCGACAAACCCCCTTCACCCACCACACAAGCCGACACCCACACGGTATCAGTGTGGCATCCCCGTTGCCACAGGACCGAACGGGAAGAGCCATTTATATCCTCTCCGGCCTTAGAACACACCACCACTCCCATATGCCTCCCAACCCTCCCAGCTCTTCCTTTCCTTTCAGGAGGAGGATCCCCTGCTACACACCCCAATCCCCACACCCTAGTCTGCTCTTCCCAACAATGGTCACCCCTCAAACCGCCCTACCCTAAACCCCCCATCTCGGTCCATTGGACACGTCACTCCCTCGAACTTCTGTCGCAGTAGATTCGCATTCCTCCAGAGAAACCCTCTCTTCCTCCATCTCCCCCGCTTGCTAGTTCGTCTCATCCTTCCATACGAAGTATCACATCCCACCACTCCCCCAAAACGATTTCTCAGTCGTCCAAAAAGGAAGAGAGAGAGAGGCACAAGTAGTGACGGTCCAGCTTTGGACTTCTCTATGTGATGCTGTGGGGAAGGAGGTGATGGGAGGGGGGTTAGTCGGTGAGAAGGAGGTCGGGCGAGGGGGATGTATACCGGTATACCGTATACACTCATAGTTTCGCGGCGGCCCAGCCGGGACAATCCCCCTGAAAGCAAGGCGACCCGCCGAACTGTCCATCTCTCCCCCATCCTTGCCCCTTTTATTTTTTCCCTAGAATTCAACCTCGTCTCAGGAACCTCCTTGCGCGAAGGGGAAAAAAGACTGATTTTGGTAGCTGGACATTGTGTCGTGGGGATAGGGAAGGAAGGAGATGGGATTCTCACAGGATGGAATACCGGACGTTGAATGGCGTTGCCCAGCAAGAGAAGGGGGGCTGAAGAAAATATATATCTTTCGCCGATCGACCGCATTCATTGTCATTCAGTGGGAGTTGGCCATTCCGATCCCCGGGCTGGCAGGTCACCCACTTAGACCCCCGTATTTTCGTGTCTCATCTTCTTTTCCCAGTATCCCTTTTCTCTCTTTTCCCTGCCCTATCTTCTATTTTTCCCTTACTGTCGCTGACGGATCTCTCTCCCCTACTAACACGCCTCGAGTTTCGGACCCTGCCATCCTTTACAATGTCCTATTTCATTTCCTTCCGTCACCTGAAATAATTCAAGGGTACTTCGTGGCCCAAATATTTAATGATGAAATAGTTTCTTCCAAAGTCACAGGCTAATTCATGATTTTCCATGGAAAAATTGTTGTGTATGTATTTAACCAAGAAGGTAATTAATATTTCGCACATTCTCTGTATTTTAACCTGACCTCCGATTTAAATAAATAAGCACAAGTTTGTCATCTACTATAGAAGGACAGCTACTGCTGATGTCTTTTGAGGACTAATTAAAAAAAACTACATTTACATAAACATTCCAAAGAGATTGTTGCGTGCAAAATTACACAATTTTACCTTCTACAATAATGAGAAACTTTTAAAAAGACCGGGTACTATAGTACGCAATTTTGCTCCAAATGGTCGCGGGTTTATACCCCGCCTAGGGAATGGACGTTTATTTTGCTTCTGATTAATATCTTAGGTTACACGGTGCGATTAAGTGTGGAAGTTAAGAGTTGCTAAACACACTAATCAACTCTTTCTAAGAATACAAGGAGCCTTTGTATCTAAACAGTGTAGAAAGCAATAAGCAATACGTAGTGGTGGTAGACATGCATTAATGTTACATGTAAAACGAATATGAAAAAATGGGGTATTTTGGATGAAAACTGTGAAGCGTAGGAAGTTCCTGGGTCTATAAAAATAATTGGAGTTTCTACCTGTGCCTAGATAGAAAGGGAGCATCCTGAGAGGCATGAGTTTAACGCATGTAGTACCTATTTCATTTACTGGCAACATAAAGGTAAGACTGTTACATTAATGCTTCTTAGCATACAATGAAATTAGTGAGGCATGAACATATTTCTCATACCATGAAAGGGGTACGTCGTATTTACAAACACCGGGCACCCATTTTGTCCAACACTTGATGCATGTGGCCGATTACCTCCCTCCATCCCGCACCTAACCCTCCCCACTTCTCCATTGTCAGCTGGCGAACTAGACTGCGGAGGAGGAGAGAAGTACCTCCTCATCTCTCCCACGACGGAAGAATGGAGGAGCGGGAAAGGCAAAAGCTTAGTGATACGTGGAGCCATTTCCATGAGACGATTGTCTCCTTGCAATGAGCGGGTAAGGGAGAGGAAGGGTGTGCCGCATCCAAAGCAAGTGTGCGGCACATCGGGGCTCCTTGGAGAGAGTCGGCGCTCTGCTTTGGAGACCATGCATGCTTGGAAACGCCCTTTGGAAGAGGGGTGGAGGGAAGTCGTCAGGGGGTTGAAATCTTACGAGGGAACGGGGTGTGGATACATAATACGGAGACACGCGGGGCACACGGTCGTGGGAGAACTGTGCGGTCCCCTTGTGGATGCCACGCTCGGATGGCACAGTCTCGGCGATGGACGGAAATCACCTCTACGGTCGGGTAATGAGACGTGACGGGAGACGGGAGGACGGGAAAGAAGACCGGGGCTTCCTTCCGAGAAGGCGATGTGGAGATTAACGAACTTAGAGTTTCGCGCATGTGTTCCGAGTCTCGACTAGGCCGGAGAAGAGTGACGAAAACGAAGGCTGTGTCGTGGGGCCGGCGGCGTGGTGGTGCGATGCTACGATGCATCGACTATGCCATTTGCGGCAAGACGAAGATATCGCACCAAGATATTGATCCTCTTGGATATGAAATACATCACATTTCGATGTAATTAGATACAAAGCAATATGTGATGCAAGGTGATTGCGATTCATTCTTCTTCTTCCTCCTATATTAGGCATGTGGCCTGCTATTCTTCGCTAATGCCTAGATTGTCCTATCATCGTATTCCTGGTATTCCTACACTTCCTCTACCAATTGGTATGTTGTATCAAAATATTTTCAAAGTTATATTGTTATTCATCCTACACACAGTGTCATTCGTTTTTTTAATATTCTCACCCTGTCACCTTCGGTCTTTGGCATGCGATTGAATATGATAAAATGCCAAACTACAACTATATGACAGACAAAAGCGGAAAAATAGGATAATTACACAGCTGATACGAGGTGACAGAGAATCTCAAGAATTCTTTTTAACCGCACACAATTCGCGACTATAACAGGAGCAGATATAGATCCAAAATCTGTAAACACACACCATATAAAAGATCCCTCTTCTCCCCAAATTCCATTTCCATGCGCTCTCCCATTTTTCTGGCTGCTGTCCTCATCGCCCTACCACGCGCCCTTACTCCGGCTGACGGAGCATTCGATGGATGTAAATGTAGAAATGTGATATACCTACCATGCAATGAAACGAGATAGGTGATGTAATGTGATGCAATGCGATGTGCAATGAAATTTCATGCAGTCAAACACAAGAAACATTAAGCGATACGGGCTGTATCACAATTCACTGGAATATACCACGTCTTTCGCGATGCGATATTAATATATCGCAGTGAGAAATTAAAATTGTAGCACCACACAGCCCTAGCCGGTTGGTGGGTGGGTTCGTCTTTGGGGTGGGGGCGGAGGAAATCAGCGGAGGAGGCCACGGGACCATTCCGAGCATTATGGTGACGACGGAGAAAGCTGATGGTGGAGGACGACCCAAAGTTTCACAATAGCCCCGCATGTAGGATACGCGATGGAAGCACTTGCGCGTGGTTAGGCAAGGCGGGAGGGCGGTCGGGACACATAAGACGTACCGGCAGGCGACACGAGATACGAGCGGGAGGTGGTTGCCCAGGATTCGGAAGGGAGAGAGTAAGGCGGCCGGAGAGAATGAGTTCGACGTTTCCCGGGAAGATGTGGGTATTGGAGCACGTGGAAGGCGTTGTTGTTCCCTCCTTTATGCGCGCACAACTTCCCCGGAAGCCCGTGCCCCTTCAGAGGAAGTCGCAAGTGCTAAGCCATGCGATTAATTGGTGTTCAGGAAATTTGTACGCCGAGTTATCAGCCGAGGGTATTTGATACAGGGAGTTTCTCTATTAATTATCATAGCCAAGGTATTCGAAATCCGAAATTAAATTGTTGCTTTAATATTAATTTTTTCCTTGTTGCCTACCTTTAATCATCGAGGTAAACGATTAATTGCAGGGATATTGGAGTCGTAACTCTCATGTAATGAAATAGCTCTCCCAAAAGTAGCCGCAAAAACCGTAGTCTGGTGGCCATTTTTTGAAAGGAGGGGGAGAAATATATGGTATAATCTGGGGAAATAGGATATGAGCTGATAATTCGATATTATCTCCAACGAACAGTGACAGAATTTTGAGACAATTTTTGAAAAGGACTACTTGCGTAAGAATTATGACACAACGTATTTAGAATACGCAACATATTTTCGATCACACCTATAGAGATAAATAACCGAGGTTTGGAAGAAAAAAGTAACATCTATAAAAGATCGATTAAAATGCATCAAAATAGTCGGCCTAGGTTAGGTTAGCTTTTAGCAGCCTATTAAAGTTCCTTTCCTGCTGTTTTCAATAAGCCGTACGTATTCCTTCTCTCTCCATTAGTTATAATACCCAGTCAACCTTCATGCCATAAAAAGCGTGTCACGTGCCTTCCTTTCCTTGTTAGTACTCCAAAACGTCCATTCCTCCGCAAATATCGTAATTGATCATCTATTTCATCCTTAACTTTCTCAGAAGGCACAAAAAAATCTTATATCTGTTCGCTCTTAACTGCTAATTTTATCTATTTACAATCAATAAGATCGTATTGGAAACTCATTCTGGAAAAGTAGCAATATTTTATGTTAGCATTAATCACAATTATATATATTTTTTGTTTTCAAAATCGAACATTTTATAAAGTAAAATTGTATACCTACACGACGTCTATCTGTCTATATCTGGAAAGTATAAATTTGTTACATTTGGTTCAGGGTAGAATCAAACACTCGACGCACAATATATAGAGGAAAGATTGATAAACGAGAACTCGCTGTATTTTTTACTACACTACTGGCCACACTCCTTAAAACAAATTTAAAATCTAAGATTTGCGAGGATAAAAAAACATTTTATCTCAGGACTAAATATTGACATAAAATAACGCTGACCAAATCATATTCAATAAAATTTATGATTTAAAGTTTTAAATTTTCAATTTTTTATTACGATCGGCAAAATACTTGTGAAATCTAATGCATATGTTGCTCTATATCCATTAAAAGATTAAATGTATTTTCATAAAATAATCTGTATTTTAATCCTACTGGCTTGCACTTAGGATACCAAAAGTTTTTACGAGCAATTTGAAGGGTTATTCTTCAAATGTTTTTCATTTCAAACTCAAGGGTTTCCGAAGATGTGATGGAATGAATTTAAAAATCTCATATTGCGCGTATAATCTCTCACGTTGTTCTCTTATTGTCCTCCTTCCTTCTTCAGATTTCCTACAGTCCTTGAAGTAGAAATTCCGTGCGCTCCCCCTACTTGCATGCATTCCCTTTATCTCGCCGCGTGAAATCGGACGCCTGTTAATTAGTCACCCCTTCGCGTTCGAATGCTCTCAGCCTTTGACAAGGTGAGTCCCCATTCCCTTTCCTTCGAGAGCCCGCATTCGACCGAAACAAAATGACAAGGTGATTATGGCAAAGAGGGCGCAAAGGGGGGAGAGGTTGGAGGAAATCGAGGCTCACGAGGCAAATGAGAGAAGGGTGAAGAGGGTCGCGAGATATGAGACGCGGAACGCCGTTAGAGAGGTTCCTTCTTCCTTTGGAGGACTGCCTTGAACCGGTAGCCTCTCCAAGGAAGAAGATGAAACCTTCGGGGAGAGAGGGAGAGAGATAAGAAGTACGAAGCCTTTGGCCCTAAAGAGGAGTGCTAGACGTGGGAGTAAAGACGATGAGAGAGTACGGATTGGCGATGGGGAAGGTGAGGATGGAAGGAAGATGCCGTGTGAGGGAGTGGGGAAGCTTGCTTGATGATCATCCGAGCATATTGAGATGGTGGATGGGTAGGAGGAGTGGGCCACAAAGGTCTGGGAGGTGGCAACGGGTGACGGAACATATACCTACCCGCTACAGAAGCCCTCTTACATCCGGACCGAGGGTGGGGAGCGGAGAAAGGAAAGCCTGGACCGACTTCCGCTTCAAGGAAGCAAGGCGACTAACAGTGCAAGTGATCGTGGTGTCAAAAATGTAGACATTTTTACAGTTGTACTTCGTCACTAATTTTGATCGACTTGATGAACTAAGCACGGAATATTGGGTATTATTTGAGAAATGAAGAGAGCATTCATTTTGCATACAGGGTGATCTCCTCTCGTAAAATAAAAACTACAGCAGTATTCAATCAAATATCATCACTGCAAAAATGCAAGAGGGCGTTATAGAGCTAATAAATGCGGAAAAGGTGCAAAAAAAGAAAAAAAAACATTCCAACTAAAAAGAGACAACGCATCGATATGAGCGCATATTTACCGACGTGACTGAGATGTATCTTCGTCCCTTTTTATTAAAAATATAGTAATATTTCGCCAATTTCAAAATACCTAAAAGAATTATATGTGTTGAATAAGAAATTGGACACACTTTTTCAAAATGAAGAATTTACATTAATAGTTATTCTGACTTACAGGGCTAATAAATCATGTGACGCAGGGGATGGATTCCCTAAAAAATTATTCTATGTTCGGTGCAATCCATTCCTTACTTCAAAGGTACTGAAATGGTGATTAGATGATTGAATTGTGAAATGAATTATACTACTATACTATTATTGACTACTGAATAGAAAGGGATAGTGGGATCCAGGTGAAACTCAGGCTAGAGCCTATTTTTGTGTCCAGAGGGAGAGAGTTATGTTTGTTATACTCGAGTGGTATTCTGGTCAGTCAGGCCTATTTGGGCTCTTAGAGGATATTTTCTGAGCTTGAGTAAAAATTTGCTGCAAGGAACTAATTAAATCTAAATTAAAACCGTATAAATTTGAATCAGAATCCGATAAAATATCTTCTAAATTTACGGGTCCATTCAATAATCGTACAGGTTATACCGTTCGATAGTACGAGACGACGAGGTACCCCTGGGGGGCAATGTTGTACCTAGCAATGGCAATCTAGTTAACTGAGCCGAGGTTCAGAAATCGGAAACGGATGACTGAACACAAGTGCCTTGGGCAATGAGCTCTTGCCTCTTAAGGAGGCAGCGCGTTCTGTAATCAACTAATGAATCACCGCCACGATCCAGTCTCTTCTCCCCATCTGCCTGCCATTCTTACAAGCGAGCATCCTTGGATTAACTCCGAATTCTCCTTAGTTTCGACTCACTCCCTCCTTCCACCCGTTCGGTGGGGAGGGGCATTTACTTCAAAGGAGCACATGGCACCCAGCACCGCCACCACCATTCCCAGAGTAGGCGAGCACTTACCCGGGCGAGTATATCTTCCACCCGCTGCCACACACCAAAGCCAATCTGGATCTGCCGCCCGCGCTCATTCGGCGCGGCCTCTAGCGATGCCCCTCACATTAGATTCCTCCTCCTTTTCCTCTCGTGCCTTCTATCTCGTGCTCTCCTACATCTTTTCGGGCGTCGGGCCCCTCAACAATGCGACAGCCATTTTCCGAGTAACTTGGCAAAACCGTCGTCAAGAAGACCCGGCTTATCTTATGGGATGGAGAAGGGGCGCCTTGTATCACCCGGAGGGCTCTCTCTTCCTTCAACTCCCTCCCCAATGCTACACGAGCCGCCCACCGCCTTAATGCCACTCCCTGGTCCCATCGAGGCTCATTGATTTGCTCGGAGGAAAGACAGCACGTGGAGACATGCGAATTGTGCTTCGTAACACAGCGCCACATCTGATAGTTAAGCATTTGTTCGTTTTTCAAATTTGGAAACGATATATAAGATGATGATTAGGCTACAAATTTCCCAGATAATAGCTCTTGTTGGCGTTACATCACCCTCATGCCAAGCATTTCCTCAGCATTATTATTTCCTTTAATATTTGGTCGTTCAATCTTAATATTGGTTGACTGCAGGCCTGCATCCTTCCCTATCAAATGCTAGTTTCATTACTCCTTGGTAGTTCTTCTTGTGTACTTTTCTCCTTGTTTGGTCTATGAATGCTTGCCCTTGCCTTTCCGCTTGGGGTTTTTCCCTCTATTTTTCCTTCCGTCCCACATGAAGGCACATTCGCGGCAGGTGATCCACTTGCTCTAATTTCTCTCCTCTTTGTGTGACTTCCGCATTCAGCTTCTCCCTTTCACATACCAGGATTTTTGTTTTTCTTATTTATTTTCATGTTACATTCTTGAAGAATTTGGTTCCATGTGTTTATTATTTGTTTGACGAAGTTACAAGTTAGTGCTAAAGTATCAGAACTAATGAAGAGGGATTTTTGGACGATCTAGGGCTAACAATTGGGTAAAATGAAGCATGCTGATCGACGTTTCTATTCAAACTACCATCCTCATGGCCTTTGATCGTCATCAGACCTGAAGATGCTGGGAGAGTCTTCCATCGAAACGTAGGGCATCGTGCAGACATTGACTCGGTGCGAAGCCCGAGAAGAACTCACCGGGAAAGCCTGAAATCTTCGAAGACAGATCTATTGCCTGATTCAATGCTATCTTATTTCTAGATGCCTGAATTAAATTTATTAGCAAGGGTATATTATTGGGGGAGGGTCCTAGGGGCCTTTCACTCATGAGTTTAAGCGTTTGACCACGAGTTGCAGAGGTAAATGATCATACCCGGTCGAAGCTTTTTTTATATCCTTCAGGTGCAAACTTCCGGATTGGCGCTAGAACTTACTTAGCGGGAAAAAGCAAGCTACGAAACATCAACCTAGACCCGTAATGTGTGAAATTTACAAGTATCTCGGTTTGGTGCAAGGTGAGTTCCCATTCACCCAACTAACAAGCAAACATGCTTCGTGGTTTGTTAGTTGGGTGTCCGACGATGTCTTGGTGGCAAGACATGGTCGGTCCGAAGCTTCAAGCATCCACCTCTCTACTCTCAATCTGTGAGGTGTTTTATGGACAACATTTGCTTTCATAAAAAGTGAGAGACAAAAACCGGAGATATGTGAGATACAAAAGGTGAGTGACCACTGGGATAGATCAAATCAGAAAATTTTCACTTATTTACGCTATAACGAACTTTTTCACTTTACCAGCGAAGATTAAAAGTCCTCATCTCAGAATACTTACGTATGAATAAGAATATGACTGAAATATTTACCTTAAAATAAATCCAAACCCAGATTGGGAATCCAATGAATATTCAACACATCTTCGATCAAATTATGATGCAATTGTAATATTAGAAGGGATACTGTAACTGCCGAGGGAATGGGAGACCCTCCCCACTGAACAACTCCGCATTTACCCCAACATGGAATCAAGCAAGAAGCAAGGGGGTCCATACATAGTTCCGGGAAATATACATGCTACACTGCGGTCTCAAATCGGGAGGATAAATATCGCGGAATGGAAACGGATTGCATGGCTTCCGTAAGAAGGCCGTGTGAAAGGAATTTTGACCTCTGGAACGAAGTGAGAGAGAAAGAGGGGAGGGAGTGGGATGATAAGGGCTGGTTTGGGAATGGAGGAATTCGCAGCACACACACGCATACACATGTGCAGGCACTCGCGCACAGGACGCGAGAGGCCATGGGAATTGGGGGAAAGGAAATGGGAGTCTATATCTAATTAAAAAAAAGCAACAACCGGATCCCGAGAGCCAAAAGGCAAAGTGTAATTCATAGATGATGAAATGCCGGCGGTTTCGAAACCGCACTTCCTATGAGATTCCGTCCGCCCCATACCCAGACCTTGCTCGCCCGTCATCCTCTCGCCTCCATCACAATCTCCCCTTTCTTTCTATTCCAAAAGATACCGCCTCCTCGAAACACTGCTCTCTTCTTTCCCCCCCCCCCACACACACTCGTGTACAGATATTTACTCCATTTACCAATTCGCTTCCACAATCTCTGAGCGCACGTCAAAATCCGTGCTCGGTAATGTGTCCCACCAGCTACGAAGCGGCGCTAAAAACTATGATGGACTCAGGACGCGCCCTTCTCATATTATTTCGGTGCGGTTTTGCATCCTCCCCATACGTGGAATCATTCTCTCGGAATCACTAAGGAAAAGGGTCTCTCAATCCACTAAACTGAACGCCGTTTATTCATCCTGCGGAGCATTTGAAGGTGGCGATGTGGAATGCTTTGGGATTACCAAAATTTAGAAAGATTTTTTTTTCGGAATTAGATGGGGAACATGAGATATATGTCCAATGCATATTGCTATTTGATTTAAATTTCTATTTTTGAAAATGAACCCTTAGTGAGCACGGAGTGAATAGTTGACATTTTACAACTATTTACATATGTCTCCAACTTAATTCATACTGATCAATGAATAAAAATAAATTTATTTACTAGAAAATTTATGAGCATATTAATGCAAAATTTGATTTTGTTTTCTTGAAATTTTGACGACTTCTGCAACTATGAAATTAACTGCATGTAGATGGCTTCACCTCATGGAATTGTTCCGGGAAGGATCAGGTATGAATTCTTGGACAGCCGTTCTCACCAGAATAAAATATGGAAACTGATACTGAAATCGATTTTGTGAAGGCATAGAAAATGGATCAATCTCAAGAAACCTGACCACCTCACTTAACTGTATAAAATGGCTCATTTCTGTTAAAGCCACTCATCATAAGGATGACAGCAGAGTGAGCTGGCGAAACGTCGATCCTGGAGCTGCTAGCCTCGATGGCAACCCGAGAGACCTTCGTCGACTCAATTCAAAAGGAAGTCCTGAAACAATGCATCGATTTAAATAATATATAAATTATTGTAACAATTTTGAAATCCCGCGCCAAATAAGTTACAGCATATGGGAAAATAAAAATGGAACCAACAATTGCGATTAAAACTCATTAATTTAACAATCACGTTGTTTTGTGTGGAATAATTTAACCAACGTTTTTTCAATATAAGGGTGATCAGCTCATCCAAAAATCATTGGTTCCAAACTCAGGTTCTCAAAACTTCATGGAAATATACTCATACGATAAGTATGACAATTTACTCTCAAAATTTTTATTTAAAGATTAAATGCTTTCTTATGCATGGAAAAAATGTTGATTGGTGAAGAAAAGTTATTGAGAATTAATGAGCCAAATGTTGCCTTCCGATTGCATCATTGAATATCCTTGATCTGTTGGCAACTAATTCAAAGTATAATTTTGGAATCAGTATTAAATTAGTCACCGAATAACTCACACGGAAAGAATCTTTGCTTTTATATCACAATGATTGGTTACAAAATTTTATGAGCGAAATTCCTCAGTTGATCAAGTAAATGTAAATTTTACTGACACTAAGTCTGAAGGAAAAAATGAAAAGGAAACCTTATTAAGCCTCTGGTATCACAAAACGCAACCTGATCATCGAAATAAAAGACCATCCGAACGATACCCGGAGGCCCCCACATTAATTCCGTTACGGAACAAACGCCAAAAGTCGCTTTCTTTAATCATCACTCCGCGGCACCAAACTTAATAATCGATGCATTCATCAGCTCGTGATCACTGCGATCATCCGCGGGGGTGGCTTGATTTGGCGGTCGAAAACTTTGCCCTTAACTAGCTGAACCAACTTTCGCCGCCGCCACCTCCGCCCTCCTCAACGTCACCTCTCTCTCTCTCTCAACCCCTCACCCCACACGCTCGCTGCGTCCGCAGACTCTGATATCCTCCCGCTCCTCCTGCCTTGTTTCCCTTCGCGAAACCGCACCCACAGCTCCCTCTCTCTCTCTCCCACTCACTCACTCTTTCCCGCACACATTCACACGAAACACCCCCGTGCTCGCTCACACACATCCACACGGATCCCACTCGCAGGAAGTATAGGATGCGAAAACAGCGCAGTCGTAGGGGCGAGAAAGGAGGAGAGAGAGGAGAAGGCAAATTGCTTGCATTACTAATTCATCGCATCGGGTTTAATGTTGATGGAGGAGGGAGTGAGAAGGAGGCCTTGGGGGTGCATATATGGGCGGGAGGGAGGGTGGCGGGGTGGATGTCAAGGGAAGGTTGGTACGGTGGTGAGGGAGAGAGAGTGTTATGTATGAGTTTGCGTTGAGGAGTGGAGTGGGGAGCGTTAGGGAGAGAGGGAGGTGGGTGAGGAGAGTAGGCATTTAGGGACCGGTAGGAGGAAATGAGCATCGGAGAGCGCTTGGAACGGCGTGGGGTGGAGTTTTGGATAGGAAATCTGAGGGGGGAGGAGGGGGGAGGGGTGCGGGCGCGTGGATGAGAAAGAATAGAGAGGTAGAAGGGGTAAACGAAGAGGATCTCGGAGAGAAGTGAGGGGACACACACTTGTGTAGGAGAGCGGGCAGCTCTCTCGCGGAGCCTGATGTACGTACCAAGAGATAGGTGAGACGGTACGGAGGAGGGAAGGTGGGTATGGATGTGGTGGGGGAGGGGAAAGGTCAGAGAGGCGTATGAAGACACGGGATTTCTGTTTTGGGAGGGTGGTGTATAACGAGCAGATGGGAGGGCCGCAGAGGGAGGAGTTTGGTGCGCGAACGAATTGCCACATGTGTAGCGAGAGGGGTGGGGGAAGGATGCTTTTGTGAGAATGTGATGTACACATTTAGCCACGATATCCATTCCTTCCTCCTCCAAATTCCCTCCTCCTCCTCCTCTGGGCATGTAGATTGGACTCTGGAGCTAACTTTGGAATTGCGGCCGCACTTTGATTATCAAGAATGATCTGCTAAGTTTTGGTCTGAGGAAATTCTACCCCCTCCACACCCGCGTAAAGAACGTCCCCACCCCCACCATTTTCCTGAGTTCTCTTGCATGCACCCTCCTCCCCCTTTCCGAACCTCATCCTTCACCCTTCTTCTTCCTCCCCATAGTCTTGATTGTTTCTCGCGGTTTTCGGGCCGGCAACAAAGGGCGTATCAGATTTGATCCCGCGGTCAGAATTCTTAATAAGTGCGCGAAAGTCAAGACTATTCATGGCCGCTTGAGGAGGTGAGGCGTAAGGGTTAGAGCAAGGCACAGGAGGGAGAGAGGTGAAAGGTGGTGGCGGCCGGGCTCGGAAGTCAGCCGCTCCCGGACTAATTTGTTTTTTGTGATGGCTCAACCGAGATCTACGCTTCCATTAAAGACTTTAATGTTACGTGCAAAAGTTATATTTAATAGAGAGAGAGGCCAATTTGGCAAATTTGGTCGGACGAAACTAGAGTTTAGCTCTAAGATCTTCTCGCAAATCAGCAAATTCTGCCAAGTTCTGGACGATGGACGAACAGCTAAATGGACGCCCCCGAAAATACTTGGCAAAAGCTCCTAAAATGAAGTGTATAAAATAAAAATCGTACTTTTTCTCAAAATCCCCATTTAACACATCACTTCAGTAAAACCTCAGTGAAGAGGTAAAGTAAGGAAATATAAAAAAATATATATTTGAAATAGTTATTAAGCCTTATTTTTAGCAATAATATATATCGTCTAACAAATAAAAACCAATTTAGTGATAAGGCACTGTAACATACTGGAATCCCAGCCATGTTGAATATTTCGGCGTTAAATATTTTAAGAAGCAACCACGTACGTGCAGTGAGTTCTATTTTTAGACTCCGTACTGTTACAGGTGTGATGTAGCAACAATTACGCTACAGCGACCACGACCTGAGTGCGAGATCAAACTGAAACAAAAAAATAGTCGATAGCCGCAAAACACTATTGTTTAAAGTTATGAACTCCAGCACACGAAGGGAAACGAGGGGAAATTCCTTCGAGAACATTCTAATAGAAGAAGGGAGAAAATAAATATATATACACAGGCGAGTTACTATATAGGGGGCTGGCAGTTTAAACTATCAACCAAGATAAAGGTCGAATCCACGCCACTCGCTGCGGTGAAATTACGTCATAGAGACCATATAAAACTGAAGAAGTATTTTTAAAGTAGTGGTTTCTGGTACGAGGGAAGTATTAGCCGTACTGTAAAAGGAAGTAAGCCGAGGTCAGCTGGAAATTACCCGAGACATAACTAGGGAGCAGTCAACCTTGCGGCCGAGTACCTGTAGCGAGACAGCGGTGGACGTTAACTGCGTGATTTCCTTAGCCAGCCGAGGGATCAGCGCAAAGCATGCGTATCATGACGACAGCCATGAAAGAAGTCCCTATTAATGTATGTATGTAATCATAATTAATTGTTAACGGGTATTTATTTGTGCAAGTGAATACATTTGTGTGCAAAAAGTGAAGTGAGGCGTGAAGGCAAATAGAAATTCCCAAAGGGAATTATCGCTGTGGCCCTGAGGGCGAAGAAACCAATGTGATACACTGACAAAGGTAACAAATACACCTGATATTGTGATTCATGTATCATATGTTTTTATTGAGTGACGTATTGTATTTCATATCAGTTAGTACGGGCAAATATCTAACCTTTGATGTGGAGGGAAATACAACAGTGAATAAATATAGTTCATAAGTTATAAAGAAAGGGAAAAGTGTTATTTCTTTTATTTGGTAGAATAGAAAGGATATCATCATATACGATATAAGTAATTTTAAAAATGTTACAGCACCAAATTCCATTTCCCCCTATTCAATAGGCAATTTATAGCATCTATGAAATTTTCTAATTGAGAGAAAACTTTTTCCAAGAAAATAGTTAATTTATCACCAGCATTGAACAGCGAAATTTTATCGTACTACGCATTACGTCATCTGCGGTACTTGGGACTGGTTAGCCCTCAAATGTTTCCTTCCATGCTACAGCTCGTATTTACAAGAAAACTATGAAGTTTGGAGGAAATTTCTACTGAATGAGTCAATAGAAGAATAACTTTTGTAAAATTCGTCAACTTTATTTAATACATAGTTATCAACTCAATAGTTTTGAAAGAATTTGTTTCCCGGTCGTATTTCCTTTCTTCGCACACTGGAAAACGATATCCATTCTCTTACATCTTCTCCAAGAGCATAAGTTAATGACAAATTTTCTGTTAATATATCCCATGCATCAATATTTGCATGAATATGAACTGTTTGCTTGAGTATTTTCGCTCTGGGATAAACTAATATTTGACCTTTCCACTACGCATCATCAAAATCGCTTTAAAAATCCTTTCATGCTCAGGCCGTCGCGGAACAGCCCCATGTAATAGGACCTAATTTCTGAAAGTCCAAGTTTTCACAAAATTGCCGAAGGATTATATGCATAACATACGTAATCTTCACTGCACATTAAATGCAAACGAAGACTATTCACTAGGACCATCACTTTTTTCACACATTAATTCCGAGTGATAAAGGCAGTAATCTATGTGATCCGTCAAAATATTCAACAATATGATGAAATGTTTCGTTATTTTCCAATTTATAGCGTGAATGTGATCAGCCGTAAAGCTGCGTTTAATTTCAACGCTAGTACGGGCCATCCGTGTTTCGCCTCTAGAATCCGCATGCAAATTCGGAAGACAAGACTGACACTTGAGAAGGGCTCCTTCAAGATCGAATGTCCGCGTAGGAGGGAAGGAGAAATGACCACTGGGCAAGTCCCCTCCGAGGCAGGAAGCCAAGGAATTTGAGGATTGCCTCCAGGGATACTGGAATAGCAATAAGACAATCGTCGAATTCCGAAGGAAGCAAATCAGAAGAGGAGGTTGACGTCTTGCATTCTTGGCAGTGCCGTGCTGAGCCATCGTGGGTCCGAAGTTTCTCCGCCGAGGAAATGGAATATCGGGAAACGAATTCCTTTTCCCCCAGAATTCCAAGGCTTCTGGGTATCAAAATCACGTACTCCTTCGCAATACGTAATCCACATTGCATTTCTAAGGATTTCCTTTCCCTTACAATGATACTGGTATAGAGTCGCACTGATATACAGAGCTCCTTTTATCGAATACGTCCCTCAGTGGTACATCAATCGCAAGGCTTATGAAGCAGCCCTATTTACAAATTAGAATAGAGGCGAAATGAAAAACCCGTAAGTAACCATTGATATGCGACTTCGATGAACATTAAGTTATCAAAATTATCTCCTAAATCACTTAGGAAACTATCACGAACAAGATATAATATTGAAAAAAAAACAGCTACATGGTAAATGTAAAACGAAGGGAAGAAATTAAGGTCCCAGCGTCCTAGTTGGGGGAAATGCTATTGATTCCAGACTGGATAGTTTGTCGTTACTTTGCATTACCTAAATCTATGGCACTCTGTTTTTCAAAAATAGTGCCTCAGGGTGTGGTAGGCTTTCACAGAGCTAAGGAATGCCGACGAAGGAAATGACAGAGAGTATTACTAAAAGAAAAGTATAATAATTTGTTCATATTTTTATCAAGTTGAAAGAGTTTATGTATCTTTCAACTTAAGCAAATAGTGGGCCTGAAACTAAAATTTTAACCTCAGGTGGTGGATAAGCACTCGGACATTTCATGAAAACGAACCGCCAAAATAGGGAGAGAGGTGCAAAACGGGTGAAAAAACAAGAGAAAAGTAAAAGATAGACTCGGAGGCAAGAGGACCTATTGGGAGCGAAGGAAGATTTGGACAGGAGGCATGCGAAATTAAGGATTCCGGAGGAAGGGCTCGGAGGAGGGTATGGAGGAGGGGAGCAGTACCCCATCTATCTGCCAAGACGGCGAAAGGAAGGGAGTGAGCCCAAAACGGAACTGTTGACTATCTATCTTATAGCAATCTTTGTTTGGAATTCAACAGCTAGCTGAAATTAATCCCACGAAAACAAGTAAAGTCGTAAATGTATTTCAGATTTTGACTATAAATACTATAAAGAGAAATCTGAATAGAAAAAAAACGTACCCATTTTAGTTCGTTACCAAAAAAAATTAAAAATGGAGCTACCAAAGATGCTAATGTAATATATACCGATTATATTTTAGCTGGATCCGAATTATGATCGCAATAACATAGATACATATACATAATTTCCATCCTAGTATGCCCGAAAATAGCCAAATTAGTGCCAAATTCATTTGCAAAGCAATGGAAAGTGCAATCTGCAATACAAAGTACATAACAAATGAGGTGTCAATAATAATATAAATACATTATGAGTAATAAACTCAAGAAAACATAAAGTATAAAGATGAAAGTTGGATAACTCAAGTAGAAGGATCAATAGTAAGAGACAAGTGTACATAATAGTAAGTAAAACTTCCTCTGCTTATCCTTAAATAGAGTTAAGCTGAATTTACGATCGATAGTTACCAAGCATTTTATTGATAAAAAAATTCACAGATTTAAAATTATATTTTTTCAGCAGGAAATGGAACAATTATTGGCTACATAAGTATTTGAATGCCGAGAACAAGAATACTTTAGTGGGAGATAGGCAGTTGCTTATACATATATCAGTAATTGGTGACCACATTGGTGATCTCTCGGAGGACATCGCATTTCAAGGAACAAGCAATGCCTCCTGTCCTCATCCTGCATTTTATATAGCCATCTTTGCCACGAGAGAGAATCAAGAATTTATCGGCTCATTACTAATCGAAACGGAAGTGGGACTGTCACGGCAGCGGTTTATAGGGAGCTCCCCTGAGGCTCATTCCTTCGTCCTTGCGGCTCAAAATTATTGCGTCTCCACTTTAGTCCGCTCTCGCACTTTCCCCCGCCAGCGCCGAAGCAGCCGCGAGGTCCGGGGACCACTACGTCTTCGGCGAAAGTTGTGGGCGCGCATTATGTGGATTGCTTCTGAAGTTTGTAGAGCAAGGAGGAGGCAGTGGAGAAGTATGAAGATGGCGAAGTGAGATGGGGGAAGGAGCATATCTTCGGAATATGGGAAAAAAACGACTCCAGGGGACCGGAACTTAAAGGACTCAGACCTGGAAGTGGGTGAGGTATCGTCGGGAGAGGGTGAGGAGAATCATCACATAGTTAAGGCCGGTTCACATAAGAACATAACTTCAAATCCAATACCCCAATTGTATTAACACCTACTTGAATTTGCTTTTATTTTGTTTCTTGTTTTCATGTGACTCTTCTCATTAATCTGTTGTTGTTCTTCTGATATTTATTAAATCAATGAATATAATTAGCCGTTGTTTCGTTTTTGGCAATTCGAGAGAATAAATAAATATTTGCTGGGGAGTACTCACTATCTTAAGAAAGTTACTCAAGACGATAAGAGTATCTGGCTGTTTCCCGGCGTATCTTCATCGTTCGCGGTTATCGGACTTCCAAAGGGGTGAGGTTCATCATTCATCACATCGCTTTGATGATGGACTCCGTCATCATTTTCAGGAATTTGTTGTAAGCTGTGGAAAACTTCACTCATTGCTGGGTTGATTTCCGCCTGAGCTCAAGTTACATTAAGTTCTTATGTTCTTAAGCGCCACGTGTACCTAGCACTTGAGGAAGGTGGAAGAAGCGCTCTGAGAGGGTATTTCAGAGGTCTTGAGAGCAGGGAGAGTGGGGAGAGGGTAAAATCGGTCCGGTGTTGGTGAACGGGGGTGGGCCACGAGTGAGACATATGCCCCAAAGGGGAGGGTTTTGGGGGTGGCGTCGGTGAGGGAGCCGATAAATCCATCCCGTGAGGGAGGGAGAAGAGGAGGTGGCGGAGCTTTCAGCGCGGGCACAGGCGCTTGAGAAATAGCGCCCTCTCCGTTTTAGGGAGTGAGGCGGAGGAAGGGGTGGGCCGAGGCAAGGTGGGGAAGGCAGCTATAGGGAAGGGGAAGATCTGGATTTAGAGGGCGACGAGAGGAGCATAATAGCGAGTATTAGTGATAATAGACAGATAAGTCTATTCTAACATATGAAGAGGTTCGACCACGGCTCTGAAAGTCAAAATAAATGAGTAATTCCACCTCTTTCATTGTGTCTTAAAAAAATAGAGATTTTGCAAACGTTTCTCAACCATTAAAAAAGGTAGATTGTTTCAAAAATAATGCCAACTGAACGACACATTTTTTCTAACACAAATAGGCGACTAAAGCGCTATTTACGTTTAACAGACGAATTTTACCATTGACATCATACTGAGTAATTAACTCATGGGTCCAAATCTAAGAGGTGTGTCGGTAACTTCGCTAAAATTAATTTAATTTTTTGTAAAAATTCCCATCTTATATGAGTTTTTAGCGAAAATTGGGTCTTGTGCCATTGAAAATAGCTTTTTTCGTTATACTAATTCTAACCGACAGGCCTATGTCATTTCAACTGTGTTTTATAGAAAAGGTGCTGCGGAAAGGAAGAACACAGTTCAAGAAAAAAATGAATATCCTTAACAAGCAATGCACACACATTAATCAATTGCGTAGCTTCCATTTTGACATCCAATTCCCATAAATTAAGGTTTATATTGAATAGAAAAGTGCTAAAAACACAATATTCGGTAGTATACCATACGTAGGAATGTCAGTTTTAAGTCTGATTGAATTCCTACTCTAACTTTTGACATTTTGCTACTTCTATGATCCCCGCATACAAAAAATTCCCTCCCAAAAGTTTTCACAACCATTCTTAAGGCTACGAGTGCAACACACAAATCTGCGAATGCTATAATTTGCGAAAATAAATTGGGAAAGGTAAGGGAGAAGACAGAGAAGGCTGCAGGATTGAATTAATGACTAGCCAGTTGGACATGGATTGGATGTATAATGGAGGACATAATTAGTATCAGGCAGTTTGATTTAGCTATGCCTTTTCATGGTTACGATACACGGCAACTTGGGACCATTATAACAGCCATAGTAGCATATTTCGGCAAAAGCGGGTGACGTGGTCGCTCTTTAGAATGAACAAGCATATCATCCTACAGCAAATCTCTTGAGCTGGCGTTTGAATTCGTGGCTCATCATAAGCCTGGATGAAGGGGGATTGCTTCGGACTAATACAAGAAAAATTCTTTTTGAAAACAACAAAATCGTCTCAAAATATGTAATCCACAAAAATTACGCCAACCTAAGAAAAACAGATGTTGGGGCGCTGGATTTGTTAAATCGTAAAATTCCATTAAATATGAAAAACGTAATATAATTCCACTCAAATTTATCAGTCACCCAATTCCGAAGCTGTAATCCTTATTTAAAAGTAGGAAGTCAAAGGTGAACAAATATTAGTCATCAATAAAGGTCTTATTCAAGATGTATGTTTGTTTTTCGGGTGTACCCCGCGTACTATAACCAGGTGTGATACCTGACGTTTCGTGGCCGTTGCTGGTCACTTTATCAAAGGGAATCCCTTGGGATTTGGATTCCCTTTGATAAATTGACCTGCAACGACCACGAAACGTCAGGTATCACACCTGGTTATAGTACGCGGGGTACACCCGAAAAACAAACATACATCTATAATGACCCACAAATGTCTTAATCAATACAAAAAGAGGGAGGAAGTGAGAAGAGTGGATGTGAGAATATAGGCTTAAGGAGGGTTGGAGGTAAAAAACAGAAGTTTCAGTTTTCCTTAAGTAATGCGTTTATGCCACGTACTACGTCATAATAAAGATGAGGGTTTTTAGGAGGGAATGTTGGGTGCGTGATGATCAGAGAAGTAAGGAAATATCGAGAATGGAGAGTGGGAATTCGGGCAGGCTGACAACTGGCATACCTATGTAAGGCATTCGACCGAATATTATTTTAAGTACTTTTTTATCCCATGTAAGCCTTAATTTTATGGGGATATATCATTTTATGAGAATTAAATGTCAAAACGGAAGCTTTACCGTTGATTTATGTGTTTATATTGCTTGCTTAGGATTTCTTTGCTTGAACTGAATTCTACTTCTCCGAAGCATCTTTTCGATACAACACAGTCATTATCAAGATGATGTAGTACCTACGTTGAAACTAGTCGTGAAATAAATCAATTACTTGTGGAAAACTGCAACATCTGTTTTTTACCTCCATCATGGAAGAATTCCACCACTTCAGACCTTAAATGTTGCTAATGGAGATGATTACTTCATGACTAGACGGACGTACACGGAATCAAAACCATTGCCACGATTAACAATTGAGAAATACCATAGTCAGCATCACACGTTATATAAAATGGAAAGATCAAACGAGGGTGCTCTCGCATCAAATTTTCACATCAGTTAATTTCTCATGGTTTGAATCTTTTAACGCTGAGGAAAATATGGAATAACACAAATTTCACAAATTTATTTAAGAGTTAGGTCACTACCAATGCGACAGCATATCACTATAGTTTCAACAGAGACCACGCTTGTGGTATAAGTTCAGGACGTTCTGATAGAATACGATAATAGGAATTGCGCGTTGTAGACTCCCGTCCCAGCGCGGACAGTACCCCCGCCAATCTTTGTCGCAAGCTCTTCGAATCCTGAAGGCAACGCCAGGGTTCCCGTCCCCCTTCCCTCCCCCTAGAACACCCTGACCTCTTTCTTTCACCCTTCCCCTGGCGGAGCAGCAGATCCAGCCTTCGGTACCTCGATTCCAACCTCCCCATCACCAGTACCATCTCCCCCCCAACCCACCTCGACTCCCTCCAGCTCCCACCCGCTAGTCTGGTGCTCCTTGAAGCGTGGAACTTCGGATGCGGTGGCTCTGGCGATGGCGGACTCTTTGTTGTCGGGGGAAAAACGGGGAAGTGGGTGGGGCAGGCGGGGAGTGAGGGGGTGGACGAGAGAGGGGAGGAGGGCCGATATGGGGATATATAAGAGAAGGGACCTCCCTGCCGCTTTCTATCTTATCGTTTTTTTTATCCGCGCTCAAAAGAGGAAGGAAAATGGGAGGAGAGGGAGTGCAGAAAAGGGACGTCCGCCGAAATGGCGGATGGCTTTTGGGAGACGGGGGGGTGAGGGGGAGAGACATCCGGCGGCTTTTTGATACAAGTCAGATCCAAAGGGAAATGGGAGATGGATAGGCCGTTGGCGTGTTTGGGACATTTTCCTCCTTCTTAGCATATCCACATATTTTTATTATTCCACGGGATATTTCCACGGCCGTCTTCATTTTGAGTACATCTCCGAGGCAGTTCGCAGGCGATTCCATGGAATGCGCCATCTTCGTTCGGTGATTAATACTGCTGGTGACTTACGGAGAAAACTGACCCTGAGGTATTTACTCAGCTTGCGTGCTGTGAAGATAGGTAGTGGCAATGATATAATCGCGTACCGCCACTCGTAAACACAATAGTTCTCCCAAATTGATTCAAAATATTCAACGGAAAATGATTTTTGCTATCGTACTGTTAAGATTATTATCGAAATTTTGAGCCGAGTTATGATATTTTCATGGTTGTTTACACGAAAATCGAGGTTTTAAATACCTCATCTCGGCCCAAGAAATACTCATTTTGAGTATGTACCTTCCTTAGAGACGTATGGAAGAAACATGTAACGGAAAAGAAGCTGGTGTTTGTTTATTTCTGGCGCAGTGTGCATGGTATTATACCTTATAGCTTATATAGATACCTTATTAATAAATTACCTTTCTTATATTCACGTTCTTGGATCATGCATCCTACTTGGTTTACAGGGTGATGTTTGAAGCAAACTTCGAAAATAAGCCGAGTCTTTGTGCGCGGTATTTCATGGGAAAATTTATGATTTTTTGGATAATCATTTGACTGTGGCTGGCATAATTTCACAGTGGCTGGCACTGTCCAAAGGTAAAATGCATGTGATAATTTGGTTACAGAAATTAAAAATAAATCAACTACGTCATCAGTTGCCCTTCCATCGTCAGAAATAGCACTGATATCGTCAAAATCAGAGACACAACAACATTACGTGACACCCAAGGCAAGCTAATAAGTAGGTATTTGTAACCATACCCTGTACAAAAAAACCACTATATTCTCCCGTAGTCTTGAAAGAAAGTCACTTCATTTTGTGAAAAACCACCTAACTTCACAACATAGTCATCCATGTAAGTCCTAGTCATTGACTATTTTAAGGATTCAGCGAAGTTGAAAGGAAAATCCTTCCGGAGGAAAAAAAAATTGCACTTGGATATTGAAATAATCCCCTCCGAGCTAACATAACGTGCTCATTCCTCACATGTTCCATGGCATTACATTTGAGCAGCATTAGCGTGTAATCCGAATAACCTCACCCATAGATAACACGACGGATGGGACCCTGTTCCTATCGAGGATCGAAACCCACCTCCCCCTGCGGAATCCGGACACAAAAATTGCCCGTCTCACGGTTGTCAGCCAGCAGGCGAGAGGAGGACGGCGGGTGGGCAGGAGACTAAGAGGAAATTGGGCACCGGCCGCGGGCGGATTTGCGATTGGGACTCGTATACACAGACTGACTGACACACACACACACATGACCGCCGCTGTACTTTGAAGGAGGGGGGCAAATAGGAGAGGGTCGGCGGGCAAGGGTTGGGGGAGGTGTGAAAGACTTTTGAGGGTGTGGGAGGGGGATGCTTGGTGGGGGGAGGGTGTGGAGGGGGTGAAACGCCCGGCCAAGCAGTAGGCAACGTCATAAAGTTCCAATTTCGCGGCGTAATCATCCGTCATGAGGAGCACTCGTTGGTGGAAGAGGCGGCCCGTAGTGAGAAAGGGTTTTCTTGCCCGGGGCAAAAGAGCAGAGAGGGGTGAGGGGGGCGGCAATGGGGGAGGGGTGGCGTGGAAGGACAGGGTGGAATTAAGGAGGGGACGGAGGGGGCCGAAGGTGGCGGCGGTGGAAGGGGGTCGGAGAGAAAGCAGAACAACCCCCTCCCACCACCAACACCCACCCTCTCCTTCCCCACGCGTTTTGTCTGAGCGCCATAAAGAAGAAAGAGGCCCGCCGCTCTCCGTAATGGTTCCGGTGACACACGCGAGAGGTCACGGCAATAGATATAGAAGGAAGGAATGCGAGAAGGGAAGAGCCTGAAAGAATAATATACCCTTACGAAGAAAAGAGGACGCGGGAGTTCAACAAACTGTATCGTCGCAAATAATGATGAGCCGAAAATCTCTCCTGGATTCGGAACATGGAATATGCTCCACAAACATTCTTGTCGTAAAATCATCATGGTCAACTAGAGAATACTTGCCCTTCGGGGGTCTTCGAGTTGAAAAGAGTAGAGTCGAACACTTAAAGTTTCAGCAGGTGAGACCCGACATCATTCTGTGGTTTCCTGCTTCTCATGCAATTGCAGCGACAGGTGCGAAAATCATTCCCTCAACGCTGATCTTAGACACTCAATGCGTACCTGAATTTCTTTGCTCGAGGTAACACGAAATTGTTCACAACTTCGGAGCTACCGAAATAAGGATTGATAAAATAATTCTGGGCAACGATGGAGAAAATATGACGGCTCCACACAAAGTCCTACCGATGCGATGTGGATAAATCGAAAACAATATCTGGTTAAGTTGAAAATGGTCTCGTTCCGGCCCTCATCCGGAGTGTAGGACCTTGGAAATTTGTAGCGTTTCCCACAACTCCTCTACTCGGGCACGTATTTTCCAGCCAGTTTGGAGCACAAAGGAGTAGACTACGGTGCTCTTGATAATTATTAGTGATATAATATAAGATTAGTGCCTTTGTTTAGCCAATTTTATCCATTAAAAATAAATGTCTTGGCTCAAAAAGTCACAATTTTCTAATAATAACGATATCATATATTCCAATTCATTCAATAGGTAGAGGTGGAAGGTTAAATTCTTCTCCATTCTCATGAAACACGGACACCGAGGATATATTCGCAGGGTTATTCCGTAAATAGTTTATAAAGAGCAAACTTCAAAATTAACAAATAATTCCAATAGTATTTTAAGATTCTAGAAAAGAGTTAAGCAGTGGTTGAGGTTGGGGAGGAAATCTGTCCTAAGGATTAACAATAACTAAACTATTATACCATTTTCCAGCGTTTACCACCTTTTTTAAAATATTATCATTTTAACTTCGTAATAATTTGAAATGGAGTAAATAATTAGGAGGAGAACTACGTTGGGTTTTGAACCTCCCACTTTGTGGTCTAGTATGTGATTTTATACAAAACTTGGTGAAATGCTATTCTATTTGTTATTTTGGAAATAAGTTTCCTTCCACTTAGTGAAATGCGCATCTGAATATTCAGTAGACGTGATTTTGGGATTTCCGAAGTGGTTTTCCCTCGAATTTCCCGCATGGTTCTCTCTCGCGTCCTTCTCCAGAGTTGAGAACCTCAAGCCTTGAGGGCTAAATGGCAAAGGAAAATAAACTTTGGGGTTTTTATTTTAAAAATCACTTAGGTGCGTCTCAACAGATGGATAACGACTGATTCAGCCACTAAAGACTATTTTGATGAGAAATTTTAAAAGCTTTAAAGATATCTTTAAGGCACGGGCTCTGTGCTTCCTACGAATAAACACCTGGTCATTGAAAAGGAGAGAAAGAAGAAATTCAATACATTTCTCACAAAAAAATTTCTCTGCTTTGAAAAGAAATTATTTCATTCATTCTCGAAGTCATCACTTTTTAAAGACTTAAGTCTAAGTTTATGCCCAGCTAGTAATGATGAACTATGACAAAATATATGCCCATGACATACATGACTCAGAGTATGCCAAGCCAAGCAAAGTTTTCGCTTAGGTGATAGACTGCCGCTGCCACCTGGTAAGCCGTCTCTGGCAGGATTCATATAAAGGTGATAACTACGACACAAATGTGACCCATGAAATTATAACCAGAGTGTGGTCACAGCCTTATATTAAAGTCTTGGCAACAATGACAACAAAGTTGATTTCAAGTTGCTTTATAATGGTCATCGCTTTCCAAAGGTTTCTGTACATACTGTTATAGTATATCATCTTCATTAAATTGACACAAAAATATAATTTCACCAAATGCGATTGAGTAGAGGTGGAAAAATTTTCACTTGTAGCAGAATAATCTAAGTTATTGTTGAAAGAAGTGTAGATCTCTTTCAACTGGAATAACTTCCTTCCTTTACACGACTCTTATTCCACCCAATGTATTATCCCAATATTCCTACCAATTTATTTTTGCTGAACGTAGTTTCAGGTTAGTCATATCTCCTGACCGGTAGAGGCACTACCAGCGTCAGCATAAGGAATTTAACGAGTGTCGAGACGGTATAATACTAGACTATAGACTATCGTGGTATGGTCGGTTTCCATCCTCCCTCCCAGCTAATCACTTCCTTGTAAAAGAAAGCATACCTATCTAGACCGGAAGAAAATTTGCTCCGAGTACGATTGTGAAGCAGAGAACACGGCGGAAAAATTTGTATGGGCGGACGGAGGATCGTCTCTGTTTCTGGGGGTGGGGCAAATTCACCCCCACAGGAGCGAGCGCGGTGTTGACTGTAAGGTGGGAGAATGAGCGTTGTCGTACTTCACCGTCCCGCAGAATGTTGCAGGCTGAAATAAGAGAGGAGGTGGAGAAGGGAAGGAATAGTCGGGGGGCGGTTTGGGGGGGGGAGAGTTGACTAAGGTTTTGAGAAGGCTGGTAGGCGGGGGAGGAAAAACAGGGGGCAGGAGGTCGACAGGGGTCCCTTGAGGAAGAAAGAAACGCTTTAGCGGGCTGTGACGTTAAAGCTTTGGGCGTAGCTAGGATTAAAGTGGAGGAGGGTGGGCTTGAGTGCGTGTGAGGAGGGATAGTAAGGGGTGGAGAGAGAAAAGAGTAATGCGTTAGCATGCGGAATGAAATAAAAGCGGGGGTTCCTCGTGGAAGTGGGCTTTAGTGAGAGGTTTGCCCGCGTGGATGGCTGAAGGAGTTGAAATATTTTCGGGGGAACTGTCGGACGCGCGGCCTAAGTAACGACACTCCCACACACACAAGACGCACTCCCGTGTCCCGGCAACCCCCTATCCTCTTGCGCGGCGCGCCATCTTATAACTCTTCCCCCGCGCGTCCTTCCCTTTCACCAATTCCCCTTTTGGTGGGTTTGAAAGCGCGACGCGGCTGATTTATTCCGATGCAAATCGTCCCTCGGAGAACGCGGGTTCGGTTCACTACGTTAATCTCCATTGCGTCGGCATGCTGAGCTACTCGATCGTACGAAATGGGGTGATAATCGGCATTAACGACCAATACCAGTCAATTCCTTACGAATTTACTATATATCACAAAACTAAGCAATTGTGCAAGTTCTAATCCAAATTATTGCATCATTGAGATCGTCAATATGCATTGAAATTTCAATTTAACGCAACTTCAATTCTCCGAACTATTTCCGAGGTACTTAGTATCAGTTGAAACATCATAATACAAAATAGTGGCCAATAAACAACTCTCATCCACTTAGTATTACTGGGAATTAAACAATGAGAAGATGTTACGTTCAGGCTTGACGTAAAATTCTCAGGCAAACCGCTTTGCACACAGTTTTGGCACGGGTTAATTTCTAATCTATAAGGACAACATATTCCTGAATCCCGGGCAAACGGAAATACTTTTTACGTAATTTTCTTAACTTTGTCATCCATTACATTTGGGAAAAAAAGGAGTAAATCAGTAGCAAATGACAAAATAAATCAAAAATGGATTAGATACTACAGCATTTGCAAGCCCGTGATGCTTACCCAAGCTTGTGACCATCATAATTTCAGTTCTACGCATTAAAATTTAAAAAATAATTATTTATTAGGCTGTATGACTACATTTAATCACCATAATCAATTAATTTACTTCTTTCGAACATATTGATTTATATAAACTACTCTTCTCTACCATTTCCTATTGAACAGGTTCATCTTTTGTTCCGAAAGTCACCGGGAACGTTTTCGCTCCTAATACTCAAAAAAAGCCAAGCTATTATTCATTTTTTGGGGTGAAATATTCGGTATTCAATCAAAATGCTTATCGATAGCCCTCGAGCCATATAAATATGACTCATCGCTAACCATCCCTCCTCGAGGACTCACTGGGCTTCCGCCACAACCATGTTACGGCGACAAAAGCTCTAATATAGCAAATTAACCTAAAACCACCCATTTGAAGCGAATGATCACGATAAATACCAAAGTTTTCAAATGTTCATGATATTAACATGATCTCAATGATATTTTAATGAAGAGATAACCTTGCTGTTGGGTTATGAGGTTCCCCTTCCGCGTGTTTTGTCAACCCTTCCAATTAACTGAACTGAAAAAAATCATATATACACCGAATCCACTTTTATTTCGCCCACATTGTTTCGAAATCACCATTAATCATGAAATAAGGAGCTCACATCTGCCTATATGCTCACCTAGCAATCCTTCACTTTCACTCCAAATGACGACCATGGCGATGTAGGGAACAGATTACTAAGTCATTATTGAGCATTATAGAAAAAATAAAACAAAACTCGCAGGAATGCAACGGATATAAATTATACAAAGAAGCTATTTGCGAGATGAAGAGTGACAGGTGGGAAGATGCATGGGAGCCGGGGAATGTTAAGGATGGGAGATGGGAAGGGATGATGGGACAATGTGGAAAGAAAGGACAGGTGGGAAGCGGAAGGATAAAAAAATAAAGCTTATGAGGAAATATACGACAAGGCGGCGAAAAACGAAAGAGGTTAGCCAAACCCCTCTGGTGGAGCTCGTTCTATGGAGGAAGAGAAAGGTTGCACTAGTTGTACTCGCACTACTAAGTATTGCTTGAAGGGAGGAAGTATAGGTATCTCGCAAAGTTTCTGGCACTGCGCAGAGGACTATTTCGAGACATGGGCTACGGAACTTCCATTATCCTCCAAAATGGGTGAGAAAGGTTTTTTAGTGTAGAGGGTCAACCATAAAACCATTCTAATTGATGACAACACAAGAGCTTTGAGAATTGGAATGACACCATGTCCTACGGAACCTGCCATCCCATTTCTACTCGTCTCGCAATGAGACCTCAACATAAGGTCCCTGGTAAAGTCAAAGCGATGGTTGATTTTAACTCCTCGCCCATTAGCCTTGCAAGAATGTACCTCGTGTCTTTTTCGTGAAGTAATGCTCCCCTGACTAACTCTTTCTCGTTACCTCCCTCCTCTCTCCTCCTTTCTTTCCCTTCACCCCCAACACCTCGTTCCCCCGTCCCCGGTGGCGGCGGGGTTGAGTCGCCGTCTGCTACACCAGGGTCGCGAGTTAAAAATAAATAGATAGTGATATATCATTATTGTCATTTACTTAATTTCCTCCCCTTCTTTCCGCTCAGGTCTGTGCAGGGAACGTTTGCGAGAACAAAGCGTGGGGGAAGGAGTTTCCACCGTTGCAAAACAGGAGTAAAAGGTCTAGGGAGATGGCGAGGTTTTCCAGCAGAAGGCCCGTGGAGGATAAGGGTATTACAACACTAACATGGTAAACCCCAATTGAGTGCGACCGCTCGTCTTCGCGGAATATGGAATGTAAAACGTCATTACGGAGCTTATTATGGATGGGGCTGAGGGAGGTGGAGACAGGTGGAGGTAGAGGGAGTATGAGGCGGCGAGAGGTTAGGTTAGCTGTTGGAGGGAGGAAGAAGAGTGAGGGGAAACTAGCGGAGGAATATTTGGAGGAGTGGGGATATGACCTGAAGGGAGTGGCTGGCACAGTGGGAGGGCGAAGAAGAATGTCTAATTAGTCAAGCAAATGTTCGTTGAGCGTAAGTTTGTGGGCAGCTCCATGAATGATGAGAATATCTAATGTCAGTACATACATAACTGCAGTGCCTATATATTGGTTCCCTTAAAATATACCTTGAAATGACTTATACAACAATTTGACGATTTTCTGATTACTTTTAGAAAAACATGTCATTCGTTTGACATGAACAGCAATGCCATACTCTCCCATGTTATATTTTTTCACATTGAACTTGATATTATAACTTTGCAAATTGAACTCAAAATTACTCGTGCATCGAGTTAAATGTGAGCTGGGGTGAAGCATGGGGGAAAATAGTATTTTTTAATTTAATATAAATGCTGTTTCCGCGAAAAGATTTTCATAAGTAGAGTATTGAATGGGTATAAAATTTTGGCACCTACTCATCTTACTTTTTGAGTTATTAGTAAATAACGAAAAAAGGAGACTAAGACAGGCTCAAAACGTGTCGAACTGCTTCAAGGCAGGAACCCAAATTTCAAGTAACGTAATAAAAATAACTTCTTAGATGTATACATTAATACACCTACTTCAGCTAAGCAAGTTAATATTTCATCAAACGTCATTTACTCTCAATATGCTGGAAATATATACTCATTATTGTTTTTCTCGATCATTGGTTACCAGGCTAATTCTCCATAAGAATGAACACAAATCATCAGCCATCTAACATTAAAAATTGAGCGGTACACTTATAACCATCAATGAAAATCTATTGCTATTTCATGAATTGGTTACTTACGGACAGAACATTTCCATCAATGAAAAATTTGGTATTATCTCATTAATTACCACCAGGCAGTATACACAGAACTTATTCTTTTTTAGCTTTCCCATAAATAAAATATGAGGATCACGCCGGTCTAAGGTAAAGACTAAATGCTGAACGCTCAATATGTTTATCAGGTCCATGAAGGTTAAGTGAAATAATACATAATGAAGAACTTATTGAGACAAGCATGTTGAAATATTTCATTGATAACATTTTTTAATTGCCAAATTTTATGCAATGCGCTCATTTTGAATGCAGAGCATAAAAATTTCTAAGGGTAGAGTCGGCAAATTTTTAGATTTAAAAGGGGCTAAATATTCGAAAAATTATTCCAAGAAATGTTTAAAGTATACTACCGCGTTTAAAATAAGAAGGCACACTAACTAATCGTTAATTCACTTTGAAAGCACAAAACATCTGGGATTACATAAAAAAGGAGCTCTTGGAAAAGTTATAGCCCTGATAATTTTCCAAGTGCTGGATATAGCGGATATTTCACTCAAACTGTTCTTACTTCCACATCCCACCCCATGATAAATTTGGCGCCCATCTTCGAAAACTCAGCACGCAACGCTGAGTGAGAATATATAATGAATGCCGAGGTAAATAATGTCACTTTAAGACTCATTTCCTCCCATAAAACATTTCCAGCGCATTTGGTAAGTATTCAGAGTAAAGTGAACATAACTACTTTAAATAAAATAGGGACATTCAAATTTCTGGTTACAATTAAATAATTGAAAATATTTTAACTTAACGTCTCCACAATTAAGTAATATCTGCTTAAATAAACCAGACCGCGGATATTAAATCCGTGGACTTAACATATTTGGTTGAGCAGTATTTATAAAGCACTTATAAATGAAATTTTAGTATTTGTGCATAACCCACGTGCCAATATAAGAAACGGTATACTTTGAAACAAAGAGATATGGAAGCATTTTAAAACAGAGAATTATTCGCTAAAATAGGTTTTGACGAGAACACGAAATCTGGCCGCAAGCCATCAAAGATGATATTATTATAACATCAGCTTAGGAAATATCTTCAATACAGAATCCTTCGAGTCCAATGAGAGAGTATTGAAAAAGCAGGCCATTTCCCGCCAATTTTCTGATTCATATTTATTAAAATTAGTTACATTTGTAGTTTTTGCGCCATTATACCATACAGCATGCATATAAAAACTACATTGAGATCAATTATTTTAAACCATTTATCATGCACCAACAAAAATTTCAAAGGTAATTTAAAATAACATAGTGCACATTTAAATTGATGCTCATCAAAGTTACCCAAACAAATCCAATATTAATCACCGAGCACCACTTAACATACTTCTAATATATCCATCGTCAATCGGGTTCAACGCCAGAGACTGCACTAGCTTCCAAAAGGAGACTAACCAGAAAGAAATGAAGGCTAGAATCACACAAATTCTTGAAGTTCTAGGTCAAAACAAATACAATTTACAAGACTGACTGTCGTAATTGAATGGTGAGCTTGCGCCGAAAAACAGATGCAAACACTTCTCCTAGCCTTAACGAAAGTATAAATACCACCAAAATCCCTTAATCTCTTATCCAAAAACATCGTAAAGCCGATCTGATTGATTTATGTCCGCCTCATCCCAAGTTATTACGCGCGCATCCCAACATTTCACGGGAGTCCCCCTTACTTTTATTCCCGCCACTCGAGAACACAGGAGGAGAAATGGAAGGAGAGGGACATGGGGAGAAGAAGATGGGGAGGGAGGGAGGGGATCAGAGGGAGAGGTAAGAGAGGACAGGGGTAGAGGGAGGAAGAGAAGACGAGGGAGGAACTCACACACATATATATATATATTTTTTTTTTTAATTTTTCCATCCTTCAGAACAAAAGAAAAGAGGATTTCATCCAGTATTAGGCGAGCATTTCGAACATCCTTCATTTCTGTCGCGAAGACACAAATTTAAGAGATATATACATTTCGGAACTTTCATATTTTTCATCTCCCGTGGGATGCGGAGGGTATAAATAAGACCCTGGTTGGCAACGGGGGGATGGGACTTGGAGAAAGAGGGTGTATGGGTGTGTGTGTGTGTTGGGGGACCCGCGGCGGGTGGGGTAATCGGGGGTCGTGAAAGGGGAAGAGGAAGGGTAGGTCTGGGTCGCCTGAGTGTTCGAAAATGGTCGCGGGGATGCAAAGAGGAGGAGGGAGAAAAGAGGAGACTGTTGGGAGAGGGGGTGAGTCGGAGGAGTTCACCGTTTCGTTAAAGAAAAGGGTGAGGGGAAGTGGAGGAGGTTTTGCACGTTGTGAGGAAGGAGGTGAAAGACGCCCAGTAGCAAGACAGCCTTGGGGACATTAAAAAGGGGGAATTTATACGCGCGGGGAAGGCGTTAGTGAGACTAAAGGGACAGAAAAGGGAGGGAGAGGCAAGAAGAAAGCACATTTTGGGGGAAAGCCACCCTCAACACTTCTCAAAAAAGGAAAAAAAACCCACCCCCCTTTCAAACCCCAAACCCCCACTTCAACCCTCCCTCCTCCAAACCCTCCGCCTCACGATAAGCGAAATTTCTTGAAGATGTTGTTGGCATAGCCACTTTTCCCAACCAACCAACCCTTTCTCCTTTCGTATACATACATATATATTTTTTCTTTTCCAACTCAACGCACGCGGCCATTGGAAAAATGTAATCAGGCCTGAAAAGCGATCCGCCAAAACATGAGCATAAATTTTGCGAGGAGAAGGGAAAAGTACAAGGAACTTTCCTCGCACATGTAGAATGACGAAAAATGGCCGGGACGAAAAATAAAAGAGAAAATAACAAAACGGAATGGGGGAGAAAATTTTCCCAACGATTCCCCCTTTTGTTTCCGGATTGCTTTGCCGAATTAAAACGTGGCCATAAATAAAGCGTTTGCTTCGGGAGGGAGCGTGGGAGGAGAGAATGGTAGTGGTTATAGGGAGCAGCAGACATAGGGGGGAGGAGGGCCTTTACAAGGAGGACTCCTGGCCGGGGAAAAGGAGGAGAAATAAAAATGGGGAACCTCGAGGAAGAATTCTCCAATTCCCTAAAACTATGAAAATCGCAGCTGAGTGAATGGAATGAGATTGAGGGGAGGTGGGGGCGTGAGTATAAACAAGGCGACGAGTGGGATGAGGGGGGGGGGATTTTTTTTGGGGTGGGAGGGTGGGACAAACGCTTTCGGATGATTGCTCTTCCCTCCAACCTGCCAGTGAAATGTAGATATCAGTAGTACGCATCCGAAATAATGTGAATTTATTAATGCACGGATTCGGGTACAAATTGTCTTGCTTTCGCAAACGACTTTGGAAAAGTTCCGTAATGAGTTATGAATTCCATTTTCCCCCAGACGGATCCCATGCGGGTTCCAAAATCAAAACAAAAGATGCATTACGTACGTATTTCGCTTCGGATTCATTATATCCTCAGATTTACGTTCGTTCCGTACTTTTCCTTCATTTTTGGGACCAGGCATTAGCTAATGATCGCGCCATCAACCATGCAGAATACATGTAGGCACGCCGAACTGTCACCACAGGAAACAAATAATAATATCCTGGGCAGATATTTATCTTAAACTGTTTGAGCAAGCCGAAAACGTTCTTAATGAATTCCTACGTACATTTAACCACATGATATGTAATTTGATGATTTGGCCGTAATTGCGATCGATATACTCTGACATGATGAAAATAGGCGGTGCATTCCAAAATGCTTGAAAAAATGGTCAAATGGTAAAGGTGGATTTCAACTGGCGAGTAGCGAGCAGTTGTGTTTCTTTTCCATTACATCGTTTTGCACCTATGAATCATTCATGATAAGAATTTACAAAAAATCAAAATGATTCAATGATTTCATTCAATAATTCAAATTTTCATTTTTTTAAATTATACATTCATCAGAAAATTGAAAAAAAAGGAAAATAAAAGTCATAAGGAAAGGAAAATAAAGGGTCAAAGCAGGTTCATTGCCCAAACATGGATATTATCTAAAACTCTAAATTCCTATGTATCGGCTTCAGCTGCAGAGAAGAGCCGATGGCCAATTTTTATAGTTTTGCATATAATATGACTTGTTACGTTTTTTTGTGCTTTCCCTGTGATAAAAATGGGTGTCCAATGTAAGTATATCGAACATTAAGTAAATAAAAACAATCTGCACATGGTTATCTGAAAAAAGTTGCCTCTTGATGATGCCGGTAAGTTCTAAGTTCCGTATTGTTTTTTAGTGAGCCATGGCATTTCTCGACAATTCCACTGAAAACAAATGGCGCTAAGAGTCAGCCGCTCTTTCTCCACTAATCCACAAATCAGTCGCGTACAGCCATCATGAAATCGACGCATTAAAAACAATAAGCCAGACTGCGCCGTGGTCTGCACATGCAGTACTCAAGTATTTCTCGCGTCGGTCATCTCATTTCGCATTCCCTTCGCCAAACGCGTCCTCCTCCCCCCCCAACCAATAGACGCAGCAGCATTCGAACTCGCACTCCTGCCCACCTTCGACGGTCCAATGCGTCGTTCGCAATTCATTTCCAGGATTCCATTCACGACGGACCGAGCCACCGGCCGTCGCCGTCGGATTCCATATTGAGCGTATGGAGGTACAATGAGGGAGGCGGGAGGGACGGGTGGGAAGAAATAAAACTCAGGCAACTCGGCAAACTGCATGGTGGTGATGCATGGGATTTCTCAATACGCGGGATCGCATTGAGCCCGGCTGAAAAGTAAAGAGAGCGAGGCTGAAGAGGGTGGTTGAGGGGACACGGGGAGTTATGTCCACGCGACTGGATTATGGGGTTTGAGAACTGGACGCTTGAGGACGTAATACAGGGAAAACGCACGGGCGTTGGGGATCGAACGAGAAAAAAAGGCAGAACGGGGTAGAAGAGAAATAATACGGCGCTGAGACGAAGAGAACGCGTGGGAGAAGTGTTCGCGTTGTCAAAAGGGACGTGATGGCTAGAGGTTAAATCATCGAAGGACCAACAGAGGGGAAAAAATATCCAAAGCTTTTCAAGTTTTACTCTGTAATGCTTTCTTCAAGAAGAGAAACTATAGATTGTTTATAGATCTTCTGTCATTTAACATTGATTTCAATGCCATTGATAAATATTTTGAAGTTGCATTCACAAATTCTTACGTGCTGAGTAAACGGCAGCGGTCACAAACTGACCATCTGTCGCCGTCGACCGTACCTGTCACCTTCTTCCGTGTTCTTATTTCTGATCGCAAAATAACATCAGCTTTGCCGTACATTGCACTTAGGTTGACCACATAATATAACAGACATTCTGAGTCATAACGACTTCTTTAAAACAATAGTTAAAGGACTACAAAGTTAACATTTTTTTTAGAAATACCGAGGATAGAATATGAGTAGTAATGAATAAAGGATGACTAAATAAAGGAAATATGGAGTAACAAAGCGGTAAACCGAGAATAAAATGGAGTAATGAGCTGAATGAATATCCTTTCAGCCTTTAAGTCTTCTTTTTCTAGAATTTTGAGTTCTTTGCGCACCCAAAATGTTATATAATTGATATTTAATTTTCATCATTAGTAACTCTTTGCTTGATTAACACCTAGAGCCATTTAGCGAATGCACGACCTTAGGGAATCAAACGAGGAAAAAAAGGGTGCACGGGGAAGGAGAAATAAACCAGCGTTGAGATGGAGAGGAGGCGTGGGAGGAGAATACAAGCGCTCGCGCTAGATAACGGTCTCAGAGTTCGGAGTATAACTCTCAAAGAGCCAAGGGTGGGTATATATGTGCCCAGTAGTTTAAAACACAGCTTTCTAATAATATCTTGAGGCAGAGGGTACTGCCTAATATCGAATATGAATGATGTTACTAAATACTCTCTAAGTGCATATTATTTACATGAAAGTAAAACGACTATTAATCGCTAATAACAATTTATACCCACTCTTGGTTCGACTTTCTCCCTGTTTTTTCAATCTTTAATCTATTTTGAAATTGAATTTTTACTGAAATAGCATTGAGATTTGAAGAAGATTGCATTGCAGATGAGCACGTAACATGCCGTTCAAATCAGTAGTGTTTCGTCTCTGAACGCTTAGCTCAGAAAGAAAATCATTAAAAAAATTCTGGTTACCATGAAACATAATAAACTTACCGTTATTTTACCGTCATGTGCTAATCCAAATATTTACGAATCAATACTGAATCACGCTTCAGTAATTTTAAGTTTACATCATACTTCGTGCTATCGTGCGAACTCGTAGTCGTTGGAAATCGAACGAGGAAAAAGAGAGAATGGAGTAATAGTACGGCGTTGAGACGAAGAGGAGACATGGATGTATTATGCGAGTATTCGAAAGGGTTCGGGGTTTTAAGGGAACGGGAGGGAGGTGAGAGAAAAAGGGTTCGGGGACGGACGGTGACGGAGAAGGGAAGGGAGCAGGCGTTCTTTCAGGGATCTCGGAAGGGGTTCATTGTAAAGCATGAAATTAATGAGATATGCCACGTACAGTGACCACCACCACTGGGCCACCTTCCCTCCCTCCACAGCTAGCCTCTCCCAGTCCATCCCCCGCTCCCCAATAGCAGCATCTCCCTGACTACCCCACCTCGGAGTAACCCCGAACACGGCATCTCCAACCCTTTCGAAAATCCTCCCAACGCGATTTTTATGAGGGGGAAACAAAGAAGAAAGCGACGTGTGCCGTGGAGGAAAAAGCATAAAGGTTTTCGGCTGGGTGGGGAGGAGCGGATGAAATGGCGCGGAGGAAAGGGAACCTGGCGGTGATAATAAAAAATATATATATTTCGACCCTTCCCGGAATACCTCGGACCACCGGACGTCTCTCACTAATTTCTCATCTCCGCTATGGCCTCCTCATGCACCCCCTTCAAAGGGTTGGAGCGGTCAAAAACCTACCACCCACTCCCCTTTTGCGCATTTCTGGATGCTCCTGCTGCTCTTTAAGCCTTCGTTATCCTTCCTGCCGCCATCTCCCAACCCACCCCGTTACCCTGATGCTTCCCACCTCCCCGTATCATCCCTTCTTATCTCCCCCAAAGTCTCTACTCAAACCCCCCCCCCCCCATAGCGTCACTCCTATCACGGGGGATGCTCAACCCTCCCCCAACATCTCTAAGCCACAAATCATTTCCCCGTGCCCTCCCGATTTTTTTCCGTCTCTCTTGCCGAAGCCATCAGAGCAGTGACAGGCGGCCGTGTGATAAGCATGCCTCCTTAACGCCAACAGCCCCGGGGGCCTTTCCCGACAGGGCCGTACCCCTCTGACTCGCCGCCAACGCAACGATTTGCAACCCCACCTCACCGCCCCCTTTTGATGGTCTGCTTTGAGGCGAATCACCGCGGAGAAATCTCAAACGCCTTGCGCCTACGTCGATCCGGAGGAAGGGTTTTGTGCGGGACAGTGCGGCAAGGGTACCGGAAATTACTCTCGTCGAGAAGGTCATCGCAAAATTAGCGCCGGAGCGGATGGCGGAACGGGCCCCTCATCAGTGCCTTACGTTCAAAACCGAAGTTAATTTTCAGCATGTTAGGATGGGTGAAGTAATTCAACAGAGAATTTCTCGGGTAGTATCCTCAGTTATAATGTTTCTCAAAAATTTCAAATTCCTTACTCTTTTTTCTTTCTTCACGACCGGTTGAGCAGCAACCTTAAACATGCGCCCTTACAGTGGATCACTGTAATAGTATGTATATTTAGGTACGCCGTTACCCAAAATCCCATGGATTTCCTTACATTTACAAACAGAAGTGTGATCGTACACCAGGATAGCTGGCTCAAATTATATTCGTAAGGGATAGATTGTTTCACGTTTTAGCAATCAGACTTTAACATTTTCTTTTTGCTTTGTAGATTTGCAATGTATCGCTTGCAATATTTAATTGATTAATTTAATTTTCGGATGGAGCTTTAAATCCAGCTACAAAAAGTTTACGTTACGATAGAAAATATCACTTCTCTCCTTTTTTCATGGGACAGAATATCGATTGATCTTCCAGCTATACAAAATTCAGTTCAAGGCAAATTTTGTAATCTTAAACATTCATCTAGATAAAAAATATTTGAATACTTTCCCGGCGAATGCTTGGCGTCAATTCTTCTCGGGATTTCCGTTGGTTGATAAATAGTACCAATCCAATCATCCACCTTTTATTCTTCGCTGTCTAGATTCCCTATCTAGGTCCATCTAGATTCTTCTCTACATCAAACTGCTTCGAATGGCATGCAGTACGATAAAGATGATGAATGTGTAATAACTACTGGTTCTAAGTAATTATTCCGAAGATGGAAGATTTAAAGGAAACAGAACAAGTCGATCAGGAGCAGTTGATTTTGTTTTCAGCCAATTCGCAACCGAATGGTTGATAAAGAGATAAAGGGGGAGACGATCTAGGCGGCGTCTTCGATCCCTCCGTGAGACCCAGCCATCTCCTCCTTCGACTCCCGAGCCCTCGTTGCAACTGGCAGGTCGCATGTGCATATAAACGCGCACACAGACGGACACGGGAAACACTCGCGCGCCGCTACAAAGGACCCCGACTTTGGAAGCCGCTCCTCTCTCAAGTCGGGAGAGGGAGAGATAGAACTCCGCCCGCCTCTCTCCTCCGGGCTCCTCCACGGCACACCACTTTAAGGGCGAGCGCATAATTATGGCACGGCATCCGACTCAGCCGCCGCCCACGGGAATGGGTGAAAAAGAAGAAGGACGATGGTTGAAAAATAAATAGTAAAGGGTGCCAGGATGGGGAGGGAGGGAAAGAGGGTGGAAGGAATTGTTGAGGGGAAGACGGGAGTGGAGGGGAAGTGAGTGGGGGGGGGGGGTGGAAAGGAATGAGAATTTCACGGGAATATGAATCGGTGTTTGCGGCGTGCGTAATTAAAGATCCGTTATCGTCTTTCATCCCCAAAACTCACCACCTCCCCGCCACTTTCCTCCTCGCCTCCACCTACCCCTCCCTAAAAATCCCACCACCACCACCTTTTATCCTTTCCTATCCTTTCACCACCCCCTCAATTTCTTTCCATTCAAACGTGGCCGTCCGCGAATGGTAAAGCATTGGCCTCACTATCGCCCTTTTAACCTCACTTCTTTGTCTCTCCCGCGCGCCCGACTCCCCCACTCTTGTTACCCCCACCCAGCATGCAGAACCTTTCGGCCGAAGGCTTGAGCACTACCGAGGGTCCCCAAAGCCTCCCACCCCCCCAGCCGCCGCCCTCCTCCCCCGATCTTGGCCTCCCCCCCCCTATTCCCCAACAAAACCCGCGATATCTTTCCAACCCCCCCGCCTCCCTTCCGCCCCACCACTCCTCTCCAGAGAAAACAAAAACGACCGGTCCGAAAGGGGTTCCTTGCCGTTCGAAACAGATCTCCTCTCTCCCAGGGTTCAGAAAAAAATATAATAATAATGGAACGACTGGTGTATGGTAGTGGTGGCGGTTGGAGGGGACGGGAGGGAGGGATATCCTCCTAACCGAATGCTGCATCGCTGGACCGTCTTATCTGAAAAGCGTTGACGTGGAGCTCGCCCCCGAAACAAAAGGAAAGGATCTGATGTGCTTGTGTGTGCGTGTGCTGTGTGGAGAGCAAAAATAAAGGGTGGGTGGTGGCAAGGATTCGGAAAAAGGGTCGGGGAAGGACGGAGGATGACGTGGGGGCGTTGGCTTAAAACTCGGGCGGGGAAGAGGGATGTGACCCCTGGACGGTGCTGAGTTGGTGGACGGGGGTGGGAGGAGATCAGTGAGGGAAGAGGAATGGACGCCCGCGTTTGTTAAGGGAGGCAATCCCGCGGAGGATTTTCATAGATTGGCAGAGAAGCATCCTCTTCTTCCTCGCGTCCGCGTGCACAGAGCGCATGATTTTAATTTATGGAACAAGTGAGCCCTTGTTATCTTGGCATCGCCCGCTCCCAGTCAACGACTCAATGATCAATGAAGTTCAACTGAATTTTTTCATGTTAGAGTCCGCTTTCCAAAACTATTTCCACTCAAAGTCTAAAATTCAATGCAATGATTAATGGCATTTTACTGGAGAAAAATTCTATCAACAAAGTAAAGATGCCCGTATAAGATCAACTTAAGCCCACCCTGAGTTAATCAAAGTTTTAAGATACGATGTCCAATTCGAATGTCGCTCGGTTGACTACTCCACGACCAAACCACGTTTTAATTGTTGATTTTATTTAAGCAATCCCCTTTCCTATACCTATTAACTTCAGCTCCGGAATTGAAAGTGATACGAAAAAAAATTGTGTTAAGTTCTTCCCATGAGATAGGTATGTCTCCATGGCAAGCCGATGAGTTTCATTATTAGGATAGAAAACTCTTAAGTCATATCCAACACCTTTATTTGTTGGTGACATGGCCGGTGTCGTTGTATTACATCATTATCTAAAGTCCACAAATTTATGATTTCCACCGAGTTACGTCGTCCTGACAATTGATTCTAATGAACATCCTCCTTCTATTCACCCATAGCTACTTAAAATGTTTTGATCAGAATCATGTCTACTACGTTCGTGGTACGGCTGTCGCTGACAATCTATCATACCAATTGAGCTCAATAGTTTCATCCATCAAATCGTTTCCCTAAATCTTTCACACCCCAGAACCGAGTTAGAACAAAACGCTCAAGTCTATTCAAACTATAATTCGGTTTCTTTTGGCCTCTGTTAGAACGAATAAGGCACCAATCGTTTTCTTTACGCTAGTTGTCTCTTCCCTAAATCTTAGTTACTACAACGGAAATTTGAAAGCAATTCAGAGCAATTTTAATCGGAGGAGAATTGTATCCGATACGCAGGAAAGGCCCAATAGGGATTTCACTAAATTGTGTCCTTCTTCTTTGATTGCAGTGAATAAAATTTCAACGAACAGATTCATAATTATAAACATAGGCATAATGGTAATTTTTTAGATATAACTCGCATAACTCAAATGCTTAAATCGAATGCAATTTAAATTAATGCATTACCTGAAAATATCATTTTTCCCTATATGTATTAATAATTTCCAATCTTTCCGCTTACCTTGGACTGCAAGATTCTCTCCCCCTGAGATATTTAAACTTCCTTGTTAAGAATCGGAAAAGTGTCATACATGCTCAGTTCCTAGCTGATGTTTCTACAGTATAAACCAAATCATCAGTCGTTCAATTTATCCTCAACTTCGAATACTAGATCAAAACATGGTTTTCCTGAGTGAGTATATTTTAGTAGCGTCAGTCTAGTTGACGTAGCATACTTCGAAAGTTAATCTCAAGAATGAGCTAATGAAAATTTCCCCCATAAACACATAACTTTTTGATTTTTTATAACCAAATGTTATTGGGAAACCTTAGCTAGAGGAGAACACCGATCCTGTGCGTATAATTTAGCTCCACAATTGAAACCAAGCATTGAAGCGTTGGTTGAGAGGACAACAAATCTGTAATATAAAAATCACGCTTCAAATTCCTACAATTCCATAAAAATGCGACACAGAAAACGGATTTTCTACCTTTTTTAAGCTCATACTGATATAAATTGTCACGAAATTCATTAGAGAAAGAAAGACAGTCGTGGAAAATGCAAATTACATCATTCGCATTCAACTATAAAAACCTAGCGATGCATCGGAGGAAATATCTTAAATTAATTTTATCCGATAAAATTAAGATTCTGGATCTAACCATCAATGCTATGGCAAAGGTTTGCACTAACTGTATGTATTTTATGAGAAGGAGGGTGCTGGTAATACAAATTCAAGATGCTGTAATCACACTCTCTAGGTTCAGATATCAAGAATGGAAAAAATTAGGATCAAGAAGTACAAACACAAAAGTAAAAACAAAGATAGACATTAACGCAGAGATATTTACAATTAATAATGAATATATCGTTTGCCTTAACATATCTATGAACGAATATTTAAAGCAAGATAGTTTTACCGAGTGAGTTTGACAGTTTTCTTAGCCCAAATATTCCTTTCCTTCAAATTTTAATTTGTAAGAACAACATGAAAATAGAAACTGTGGCTTAGTATTTTTTATATATTATAAAAAGGAAATTTGGGAGTTTCAATGTTCAATCTCCATTGTCGTCGCACCTCTTCGATTTTTGAACGTTAGCACGCTGAAAATTTTAACTTATTTTTCTAATAATTCAGTTCTTTGAGCTAGAATTTCTAACGCATAAAACTGAGCTGAATTTAATAATGTTTTAAGTTAAATAGAGTGATGAACAGATAGAACCACTCACTTCATAGTAGAAAAAAAGTTTTAAAGGAGAAGTGATAAAAATACTTCATCATGAGTTTGATTGATATCCATGCCAATTTCTGGCGAGGTCCTCATTACTTCTCAAATCGAATTATACGAAGGACTAAGAAGATGTTATGGAGCATGATGGATGGCGGAAAATGAAGGGCAATCAAAAGCATGGTGCTCTTTCCTCTTCCGTCAGTTTTTTATACGCAAGCCGTGGATCACTGGCTTGATTTAAAATTCCTCAAGAAAATTTATAATGCTTCGTTATTACTATCACACTGAATGCAATGGCTTTCCGAACGTAGCGTAAGACAATGCAAACCTTGACCTTGACGGCTGATTTTTGTTTGGCCAGCCGATAAAGCCTCTTCGGTATCATAGCCTTTAAACCTTGTTCTTTTGACGAGATTGTAATTTATAATGATTCTAAAGCGTTGAAGTACGTTTTAAGTAAAATAATTTGATCCAATATCACCACAGTCTGGAGTAATTTATTGGGCCCAACCCAATAACAACGGAGTCTATCCATTGAATTCCTCAGTCATATTCTACTCCATCAGGAGAGTAAAAATAAAGACCAGCAGATGGCTGTGTGCGATTGTGTTTCCATTGCCGGGGGCAGATAAATTATTGATGATAGTCTAAATCGGCAAAATTCGAAGACTCACGCAATAAAAAAAAATACGTTCCCTTGGCCATTAGGTGGGTGGATTTGAACTAATTTCCTACACTCCCTCAAAACTCCTACTCCACCTCATCACAAGCATTTACGGCGTCGGGGCCGAACTTTTCCATGTGGCACGAATCAAATGAAACTCCTGAACCCAATAAAGTGAGGGTGACCGGGAGAGGAACTGGGGAGTGTGCGGAGGAAGGGAAGAAATGGGAGAGAAAAAAAATCCTCATTCTTTTCAATCAATCATCCTGCCTGGGTTCATTTTTCATCTCAAGACGTAGAAACACTCCCGGCAGAGCCATCGACCGTTTCATATCGTTACACGTAGGTACTGGTGGTAATGGGGATGTGTTTGGGGCGGGGGAGTGGGACTGACGGCTTGAGGGACAAGATTGTGAACGGCCATTGTGTGTACGCATTTTTTCCATCATCACACATTTTTATAATCGACATCGAACAAATCACCATCAACATCAAGTTTCCAACTTTTTTCTTCCTTCCTTCCTCCCATCCTCCATCCAGTGCTGCCACTAGGCCAGTTTTCAGTCGGACAGTCCGGGTATTCAGATACTCACTCAGCTGCCGGTTTGATTTCATAGTTGTCCCGTTGTCATCAGGTTTTTGATTTACATCACAGTCACGATTATCCAAGTCCCGATGTACCGAGGTTCCGCTTTATCCGAGGTACCGATCCTTATTTTTGGATGTATCAAGCAACTTATGCTCATGCAAATGAGCTTCAGGATTTGGCAATCTATTTGATCTTCAAATAAAAGGCGATGATACACAGAAATATTTTATCTCAACCATGTCAAAAATATAGAACGGAAAACATATAAATATTTTATTTTGGTCACAATTTATTCTCACTCATAAACCTTTTGTATTATCCGAATTTGTGTCTTTCCCATGTGGACCCAGTCCACACTACCTTGAATAATTGAGACTTCACTGTACTTGTAATATTTGCAACCAGAATGAAGAACTGAATTTCGGGCAAAGGACTGTCACGATGTAAACACTGGTTTCCGCATGTTTTATGACATTTAGCATCGTCAGGCTCAGCTCGACTTCGGAGTCACCCCGAATGCTTTCGCTTGCCACACTTGCCAAAGGTGAAAGGTTAGTGCAAATTTCCAAGGTGTCAAAGCACGCTTAAGTGAGTAACTCCTGAAAAATTATTCTAGTTTAAATTTTGACTCTTGGAACTTCTGTTAAAAGTTTAGCCGACTGGAAATCGTTGCCAATCGTTCAGTTTAGAGCAGAGGCTCTCAACCTATTTCGATTTTCAACATTTGTTACCCATTTCCAAAATCCCTACCCGATTATATAAGACAATATGTTTCTGATGTACATTTCAAGGTTATTCACCGTTATTATTTAACTTTCTTCGCGTTCCCTTACGCCATCAAGCTCATAATCTCTCAATGTACGTATTCCCCTGTTTGGCAACAGCTGTTTTAGAAAATATAATCAAGCATAGTTTTAAAATATGTACCAATAAAATGCCTCAGCTTCAACCAAATTACAATAATTACATTAATATCTTGAACTACATCAGAGTCAACTAGAAAAATGTGATCACAACTAGCATTGTGGCTGAGACATTTAAAAATTTTACTTTTGGTCACAGTTTTATAATGATTGGTCAACGTTAACCACTAGATGACATAGCCTTTTCGTTAACTTGATGTTAACTTAGAGTTTGAGGTTTTAATATTAGTACACCAGACTGCCAGTTAGCTGACGTTAGCGTTTTCAATAGAATAACGCTTTGACTTCAACCAGAGATTATAAAACTGGGCTTCAGTCAAACATCGTCATGGGCTCCGATGCTAAAGATACTAAAAGATGGTAAATATCCGGGAGAACTTAGCTGAAAGGTTGGCAACACTGAGGCTCCGCCTATCCTTCAAATAAATGACTCACGAGGTTCCGAATGCTCTCTCTCTCCCTCTCCTCTCTCTGAGACTCGGAATCCACTCAATCTATAGCTGGTGGCACTGCGGAGGCATGCGAAGGGGTGTGAGGAAAGAGGGCGGCTGCATGGATGTAGGAGAGAAAAAATAAAACAAGTTCGATAGCGCGCAACCGACAAAGAGTCATTATCTCCCAAGTCTTCCACCCCCTTTCCGTGCCACATCCACCACTGCGCCTCATCCCATTCCGTCGAGCCTCAAATACGTCGCCCCTCTCCCCACAACCACCACCTCTCCCAGACTCATCCAGATTCCGCCACCTCCCTTACTCCCTCCATCCTCGCATGCCGCCTGAATGAGAGAGGGAGAGCAATTCCCATGGCGGAGGCAGGGGTCATTAGGAAATATTATTGGGGCAGGATTCTCACTTCTGCGGCCTCGCCCTCTAAGCACGGTGGAGGGAGTATATCGCCGTTTTGGCGTCGAACGAGGGAAAACCGATGGTGCAACCTCATTAGTAAGGTTGCGGATGATTAAAATGGTACCCTGCTCGCCGTCCGAAATTTCCTTCACCGTGACCACATCCCAGAGTGAACACGTTTGTGATGCCGAAGAATATTGTTGTGGTTTGCCTCAGGTTGTGGTTTAGAAATTAAATTTGTATTTCTGCCACTACAGCTTTTTGTTTTCCATTCGGCGATTGCTATAATTGTTATTCGAATAAAATTTCAGGTAATCTCTAGTGCCTTTGTTTTCAAAATGGAAGGCTTCGCCTACTGAAGTTCATAGCAACATAATATTGTTGCTGACACCTTATTTTCCCCTAATTATTTTTTAAACTACGAATATGAGTTATCAATTTATTCATTTAGTAATTTTAGCTGCAACGATAATGGTTGATTGATTCGCAGTAACTCTTATGCGATAGCATTTACGAGTAAAAATTAATAAGTATGTGGTATTGATCATATAACTTGCTGAAATAGGTTTTAATAGTTATGTCGCCTTCCGTGGCCAATAACTGAATATTTCTTGCTCATGACACTGTTAGACAAACTTCACAAGGTTCTGAAGTCAAAAGTTTCTATAACGTATGGTTGGTTTTTCGATGTGTGATATCAAAACCTCTTCCCTTGGAAGAGCAGAAACAGCGATTTATTACAGAATTTTGAGGATGAAACTATCCAAGAGCCCAAAGATATCTTGTGAGTTAATTACCATGCCAAATATTATAAACATACCGACGCATATCTTAATTATAGGAGATTGCCTTGAGTCATAATTCCAAAATAAAAACAGTTCATTTTTATGCAAAGTGTTTTTGTCTGCTTAATACCTTCATCAATGGATTTTCCATTCATTGCCTTGAACATATAATATGGTACTCTGTCACGCGAACGGGTGCAAAGGTACACATCTAGGGGAAGAAATTCGCCATGAAAAAATCATTTGGCTTGACCTGGATTCGAACCCGGATCGTCCAATTGTCGGCCCGTTACTATGCTGTTACTGTACTGTTACACAATGTGCTACCAGTTACATCACCAAGCCATCTTAATTAAAATATAATTTCAACGGGGGTTTATACGAACAAGGTGTTCTCCCCTCTTCCCATTGGTGTATATTATTGCATCCGCGAGCGTGACAGCGTACCATATTATTTGTTCAATGCATTGATTGGAAAATCGTCCAATTAGTCGTTCTAAAGCGTCAATGTTGGGTTTATCCAATGCAACAGTGAATTAATTAACACGACCACGTCTCCTATAGACATGTGACAAAAACACCTAGTTCACATAAACCCCAGTCTAAATTTCCCCTGAAAAAAGATGGCTTGGTGGTGTAACTGGCTAACACAACTGACCGGCATTTTGGAGGTACGGGTTCGAATACCGGTCAAGCAAAATAATTTTTTCATGGCGAATTTCTTCCCCTTGGTGTATATATCAATGAGTTTATCATTCACTAACAGAAAAATGTTACACGTTTTTAATTAATGAGTTTTGCGGCTGACATAATTGTATGGTAAGTATACTATAACAGAGATATCTACCCTCGATGAGACCACAAAACGAATTACTAACTCCTTACTTTATTCTTCAAGATAATGAATAGTCAAAATTTACGATACAGAAATATAAATGATATAATCATCTTTCGTGCCATGTAGTACGTAATACATGATAGCATTAATAGCACTCCTCAGTAGTTGCACAAGAGCGATAGTAAATCCCGAGATATACTCCCAATATCGTTCAAATTGATTAGGAATACACTATAAGGGCAAATAAGTCACTCTCTTGAACATCGGATGTAGCCACTGTACCACGTGGATCTTCCCTGGTGGGAGGCGTGCTTTGAAGGATTCCGCGGCACCTGTGCGAGACGGAAACGGGAGTAGGGAATGAGACGCCCGGCAGGAGAATGATGGAAGTCGGGAAGGCAAGGGCATCGAGGGGGGAGGGGGGGAGAGGGAAATGAGAATGAACCCGAAGGAAAGAGAGGAGGCGGAATAAAAGGGGAAGAGGGCCTAATAGACCGCCACACGCAAACGTGCCTAATGGAAAACGAAAAACAAAGCAAGATCACGAAGGTCTCTACCCCCCCTACCCTCACGTGACCTTCACCCCAAAAGTCGCTTACGCCACCCTCTGCTTCGCTTCTACTTCCCCTGTCTTCTCTCTCGCCTTCCAGCCCTTCAGTAGCTTGCGACCTTCGCCAAAGGAATCCTCACTTTTGGTCACCATTTTGCAGCCTGTTGAGTAGCAAAGACACACCAAGTCTTTGCGGTGGGTAAACATAAATGAAAAAATCAATGGGCGGTGAATAGTGCTAGAAATGAATGTCCAAATGAAATGGAAGTATTAAAAATATGCTTTAATGGTCCGTGGTGATTTAATTCAATAATTAAAGTTACCATTTTTTATTCATTGTGTTGCATTTTTTCACCGAATTCTATCTTTCGGTAACACTGATGGCATTTATTTAAGCGTGAGATTTTACCAACCCTCCTGCCAGCTTCGTCAGGCATTAACGATTTTTAAAAATATTCTGAACTGTATACCTACGTAAAGAGAAATTTGGCATTTGAAACGGAGACGGCGGAAATGGAGATGGATAACCATTACAGTTTGAAATTTCTATCCACTTCTTCCATATATATGTGAGCTGGTACCCATTTTCACTGATGAGATTGTCTAGTCTTTCAAATATTTCTATCACTTCACGGAGTAGTCTACAAAAATACACCATTTCTTTAAACAAGTTCTTAGTATCATTCAACCTGATTTAGCGTGTTTCCTATAGACCAGGCAATCTCAAACTTAAACCAAAGTTTTTCCTAATAGCCCACATGAAATTATAAACAAGAAAATGTTTTATATTTACTCTCTTTATTCAATGGAAGATGTTAAATCTGCGGATTGATGTCAGTAAATTGAACTTTAATGTTATTTATTGAAAGCGCATTGAGGAAAACCCTGATTGTAATTCCATGATTTTTTGGCAAGCAAAAATATAAATCGTTCACTCATAGAGTGGTCATATTCTCTTACATATATTCTTCCACAGCTAAAAGGAACTTCATGCAATCCTTCGTGCATAGGGCTTGGGATCCGGTCTATTTCCCCATGAAGATTTTCATGTATCCTTACTACGGCATTAAAACGGCCACTGATGTAATATTAATTCAATATTCTTCCAATGCAATCAGTAGTGAAATTTGGCACATTATAAATACTATCAGTGTTAAACCGAAAGTAAGAAATTATAGTTATCAATGTATAAACAACACATACATATTCACGGACCTAAGGTTCCTTAAGCGATAAAAATCTGGAAATGTATAATACCCTTCACTTGCGGAAGATTATTTTATATTAGAAAGACGTATGCGTATTATTAAAAAAAAATATTACTACCATTTGTCATTATTTCCCATAGAAAAAGTTAAAGGCAAAATGCTGCCTGAGCATTTACCTAAGAGAACCCAGTAATCTTGTTACTTCAATGTTTTGCACAAGGAAGCGGAATTCACATAAGTGAATTTAGCTTCAACAATACCACAACTGATTACCTAGAAGTATTTTTGATATACTGTCGACAAAATGAGGTTAATGTCAAGTCACAAATAACCAATGGCCGATTAAGCGAACCCCATCATTCGGTCTATCAATCACATCGAATCTCATCCTACATCACCGGAATTAATCTACTGTTACGCAAGTACTTCCACTAACTTCCAGGAGCTATGTGTCACGATTTCAATGGATGTGAAGTACTTCAACACACACTAAATGGTAACGGAACGAGCCCCACCATAATTACCATAGCATGGAATCGAAAATTTGCACCAATTACATCAAAAGAGGCTTTGTTGCACTGATAATGTAGGGGAGTAACATACATAATACACTAAGCACATCTTACACTAGAGTCATACAGTTAGGATTAAATCTTGTACACGTTCATGTTATCAAATAAATTAGAACTAGTAGTGCCGAAAATCCAGCAGCAGTGATCTCAGTTACAGGCTTTAAATATTTATGCGTCATTTTCATTGATGAATTGAATATTTTTCATCTACATAATACCCTGCAAGCCACCCCAAGGGTGTGTGGCAGGGAGTGAGTTATCACCAACATGTACTACACTGTACCCGAATAAAATTAGTAAAACTACCAATGTTTGTGTATTAGAAAAACATGTAAATACTTATTAGGATGTGGAATTTCACCAACATACATTCAACATAGGCATGCCGACAATGCCTGAGAAATAAATTGTATGAATGCATTTTGCAACTATATAAATGGGCAGAGATACAAGAGTTATACCGGGAACATGCACAGTGAGCTGTTAGTACTAGGTAGCAGATAAGGATAAAGGCATTTGGGAGTTAATCAACTAAGTAGCTGCGCTACCTATCGACAAACCTAGTTGAAAGTCTCATTGAGAGCTGTTATGTTTTCTAATCTTTCGCCGGAAAAATTACACTTTAAACCTGTCCGTTCTGAAGTCTACTTCCCTCATTATATTCTCATGATATAATCGTAGTATGTTAAATTTCGTTAAACGGTTTTTTAGCCGAGGATAAGGATCCCAAGTATTGAAAGTGTATTCCAAATTAGATATAACGAGGGAGAAGTAGCTGATTTCCATAACTTTGTCGTCACACTTGCTCAAAAGTACTCATTTAACAAATCTCAATTTACAATGAGCTTGGCCGGTTATTTCCAGATTATTATGTTTACCCCAAGAGTAATTATTCATATTCATCTAAATCTATGAAGTACCGTGCAAGTAACTACTAGGGTGTGTGGCACGGGATGATTAATACCAGACATGCAGCATTCGTCCCAGTTCAAAACTACAGGACCTCGCACATTCTCCCGGCCGTTAGGCGCACTCAAAAAGTAGTCGGGAGAACAGGCATTAGTGAGTTTAACTCCGAGATATTTGATGGATTATACAGTCTCTAATTGGCTATTCTGTAAGCAATATCTGTAATGAGGAGAGTTTTTTCTTCCCCAGACATTCACTACAACACATTTTTTTATAAATTTTATTCCAGCTGTCACGCATCGCACCACTTTTGGATTCCCTCGAGGTCCATCGTGATCTCTTGCTTTTCATTATGGCTACGTATATCCCTATACACTACAGTGCCGTCTGCAAATCGAAGCTTATTATTATATTATTGGTAGGTAGGCAGGCAGACAATTATCGCTTTTTTTGTTGGTAGATTGCCGCTCCCAGCTGCGAAGCTGCCTTTGGCAGGTTTCTGGAATGGTGGTTTCTGGCAATGAAAGTCATTTTAAGGAAACTTAGGTAAGGGGGTAGAGGTTAGGGAATGGGTATGTGGGATAGGAGAAGGGCAGTTTTGGAGGACCAGATGTGTCTTTAAAATTGTTGTAAAATATTTCACGATTGAAATAACGTGACCATATGTAACGTGCATTTCTCATTCTAAAAGAGAGCTAATAACGCAAAGTAAATTTGATATTAATTCACAGTTAAAATTAATCAATAAAAAAAACAATGAAGAGCATTAAAGATAAAATAGGTTATAACATGCAGTATTAAATAGCATATCAGTAGAATTCATCATGACAAAAACACAGTACACAATTCCACTATTTATGTTAATGCTTGTTTGTCATGTAAATGACGCTTTAGGCGTCAAAACCGGTCGACAGCATTAAAATAAATAGTGGAATTTTGTACAGTGATTTTGTCATACTGAATTCTATCTTCAATTTCCACAAAGTATCGCCACAAGCGATTAATTTGATTAGCGTATTAGTACATTAAAAAGTTCTCAAAGTTTTCCTCGTAAATGACATGTTCTTGATATGTGGAATTCTTATGGCTCCATAAAATGTCTCTCACTCAAGGTTAACAGACTCAACCGATGGGCCCAGCCGTCTCATTCGTTTAGTATCGCACAGGCAGCCAAAATATTTGAATTCGCTCTGCCACGCATGGATTCTCTTGCCGGTAGGTGCTTCCGTTTGATACTTGATGCAAAATATCTATTGTACCGAGTCACATTTTGTGAATTCTAAAACTAAAAAAATATTTGTGTTCACCACTGAACATCATGTTTTGATACTACTTCAACCAAGCTTCTAAATCTCCTTTTACGTGATGTCGCTTGTTACGATTGCGAATTTGGACATTTGATTAATCGAAAGATATTTTTATTGTGACTGTTACAGCTATTGAAGAGCCTTGAAATCCTGGAGGACAAATAAACCTGTATAAGGGCCTTCCAGCCAGCTTTAACGATTAGGTTTTTCCTAATGGGTAACGCTTGCGCCAATATCAACTATAATCGCCATTTGTTACAAAAACAATGCCTTTTTGACTCGCTTATGGGTAGGAAGAAAAATGGATATTAATATTTTCTACATCCTTATCTCATAAAGATACAGATGTTATAGAAATTTAAGGCAAGGCACCAAGATTAATATTACCCAAACGTAAATATACCAAAAGCACCTTAACTTCGATTATCTGTACAGATTCTTTTAAGCCCTTTCAAGTGTTCTTTCAAGAATAATATCTTAAACTATCGAAAAATGTCACACGACAAAGAGTAATGAACGCACAATGACGAGAAGGGGATACAAAGGGAGGATGGCTTAAGGAAGCTGAGGAGCAGGACTGTAAGTGGAATTAAGGGAGGAGGTGTCCACTCAGGAGGTGGTCTGCTACCGTGGCAGGAGATGCGGGATCTCAAGAGACTCCCCAGGGTGCGTTGCGTGAGCGTAAGAGAGGGGGCGAAGGGCAGAGAATGTGAGAGAATAGGAAGGCGCCCACGCTATAATAATCGTGGAACGGAAAGGTTGAATAATGACAAGGGTTCATCGGGGCGATTCATGGATAGGAATACAGGTAATAACAGGGAAAAACAATGAATGATGGACGTGCCTGATCGTCAGAGATGTTAATTTACACCGCTTGTCTTCATCACGCATAAATACAGATAACGTAATTACAACTGTCAAAAGTACGTTTTCAGCAAGATCATAAGTATTTCTGAGCTCGTAGTAATAAAAGGAAGTGGATAAAGAATAACCTGAAAGTTTCAATTAAAATAATATAAAAGATCATCATCGTTCTATCATTAACTAGCAATTTACTCCAAACTTATAAATTATGTTTAAAGTATGATAGAGGTGAATTAGTAACAAAAATCATGATAATTGTCAGCTTATGACAATAATCACCTTTTATAGAAATTTTTGAAGAATTAACCACCTATTGTAATTTATGTTTTTGTTAAATGCAAGCAATAACTGAATACTGAAATATTTCTCCGTACACAAATAACATTTGATATCAAGCCACTGATATAGATTTCAAAATAGCTTCATGCTATAATGCATCTGGGTATTTCATTAGGAGATACTAATGATATACCGCTTAAGTTAGGGCACAGCTCTTTCTTGGTCCACAGATAAGCTATCAATGAAAATACCTCGATCAACCGTAGCATTTTTAGGATTATCACAGACAAAGTATAGTAATGATAACATGGTGAGAGAATTTAATAGAAGCTCATTAGTTTCTATAGTGAACTAGTATTTTCACACGACAGAAATCCTGCACCTTACACTTCCATTCCTCGTTGACTGATTCAAGAGACAGGAAATTCAAGAGTTAAACGGCGATACGTTCACATGCTCAAAACTCATAGGATGGATAAATAGAATTCATGATGAATGGGCTAGGAGGGGAAGGAATGAGAGAGTGTGAGGCCATGTTGAGGCAATGTGACCGGAAATAGCTAGATGGACAACCAGTTCAAATTGTGATATCAAATGGAATTGAATTGTTCTGGGGAAACACTTTTTTGTGGAGGTAGAGATAAACACTTTGACCATCCGTGCCAGTAGATGAGAAAACTTTTCCTAGAAGAGCGATTTCTTCTCAGGAAAAAGGCATTCTATCCTCTTGGGTGGTTTGGAACTCCCAACGGTAGCCCTCTAATTTAAAAACAGTGGGATAATTTTCAGCACCGGTACGTGACGTACACAGCTCGAATGCTACCACTATGTCTGAAACCGATAAGGAAGGTAAATAATAAATAATATGAATTGAACCATAAAATTCCAAATGTACAAACTAATACCATGATAATCGAGCATATTCGCACCTTAGTTTAAAGAGCTTTTATAAAATGGATGTTAAATATTCTTGACAAAATGAATGACACATCAGATGAGGATGATAAGGCATAGCAAGTATAATAAAATCATCAGGCATTTCCTAAAATGAGTGAACTTTTATGCAACTATAAATATAGGCACTATGGCAGCCACTGCATTTATCGCATTTATAAGAAAACTTCAGAATTGATAGCAAACTACATTTCGCAAATTATCATACACTTTTTATGATCTCTAGTGTTCTGCAGGTTTTTATATTTCCTTTGGCTCACATATGGTTCATATTCGTGAGTTCCTGATATTATTGGAATTTAAAACGGTGAAGCGGCGCATTTAATGAGGAATAAGCTAATACCGACCTCATTTCAACAGCTTTCTTAAAAACATTCCTACTCAGCTATTTGCCTTGAGTGCATAAAACCTAAGCAGTTGCCAATTTTCAACTTGGCTTTCTTCTCCCGGGAATACGAATGCAACTTATTTTACGTCTTTTTTTTGCTAATACTCTTAATTGATGACTTATTTTACATGCTATAAATTGTATATTGAATAGATAATTTTTCTTTGGTGGATTTTAAATATCTGAGCAAAGGACTTACTACAGGCCTCACTATATTTACAGACTCTAAGAAAGAAGAAGTTCTAATAATTGCTAACTCCATAGTCACTTGCAAGAAATGTATTATTCAATATACAAAGAGATAATCGATTCAGAGTAAGTGGGGGCTCAAGACAGCTACGTAGTACTAAGAGCACGTATTGCATGCTTCTTGTATAACACTTGTATCCCTGAGGAATTATGTAATTGTAACATACATGGTAGCAAATAGAGTTGTGCATGTTGATGAAGTTTCACACCCTTACAGGTATTTGTAGGCTTTTGCTGATGCATTAATAGTCTTAGTTTAAATAACTTTATTTGGATGATGTGAGGTAGACGTTGGTGAAAACACCACTAGCCACACACCCTTAAGGCGTCTGGCAGGTTATCATGTAGATGTGAGTCTCAATCTCGCCCAATATAGTAAAGCCACTTACCAGCTATTTCACATATTGTACAAAGCAGTGTAAAACAACCCAAAACTCCACTGTACACGCATTAAAGACGCTCATTCACGAGTTTCATGATGTTGTATTCTCTTGAGTTATGCTCAATGCTTTCATAAGTTTCCTTTGCTCTTCATTTATCCGCTTTCTCCGCTGTGGAGAAATGTATACCAAGCCGGTGTATTGATCAGAAAATTATATTTAAGGGGTAAGTATCGTTTCCGTCCAAGACTCACAATATAACCCGCGCGGGAGGGAGTTTTATTTTCCACCCGGGGAGGAACAAAGCGCCCGTGGACAGGTCAAGAGGTTAAAAGAAACAAATACTTTTTATGTCCGATCGATATCGCGCGTTTGAGTCTGCGGCACTTTTGTACAAAATTCCTCGGAGATAGGAATCTGAAAGGGCATGGGAAAAAGTATTCACATATAAATGCAATGTACAAGAACGCCCCTCCTCTATCCAATTTTGATATCCCTCTAAGCTTGATAGCAATCGCTTCGTAATAAAAAACGAATTATAGCAACAGCCTGTCGGACAACGCCGGGGAGCCCCTCATCTGGAGTCATTTGTTTTCGAGCAATCTCGTGCTCATTTATATTGTCTCACGCTCATATACCGGAAGAAAAGACCGAACGGCAAGTAGCACACGGCAAGGCTATTGGAACATCGAGAGAGGGTTATAGGTTCCCTTTTTTATATTAACACAGGTTGGAGCTCCAGTTTTCTCAATATTCCACTGCTCCCTGTTTCTTGAAGTGGGCGGGGAGAAGGCAAAAACCCTTTCAAGGGCCTTAAAAAAAGGATTTCCTCAATACGTCGATCCCCATGATTTGCATAACGGCACACGGAATAAGGTTAGGTTCACGTGATCACGTCTGATGTCATGATACTGCCGCGTTGCCTCAAGTAAGGGGTTTGGTAGGTAGAGTGAGAACGTCGGAGCAGCTAGATATTCTGGGAATTTATGAAACGATACTCGGCTTAGGATAAAGGTCTATGATATTGGTAGACGGTTGAGCACGCTATTTTTTTCGGTGCCTACTCATTACCTAACTGCACATTCAACTCAAAAATATCTCTTAAGTCATTTCTAAATTACAGTTATTAATAATGTCCATTCATAATTCATTCATATGTTGGCATTTAATCAAATAAGTACATTTTTAGTGGTGATTATATTACTTTGCGAACAAATATACTTTTTGTATTCATAGATCCGCGTGAACTAAAACCTTATTATCTGAAACTAATCAACAGGAGAACTTTTCCCAATTAAGTGTTGAACGTACACCTAAACGAAATATAATTCCATAATTAACATCAATTTTCTAATAATTAAAACTAATTTATTTAAACGAGAAGTTTATCAAAAATAATATTGGAGAAGACATCAGGTTAATGAAAATCCAGCGCGAGGTAATTCAACAACTCTATTTGACCGATTTAGAACAGAAATAGCAATTTTATTTTATAAATTGGGTATTGAATTTCCTTAGCCTTTTTCAAGGCATACACCTTAAAAAAAGATATTAATATAACTGACATTATTATAAATAGAGTACGATTTTTTATTTTGTTTTTATTTTATTTATGTGCTTTGTTATCGCAAAACCATGAACATTCATAATTAAGCATAACAGCTACTCATTCCATTTTTCACGCGGTCTCCTTGCAATAATTTCGCAAGCTAGCAAACTAAGGAGATCACTCTCAGGACATATTCTTTATACGGGTAACATGCAGCCGCGCTATCACTCATCAATTTCATATACATAGGAAAATCCTTCATCATCTTGGAGTAGATAGGGCGTCAATCGTTACATTAAATTGCAAATTAATGATATCTAATTTGAATTTCAAAAAAGTAAATCCCTTATCAGATTACGATTTAGATTTTTTACTATTACGAGAAATATACTAGGGTGGAAATAATATGATGGCAACTCTAAGAATGTAGTTTAACTATGAGTATGATTAATTGTTATGAAAAAGCTTTTTTACAATTGTATCATTTAGAAAAACAAAAATAAGTCTAATCGAAATAGATTCCGATAAAAGTAGGCGTTAAATGTAAAACATTCTTTCTTTATTTTTAGCTTTATTATTTTTAGGTTTGAGCGATGAAAAGACGCAGAGGGGTAGGGGAAAAGCTAGACGCTAATCTAAAGTTTTCCCATCTTACAAGATGAAGTTAATTAAGATTTAATATGCATGTCAATCTCATGGCGAGGCTTTATAGAGGCTACTTTATGAACATCCAAAGCTATCGCGACGGGAAAAATCAATAACCGGTCCCTAATGAGCTCGCCAAGACTATGGCACAAACTTTTGAGCCTCCACACACCACCATAGTTCGGAATGGCCATTCGCTTTGCGAGGGCGAGTGAGAGAACAAAACAATTCCTGTTTTATTTTATGCAGGGCATCCCTCTTTTCCTCTTCTGCGCTATTAGGTACGAAGATAACGGTCTTCGCGAGCTGGATGCTGCTGGTTTTTTTCTCCTCCGCACCACAAGACCATCTTGCTCCCAACTCTCCAACACTCGTTTTTAGCCTCGTTAAGGGAGAGACCTACGGCCATTAATCGCAGAACCCATCGAACACATTTCCTGTCAATGGGAAGAGAAATGCATTTCCCCCAGTCGAGGCATCCCCAACGGCGCTAATTTTTTCCCCTTACTCGAGCGACATTATTGGCCATTCAGCGGTGCACTCCGACGCCCCCACAATGGAAAGATGGAATGCATGGGTTGAACAAAAAAGAAGCCAGAAGAAGGTCGTTGTGTGATGCGAGGAAACGTCTTCCAATGCCCCCCAGACGCACGGGATGAATTTTGCGGGAGAAAGGAGAAAATCGACGAAAAGTGATTTTTTTTCCTTTCAGTGAATGCATGAATCTCCTCCTTCAGATATTTTTTCTCCCCCTCCCCCTTAAGAGCCGATACATCGCACCCCAGAGCTGTGTGCCCGTCACCATAGCATCCACACACCGTACCACTATCGTCTCCTCATCTTCACAACACAGAAACCATTAGGGAGACACCTCAGATCGCTCAACCAAGCGCCATTGTCGAGCCCCATCTACCTCCCTCTCCTTGATTTCTCTCTCATCCTCCCTCCACGCTGTCAAATCGGATAAATAAACTCGTAATGGAAGATGTCTTCGAAGAATGGTATCAGTGGCAGCGGAAGCCATTCATACAGGTTTCGATAAAAATAATAGCAGGCAGGGAGAGAGGGAGATGGGGGAAACTGTCAGTGCCGTCGGCGATGAAAATCTAGCGAGTTTTGAAGTGTGGGAAGGAAGTGAAGATGCGAATGCTTTTCTCGCATCATTGCCTCTATTCCGTCGATGATGTGGAACTCCTGCAACCTGCTCGATGGGGACCGGAGGATGCACAAGACAGAGCGAAGAGGGTGTGAATAAAAAATGGAACGCGTTAATGGGCGATATCTCCCCGTCCTTCGAGTTTTTATTCCACGAAATGCCTCTCTCCTCGAAAATATTGGATTTTTTTGTTTTCACCTTACCCGATAAAGGTGTCATAAAAAGTGGCGAGAAAAAGTGAAATATAAATTTCTAATAATTTCAATAGGCTTTTAGAGGAAACTTCCATCTCCTAAGATTGAAATCTACGGAAGTTGAGAATAGCTATAGGAAATACTTAACATGATTTCTTCGACAGGCTACGTTTAGCATCACGTCTACTGGGACTGCCAAACTGTTGGCCAAAAATGCAAATCTCAGGCAAATTTTCTGATATTGAGGGACTTTTTAATTTGTATCAAAATGTAGATGGTACAAATAGAAGAATGAGAATCAAAGAAAAAGTATTAACAATTGCAGCAGATGCCAATGACATGACCATTCAAGATACTTAGATCAAATTAGGATATTTATTAGGATTATAGCGAGGGATTCAAGAAGTAAGAAGCTTCAAACAATATACAAAGTGTTTAGAGGGTAGTGTCAGTAAGTCTGGCACTTGAAATAATAGATAAGATTTTTTGTTATTGATAAATAATTTTAGTCAAACGCATAATTTTCTGCAATCTATAATGTTGCTGGTTTGAAGTGAAACATACAATATGACATATTACTACAATATATACTTGATATATAAAGTTAATTCAGTCGATTTATCACTGCTCTATACGCATGACATTGCCTCTTCAAAAATGGATTTCTATGAAAGTATCAATTATACTGGTAGGATTATCCTTTTTTGGATCCCTATTCCCTAACCCTATCCAGGTGACAAACAATTTTACCCATGATAGGAACCGGCAACTATCTCAAGAGTTCGTTGATAGCAGTGGTGCAACAAATTCCCATTTGAATAAATTTATAAATTAATGACGTGTTCAATAATTGACGAACGGACATAAGGTAGACTTTAGATAACAATAATTATAAAGCCAAATCCGTTATCTTGAAGTGCTAATTACTTCTCCGAAAAAAAAATCTCCTCCCCATTTCAATGTCAACATAACGTTCCTGTCCGAATTTTCATGAGATCGTTCAGTGCATACTAAGATAGCAACAAGAGATAATCCTTAACACACGCAATATGTAGCACAAGACTGTTAACCGAAAATTTTAGTGGGTACGAAACAAAATGTTAATTCCTTATCGGATGACAAGTTAACATGCATGGAATACAATCAATATTTCAACATCATTGGTAATGGATGTTTTGCATGAGCGAAAACGTGATTTTGGATTTATGCGTCTATATTAAGAAGTCTCCAAGCGATAACTCACAAAATATGGTATTTGAAAATTAAAAGCATCAACTTGCATGTTGATCTGCAGTTGGTCGAAGGTAGTGGAGCGATATATAGAAAAATTAGCATCGTATAATTGAACTTTTGATACTTTCCTTTAGCTCTGATTACCAAACATGGCCCAAATGACAGACGGAAGTGTTTCGTAATGCAGACAGGATTGCCAGGGTGTCGTTATGAATACAAACTAGGTGTTTAATTTGGCAAGGGAAAAAATTTGGGACTCCATAAATAGAAGGCATTCAGTGGGATCAGCAGCCAAAAACGTAGGAAAATAACACGGGCTAAAAATTGAGAAAAGATTCAAAATTTTAGAGCATGATGAATTGACTTAGTTTATTTTCTGTATGGATATTACATGTTACAGTTCTCTTTACGTACCCATCCAGGTACACATGCAACCATTAAACTTGCCAGGCTGAGAGGGTAATTCTGGATGATAAATGCATCTCCTTGTTATTAAATATGGAAGAGGTAAAATGATGATTTTGTGGGAGATGATAAACTATTAATTGCCTCCACGATTTAAAGAGCCAGATAAATTTATTTAAACCTAAAAACTAAGAAATTACTGATGAACCAAGATTTTGCATTTTTGTCCTCCCAAAATAAGAATAGCAATTTTCCACTTTTGTCGTACAATCCTACCAAGAGTTAGATCAAGTTTTCATGCGGAACAGAACATTTTATAGGAAGTTCATTCGTCTGCACGAAACACTTTATAATTACCTGGGCCAATATTTTAAGAAAATTAAAAAAATAAAATATATATCTTTCACCATGAATGGAAATTTTCTTGCATATCCCTCATTCCATATGAGGGTGGCTTATGGATCAAGCTTCTCATTAGGTAGGGATTATTGGGGAGAGCTGCTTCTTCACTGCTATTTAAAACTTCAAAGGGATGCCATTTTCTGTGCAATCCGCGCAAGAGATAGCATTTCGAAGAGAAAAAAGTAATATTTTGCATTGATATTTTATCAAATTAAGGGTCATCCACTTCGTCACCAAAGAGCATGCTTTCGCAAGGAGCGGAGAACTTGATGGGAAATTCCACGACCAAATTGAAACAAATTCCATTTGCATAGGCCTATTTCCTACAACAATTAAAAAATAATAACAACATAAATACCGGGTCTTTCGAAGCATTCTCCACTTCAGCCTGGGGACGCCTACAGCATAGTAGGTGAAACGTCGCCACCAATGATGACAACGCGGACGAATCCCGGAAACCTGCCTGACTGCAAACCTGAACACCGCAAAAACCTTCGTCAGAAATTAAAAAATAAACCTTTCAGTTCATAAGGGATCATACCGGAGTTATGTGTATTCAACTTTACATTCATGAACTCCATAAAATCAGCGTCATCAAAAGTCTTTCGAGACATCACTATTGTGTCTCTAACACTATAAAGAGTGAGGACTACACATAGGCACCTTAAAACCCACCTAAAGGCATACCTTTATGGTAACGCGTGGTAATAATATATGGAGGTACGGTTCAAATAAAAATTTCGTAATTTCCCGCTGCCGCAAGCGTTTTGTGCCATCGATGACATGGCTCTGGTGAGTGGTAAAAGGAAAAATCTGTTCGTAACATTGGGAGGAAAATGAAAGAGAGGGAATTCGTTCTTCTTCTTCCTTGTTCTGGGGCCCCCATCGTTCCCTCTAGTAAGGAATTGTCCGAACCGAACGGCCCGTCCCTCACACGATACGCGAAGGGACGGACAGCCCTTGCCCTGGGGGAGAAGCTCAATGGCCCGATCCCTAAAAACCCGCCCTTTTAATTGCCTCGCTTCGGAATACGGCGAAGCATTTCAGAGGTGGAGGAGGGAGAGAGCATTAAGGGAAATGGCAGGCGGTGCGAGGTGGGCGGAGGGAGTGGCGAGGGAGGTTCGACGGGGGAGGGTTATGGGAGGGAGAGAATTAAGGGGTGGGTCTATGGGGAAGAATTCGGCCGCTTTGGACGGGGGAGGGGGATGGGAGTGAACCGAAGGTGTCAGAATGTGGGCAGTAACAGGTGTGGAATCCTTAGGAAAGTATTCCAGGGCAATGTGGGTCTGTTTGCACTCGCAAGAACGGTCGAAAAAAAAGTCATTTGCTGCGATTGTAACTCGGGATGATAAATTTTTAGGGTGGGCAATAAAAAGTTACGGTTTCTATTTATATTTATGGCCAAATTTGATGGTCTTCAATTATTTGAGGTGAGGGAAAAGAGATATTTTTAATATGCTCCTCACTAATCTGTTATCAAAAGAGAATAAATGAACTAATTAGAATAAGAGAGGAAGTCATTAGCTATTTCACATATTAGGACACGCTCCTCCTATACAAATAGTAAAAGAGAATGAAGCCATTTATAATATTTTTGACATCAGGATACGGTAAAAAAAACGGCTTGGTTATGACCAAAAAAAGGTTGTCAGAAACAAATATAACGCCCAGCATTATCAAACATTTTGCATGTAGCTTTACATTGGTGATAGGCATACATATAAGTGAGCACACTCCGAAGCTCATAGCGATAGACACGCTTACTCAGAGACATGAACTTGTTTACTGATGTAGCATGCAGCATTGCCCAAAATAGAACGTCAAACGTATGTTTGCAACATGGCATAGCCCCAGTAGCAGAGTTGGTCGCCGAAACGTTGCAAAGACGCAACAAAGGTCGTCTTAAGGCTGCGGTCACAATGGTCCGTCGCAGGAACGTTGCAGACACGTCACATTTTGACCGTCAAGTTGTTACTGACCTGCAACCAATTATCACCTTTGGTCGGTCCGATATTTTATTTATTTGAAAAAATCTTGTTTATTCTTGGTAATATTGCACACATATTCATACTATGGGGTCATTTAGGTTTTAAATAATTAATGCCTGAAAACAGTTATCCTGATGTGATGGTATTTCTTCAAACTATCACGGAATTGAAATTTAATAATTAGTTCTCGAAGTCATTTTAACGCACGGAATTGGCCATATTTACACTGCTTTCTAGACGTCAATGCTTCGATTTCGGGTGCGAGACAGTGCGCGTAGAACCGTAGGGTAGCTGAAAATTCGATATGGATACAATATCGTTAGGTAGATACTAAGTAGGATAATAAAAACATTTAAACATGGATGTCATAATAATACATTCATAATATATATATGAAAGTTATATTTTGTTTATTTTGAGAGAGCAGGGAGGAATACTGGTCTGGATCACTGTTTCAATTTATTCCCAGTTCCAGACCTCTAGCTCCAGCCCGGTTCCAGACCTGTTCCAGATTAGTTAAATACCAAATATTTTTACCTGGGATGTCTTTGGGCATTTGGGGTCACCAAGGGTCAATGCTCACAATTTTCCTATTGAATAGGGTTTACGAAAGCGTTTGAACAGAAGAAAGAACCATGTAAGGCGGCATAAACGTTTGACAAGCTTATTGTAATGGAATATGGTACCCAAGCAATCTTTTTTCGGAAGGTCGCAATGCGATGGTTCCGGGACGTTGATTCACGGGAACTTCGAACGTTGCTGGAACGTCGCAGCGACGTAACCGCCACTCCTGTGACGTTGCGGGACCGTCACATTTGTCGCAATGCGACGTGCCTGCAACGTTGCGGGACCGTAAACTGCTACTGGGGAGGTAACACAGATTTTTGACAGTAAAATATTTTACGAGGCGTTGAATAGTTACATCAAATGTGGAACAATACAGCGCACCAATTTATATTAACACAAACAGTAATTAAATACGATGACCAACTTTTTCAGAAGTGATTTCTAATAGCATTTAATTTTTATTAAGAAAAAATAATTATATATCTTTAGTTTAAAAACATTTGCATTATTTGAGCTCTTAACCGTGGAGTCACAATTTAGACTTACATGACAACGTCGATTGTATATTTTCTGCCCAGACGCTCCAATATAAATCGTTTTTCTCGAGTCGTGTGGAAGAAATTCTCTAGGAAACTATGGCAGCAATCATTGGATATTAAATTGACATTACCTGACCGGAATAATTTCTTTAATACTTTTGGTTAAACTATTAACAACTCGATTTTCAAAGAATTTACGCTAATTTTTTACAAGCAGACACATAAATTTAATATGTCTATAAATTAAAATGTTATGTAGTTAAGTATGCTAATATTCAATTCCCATATGGTCTTCCATCCAAGTTGCATCCAGCCAAATTCTTGGTTAATATTTCGGCCACGAAATGCGATATACCTAAGTGAAACTGCCAAGCATGAAAAATTCAGCATATTCAAGATAATGAAAAGGAAAAACTCAAAGAGCACTAAGAAAATAATTCCTATATGCTAAATATTCATTACCTAAATGCTAAATATTTAACGAAGGTAAATTCTTTTTACACTGAAAGAATGCATATATTTCGGATTCGAGGGAGTTACTACCTGTACATAATACGCATGTAACGAAACATCAACAGATCCATTCCTGCCTCTCCAACGACTATTACTTTCAGGGACGGAGAACACTATTTACCTCAGCTGCAGAAATCGAATGCTCAAAGCTGCTGGTTTGCCCTCCCTAGTACGATCATTGGGTGGTCATTCGGGGAATAAATTCACCGGCCAATAGAAGAAAGAAGGCCGGCGTTTCTTTCGAACCCATTATCGCCAAAGGTTAAACTAACTCTGTGGTGTGCGTGTGCCCTTGAGCGGACGTGGCTAAATATTGACTTCGGAGGGGGGAAAGAACATTGGTCTCCCCGGTTTAGGGCCAGGGCGGTCACTTGCCAATGGCCATCGGGAGAAAACGGAGAACGTGAAAGGAAGGTTTTAGTGGGGAAGTTTCTCCGAGTAGAAAGCACTGGACCGGTGCGGATGGAATGAGCCGAGACAGTGACCGGCAATCCACTTAGGATGTTCCCATTCTTCTACCCCTCCGCCCCCCACCCCGCCCTTCATTCGACCACCCCCACCCCTCCATACTCTACCCCTAATTCACGTCTCCTTAAACTGTTAACCATCCCCCCTACTTTTCTTCCGATAGCCTCGCCCTTGCCTTTGCCCGCAATGCTCATTTCCTTCGTTTCCGCTTCCTTCTGGCTCGCACGCCGATCAAACCGAACACCCATTGAAAAACCAGAACCCGTAGCTCTTCCTTGGCAGGTCCAATACATAGACAAAGCTTTTGGACAGAACCTGAATGTATATCTGAGGGAGTTTACATATATGTGATAAAACGAAAGGTCCCTCATACGAATGGTCCCAGAGGGAGTTAGAATAATACTCATGTTTAGTCAAAACTCAGATACATATGGCAAAGGTGAGTCAATTTCCCGAGAGAAAATAGGATTTAATGCAGGCCCAGAATAACAAAAGATGTACTCATTGATATAATTTACATATAAGTTGGTTCAAAGACTTTTCCTACTACAGCCCATGTCCTAAGGCTCAAATGCCTCATACAGTTTCTCTAAAACTACTTCCGTTATCAACTACAGTGTTCTGTGGCACAGGAATTAAAGGATTTCTTGCAAAAAACTATTTTAGAATCCGAACTAACAGTAGATTTGATACTTCCCATAAGAAATAATGGTGGAGGTAACGTAGGTAAAAACTCTGGGAAGCAAAATAAAAATTCAAAGGTTAAACCTGTAAACAAAAATGTTGTCCTGACGATGCCGACTATTCAACGAAACCGTGAGTTTGATATAACAAGTATGGAAAATTGATAATTTTTCCTTACGTTACCTGCCATAGTGTTTCACAAAGTGGAGGATTACACTATTCAATAAAAATAGAGACCCATCGCCATCTGTTAGAAAGTATCTAATTCATAACATTAACATGTTTAGTCATTCAAAGACTATTTACACCCTATTTACTATCGCCGTTCTCAAACTTTTCACAATTATTCTTCGTGACACAGCTGAAATCTCTGAGCACGCGTATATCAGAAATATTTTTACGTTTCAGTTTGCATTTGCTACATTAATAGTGTAGCACAAGAAAGGAATTGTCAGATGACGGTTGTCACATGTCTAACACATTTGGCCTAAAACAAACGGCACTTTGAAGATTTCTATGATTTCAAACAGAGTTCCTCGCGTCGCGGAAATGCAAGGTTAGAGTTATCAAATGGAGTGCGATATATTTTTGCATATAAAATCTCAAATAAATCTGTGCCATGGGACATAACTGTAAGTTCTTCCATCATTCATCGGACTATCCATAGACTATACTGCCTTTAAATCGCTAGATACATATTAAAATATTTTATATCTCATGAATACCCATGGAAAACAATCAAATTCGCATCTACTCGTCGAACCCAGATAATCTCGATTTATTAACATTCAGGACAAATTATTACGAAACAGAATATTATTTCGAGTAACTGATACACCTACTGATTGAAACTACTTTGAGTTAAATATAATTTAAGTTATAAAAGGGTGTAAAAAGTCTAAATGCCTTGAAGAGAAAGAGTATTGAAGCTACTTAGAGTTCAATATAATAGAAGTAATAAAAGGCTGTTAAGAGTCTAAATTATTTCCCCATTCAGTGGTGATTACAGTATGAATGCGCGGAAATGACAAATCTCAAATCGAAATGACCGTTTGCAGGAAATAAAACATTTTTTCGGGTGGTGCACAGGCCATCATTCTTCAGAACTCTTTTGAACTCAGAAAATTACGATACACAGATGACGGATGTCCTTCGACGACGGATGGGTTGTTTGCTCTGGATTGGCTAATTGTTTACGATACATGACAGTATCAGCTGGAGAACTGTTACTCACAAACAGATAATGAATGGAAACTTAATTGGCTAGAGAATTAAATGGGTGTACAAGTCGCTAAGGTTATTTAAGTGTAGTTCGTGAAATTAAGCGCACGGGTAATGAACCAATTGAAGCTGATGGTGGTGGCTCGGTATTAAAGTAAAGCGTTATGGGTAGTAAAATGGCTGTAAGGGTGTAGATTTATCGATGAATGAGAGAGCCTACGCGAAAAATAGGAAATCCATGGTTATCCATCGGAGATTTCTTTGAGGTTATATGGAAGGTGGTATTCGAAGTGGAGTGACTCTGAATAGTTATACTCCAATGAATGTAGATATAAGAAATGTATGTTTTAATCTCTCGAGAAAATGTAGATTTTTATTACTCTAGAGATGGTAAAAACTCATTGAGCGATATATTGCTGACTTGGTGTCGAAAATGGTGTATCAAAACTAGTATTTGGGCCATTTTTAACCTAAATGTTTCCACGGCGGTTTTGGCAAATACTGACAAAAGATTCATACATTCTTAAGAATTACAGCATAAACACTTGTATGTATGGTGAAAGGGTGATTTAGTGGTCCAAATCCTTATAAATGATAAGAGATTGCAATAGCTGGTAAGGGACAACCTGGTTATGAAAGTAGAGGAATATGGAAGGGAGCACTACATGTAGGCCACTAGAGTGAGTCAGAGTAGGTAGCAAGGTGTGCGCGCAGACGACTGAGTGTTATCAGTGGAAGATAGATTACACGGTGAAATAAGGCTGCGTAATGGAAGCATGACCGTAAATAGAAGATTCTTAAAGAATTGGGATGACTACATTGGCTATGAACGACTGATTGATTCAATGGTAAATCTAAAAGGCATAGTTTCCTATCTGCTGCATGAAGAAAAGGTGTGAACAGGAGAAAGAAAGCTAATGATATGCCGACGAAAAGTGGTGCAAGATAGGAATTTTGAAGACTGAGACGAGAAGGAGAGACGGCATTAAATGGCTAGAGAAAGAAAAGGAAAAATATTGATAAAGAAAGCCGTGACAGTGCGGATATGGAGGAACAAGCAGCTGAGTGATACGGGAGCATATGACGTTTAGAAAAAAGGAAAAAAGGTCAAAGAATAGAGAAAGCAGAAGAAATAATAATAATACATGTGTAGAGTAATGCGAAATGATTTTAAGCCATAGACAGAAACAGATAGTGATTGCAGGGTTCATACCACAGTGACCGAGGGGCTAAAAGTAAATCACAAGAAATGTAAATAAAAACAGAAATTGAGATAAATGTGAATAAGATTCTATGGGCAGTGAAAATAACAAAAAAGAAGCAATAAAAATAGACAATAAAAACAATAATGATAAAAACACCGAATGAAATATTAAGGATGGAATATAAGCTTCTAGTTACATGTTTGGGCAAACAATGAATGCTATTCTTGGAATCTACGTCATATTTCTGAAGGACAACAACACAGGCATTGCTGTAGGAAATAAAGAGTGGAAAGAGTGAAGGCAATAATTGAGCTGTTGATTTTGAAAGTTGGGCAAGTCCATTTTGTAAAAAAAATCACAGCTAATTTTCATTAGAATTTAACTTAAAATTTCTGTTTTTAATCAATTCACACAGATACTTATGTAATTTACATCGTTTTTTATATGAATGATTGTAAATTGATTGAAAAAAAACAGAAATTGTTATTCAATTTATAATGAAAATTAGCTGTAACTCTTTTTTACTAAATGGACTTGCCCCACTTTCAAAACCAACGGCTCAATTATAAAGAAATTAGCGCTACTTAGAAAGGGATCTCAGGAATACTGATCGAAAAGTAAGGAAGGATCGTAGGAATGTTTTGCAGAAACAGTAAACTCAAATCTGAATTTCCTCTTGGAAAAACTGTTGAATATTTACATTTTGGTTATAAAATTCGTTATGTACACATCGCCACGTTTTGTTAAAATTTTTCTGAAAGCCACTCGTAATCATGCAACTTAGTAAGTTTTTTACCTGGTTGAAATAAAGATAACAAAAGAAAGATGCAACGTATTAAATATGTTTAGCTTTGGTTTAGTTTGGATTAAGATTTGTTCCTTGATAATAAATACGAAATTAAACGGTTGCTGTTTGTGGTAGGCTTCGCTATACATATATAGATGTCTTATGTCCCATGTTTTATTATTTCCTAAGTCCAATTACATTAAAATGGATATTTTAGTGGCGATAATTAAAATTATATTGAACAAATAGCTTCATTGCTAACATATCGTGACTCGTTATTGATGATGAAGCACCATTTCTTTGCCATCTTCTCATAAAAAAGTAACTATAGATTTTCAATTCGACTTCTATTTTACTTTAAACGAGTTTCAACAGCAAGACATTTTATTGGAGATGTCACTAGAAGAAAAAAGGTTAAATTGTAGATCTCAAGCTAAGGCCTCTGAAAGTACTTTAATCCCACAGCAAAGGGTAATCAAACTTGCTCGTCGATTGAACCAAGGCCACGGACGGGGAAAAAATAAGAACTCCTCTTACCCGGGTATAAAAAGGGGAAACCTTCCGTTAATTCCACCACGAAACTCTTTTCCTTTCCCTCACCTATATACGCAGTGTCCGTTAATTCCGAGGCCTGATCCAGAGTCGTTCAGCCGGTCACAACCTCGCACTCCACTCTCCCTCCGTCCCTACGGCTTTTCTCCAACGAGAAGATACCCTCTTAACTATCCAACGGCCAGGAAACGTTTCCGATGGACCAGAATCTACGGTCTCCATCGAGCTGACCCGTCTTCCCCTTCACTCTTCGGTCCCGTTCGCCCTTCTTCCCGGCCAATATAACGACATGCCCTCCTCATATTCCTTTTCTTTCTCTCTCCCTCTTCCCTTTATCCTCTTTCGCGAATACCTTGGATATCCGAATCCTGAAATGCTCTCCCCCGACTCCTCTGTTAGAACGTTTTGAGTTCGCTCTTAACAACTGGTATTGAAGATCCAAATGAAAGCTGCACCGCAAACTGTGATTGGGGAGGCCAAAGTTCAAACTCGTGACTTCCCTATTATCGAAGTTTTCCCGAGTTGGAGTCTCTTTTTTTTAAGATATTGGGCATTTTTCCGAGGACATTCCCCTTCGTTAGTATGTGGTCTGTTTCTAATGCAACTGGAATTTCCGATCGAGTAAAATATATCAGGAAAAATGTTAGGACTATGTCTTCCATTGTCTTTACAAAGAAAATGTAACTTAATGCAGGTACCACTTGTTCTTTTCGATAACTATTGTCATCTGTGAGCAATTTTCTCAGTAATATTGAATTTTAATTCAGACTCACTTTGGAATATGACCGCTAATATATTAATTTTTCTTCCTCCTCTCTATTACTTATATCCTTCGCGATTCATGTTGTAGCTTAGAATGCCTTGTAGTGGTGATAAGACATCTATTTGCATATCTATCATTACATACTTCAACAGCAGTCCTACCTTAGTAATAAAAATTAAATTGAACGAGTGATTAGCTCTTGAGAGATTTTATTTATATTTACTAAAATAATAATTTAAAGGTAAATCAAACCTCAAACATTTAAATAACTGTATGCAATACCCTGTGATCGAGAGGGGAAAAGTTTTCTAAATTTCTATGCGTAAAGAGTACCATTTCATCGTTGGGAAAGGAATTTTACGTCAACTTGTGTCCATGCTTACACCTCCATATTTTGAGTAGGTGTAACATACATACTTACCAATTGAGAACCTATATTGCATCTGTAGTCATGAGAAAAATGGCTACATTAAACATTTACTTAGAATTTTAAGCGATGCACATGGCGGTCTATATTTATATATTTAATGTATTTATTGACCACGTATAAATAATCTCTTCTTTTCATTTGTTGAGTTTTGGTCAATTAAAATTCCTTTATTTCACTGCCAAAGTTTCGGCAAATTTATTGCCATCCTCACGGCTGATTGAAAACCATAAAACAAAATTAAAAATACGAACAGGTAGAAAGAGAAAAATAACAATTGTTATAACAACTTTGGTGATAACTACACTGTACACTGCCTTAGCTCTAAAACACAGAGCTATAAACCTTTGTGACCCCATTTATAAAGAAAAAATCTTTAAATCCTCAAAGACCTGCTTGTTAAAAATAAATTTCCAAAAACATTAGTGAACTCCCTACTTTTCTCAAGCCATATAAATAAATGTTCATCACATAAATACCCAATACAAAATACGAACACTCTTTCTCAAGATCTTTCTTCAACAGTATCATTGACACAAAATAATGCAAACACTATCTCCAATAATTCCTTCTCTACACATCCATCACCTTCTGCACCCGTGGAAAAATATATAAGTATAGTTTATATAAAAGGTTTATCAGAACAGATTGCAAAAAAGTTCAAAAACACTAACTTTAAAATAGCTTTCAAAAATAATAATACTCAATATAAAGTTTTAAAAACCCCTCTTAAATAAAAAATTCCTACAAATTTAAAAAGCAATATCATTCCCTGTGAATATTGTGACAAGATTTATATTGGACTGACGTCACAATATTTCAAATATAGGCTGAACAAACACAAATCCTCAATAAATTATCAAAACAAACGTGTGCCCTAGTTGATCATGCCATATAAATAACCATAGTTTCGATTTTAATAAAACCAAAATTATAGATTATGAATCAAATTTATGCAAAAGACTTTTTAAAGAAATGGTCCATATCATGAAACACCCAAATACATGCAACTTGAGAACGGATATAGATAAATTAAGCAAAATGTACATAAGTCTTACACAATAATTCTAAAGGTATTACCTATTTATAATTTAATATATGCATTTTAATAGTGTTTTACATATACAAAATGTGACAAATGTTTATTTTTTTAAATTGATGTTATTGTTATCTTTTTATTTATATAAAGATAACAATAACATATTTATATTTTCTAAATTAATGTTTAGTGTAATCTGGTGTGTTCTTTTATTGCCAAGAAACTGAATATATTTACCCTGTAAATTGGAATGGTTGACATCATATTAGCAATGAAAATACTTTGTGACTTCCAAAGTATTTTCATTGCTATTATGGAGCCCTTCCACCACGTCATAGCTTCTAGTTTCGATTTAAGTTGACATCATGTCAGTGTAATTAACATTTCACAGGTTTGTTGATATTTGTTAAATTAGTGTGCCCTATAAATAAATGTACAGTGTAGTCATCACCAAAGTTGTTATAAAAATTGTTATTTTTCTGTTTCTACCTGTTTATGTTGTTAATTTATATTTATATACATAGATTTACATTGCTGTACTTCGGTGTGTCAGACTTAAATATGTAGAAATTACCAGAATTCATTATTGAAATCCAAATACATGCTCTTTTCTACAATATTTTTCTAAAATGTACTACGCGTTTCGTTGACTTTAGCTCTAAAACATATCTTCAGGTACAAAATATTCAGAGAATACGTTGTAAAAATTAGAAAAATTTGTAGAAAAGAGACATTTTTTTAAATTCCAAATACAAATCTTGAAATATCTATGAAATTTTACGATTCTACGGAAATAAGAGGAATCCAAATTTAATGTGAGATAAAGTTAACAATTCAGCTCTATTTAATAACGCTCGGAAAGTTCTAGATAAGACAGCAGTTAATTGGAAAAAAATCACCTAATCCTAGTTCCTCTGATTTAAACGGATTGCTGCCAATCCTTCTCTCCGGTACATTTTCCTGTTCTTTTTCTCTTTTTCCTTGGTATCTTCTCCCTCTTAGCTTCTCACTTTCCTCCCACTTCTCCTTAGGCCGACCCCGCTTCATCCCAATCCGACCAGCATCCCTGTATCCCTAACCCATATAATACCATTTTCCTCCCTACCTAACCCTCTTCGACAACAACTACCACTCTTACCCCATATATACCCTTACTCCCCCGGCCGCCACTGCCTCGAACCTTCCCCCATACCCGATCCACCCCCACGTCCTCCCGATCCCTGGTCTTATTGAGCTCTCAGTCCCTCACCCACTACAACAGCATCTACCCCCCAAAACACCCCCCTCCCCCTAACGTGGTCTGAATGGACGAGGCGAAGGCAGTCCTTATACAGCCCACAACCAACGTTCTCCCTTCCACTTTCCGGTCCGATGGGAAGAATCGCCGATGGAATCTTTCCTGGCGGACAACGATGCGATGGAAGCTCTCTCCCTTTTTACAGCCCTTCCCCTCCCTCCCCCCATTCCCTCCTCCCCCTTGCTATCTGACTGATCCCATTTCCGAGGGAATCCTACGAGTGACCTTTTCCGTTGCGGCGGTGTAAGGGATGCTGCGGGGTGGGCCAGGGAAGAAGGCTGAACGCGGGGCGGGGTGTGTGAAGGGATGAGGCGAGGGGATCAAGCTGAGACGATTCCGCCTCGAAGACCGCCCCCACATGCACAAACACTAGAGATCCCTCCCACGCAATACACTCTCCTTCAACCCGCCTGTTAACCTCCCTGATCTTAACCGTCACTTTCTCTCTTCCACGGTGCAGAACTTCGAGCGTGCATAGGTACAGTAGGATCAATCCATACTAAGTGGTCAATAAATAATTTATGGGTAGCTTGACAAGTTCAATAAGACATTATCATTTTCAGTGTTGATAGTACCATATCTTGACATTTCAAAACTATATTCATTTTATTTTTATTGTATCTGGTTTATATATGATGGCCGTTTTTCAATCTAGGAGCAGAGCATTTTTTACATTTCCCTGCATTGGCAGTAGCACTTTTTTTACAGCGGTGGTTAGTTCTAGGACAATGAGGCAAAAACTGCTATGTTATGTATAATACAAGCTACTAGTTCAAATATTAACTAACCTGAAATTACCCATACTTCGTAGTGAATTTCATTGACGGATTTGGAATTTAAATCGTTAAAATTGCCACTACCATAGTTTGGCAAAAAATGCACCGAGATAAAAAAATCGCCGCCATATTTTAAACAGAAAAAAATAAAAGTGGCTAGGAATTTTAAAGATAGAAGGATAGAAGGGATATCTATTTTTATTAAGGGGTAAGGGAAGGGATAAAAGATAGAAGGGATAGGGGAAGGGAAGAGCGCTTTAAATATAGGTTTTTCTTTAATTGTCGAGCTATGTCACAGTTTTGTACTACTTATTGTTAGTATGGATTGACCCTGTAGAGGGCGCGCGCTCAGCCCGTGCAGTGTATTGGTAATGGGACAAGAGCGATCCGATTATTAAGACGCCAGCCAAGAATTGTTACTTTAATATATTTTACCTTTTCCTCGAGTAATATCCCAATTGAATCGCCCTCAAGAGTATTGTTATTGTCTTAGAGATACTTATATACATTGGAGATTTATTTTAAAGCATCAAACTGCTAATAGAGAGGGAAGGAGGGCGTTTTTTTGTGATCCTTATGCTGTTGTAAAGATGCGATAATTAGAAGAAAGACCATAATTTCCTTTTGGACACCAACGTGGAGTTGCTTAAAAAAACGAGGATGCAACTCATTTTAGTTTAAAGATATCATTTAAGGTAGTTTAAGCGGGATATCACTTCACATAAAATTTTATGAAATTGGCCTCATAATAATGAAAAAGATCTAATTGTTCCAATGATGATAAAATATCAGACACCTTTATGTTTTTGGAGATATATGCCAAAATATACCAGCCATTTTCCATGGGAAATGGAACGGGTATGCTTTTCAGAGAGACTTTATTAAAATAATTAGGACTTTATTACGTATCGATCGCGTCAGAAATTTAAACGTGTTGTATGCATGCTTTCTTAACCATTTAAAAAATAAAGTCAATTACTCACCGCAGAAATGTTTTCATAATCACAAAAAAAAGTTCAGTTGTGAAGGTGTTTTCAGCGTATGGTATGAAAAAATGTGTCAAGTTAATGCCTAATGCATGTCTATTTAGTTAATTAATGAGAATTTCAGTAATTTAAACCCAAGTTTTTGCATCAATAATGTTTCAGTATTTACTTCCTGTTTCTTACAGATGCTTAAATTTAAAAACAAATTTGAACAGTTTCTATAATGACAAAACCATCTCGGTCAAACAAACATAAACGGAGATTTCTTGGACGTTATCAGTTGACTTTCCATGTTTGACGCAATGGTCCTCGTACTTACTCTAGAGACAAGTTTATCCTCTAAGGGCGTTTCAACCATATGCGATCTTAGTGGTAGGCGCCCTACACATGACTATGTATTGTACGTGTGTAACGCTGCTAAGATAACGCAGAATAAAAAGAATAGTCATCAGAGAAAATTACATTAAATCAGCCACATTCCACTGAGCACATCAAAAATATTCACTGAAAATGAGCCAGCCAAGTATAAATCAGTGAATGCTTTCCAGACACGGAAAAATATAAAATATTTTCTACACCAACTCTATCGCATCTGAAGCACAAAGACGCATGGTATAAAGCCGACATATAGTAGCACGAATTTGGAGAGAGGATACGCCCGAGTTCCTGAAAACACGGTGAGAAAATAAACAGGAGCGAGTGGTTAGAACTGTTTCATCTATGCTGTGGCCAAAACAAAACTGGAATTGAGCAATAAACGGTTCATGCGTCAATCAATTCACTTATAAAATTTAAGTTGAATAGATTTAGTGTTATTGGACCCTTGAATTAATATTTATCGCTTCTATATTGTCACTGCAAGAATTAATGTAACATAATTTTGACTGTGTCGAGTTTCACCACAAATAATAATAAGAACGTAATACGTGGTATAATGTAATACCAAAGGAGCGACGTATCGCACACATATCGTATGTATAACTTTATAGATGGTGGCAAAACTGAGGGGGTGGGGTTAAAACTGAGGGGGAGAAATAACCGTGACCGGTAGAGGCGCTGTCGTTGAGTGTTTCAAGAGAACTTTGCAATTTAAAATATATTAATAGTATTTATTATTAATTAAATAAAATTCAGAATTTTGCATTATTTTAACGCCAATGCGTAATATTTTTCACTTTAATACGTATAATTAATGAGGGAGTTCAAGCTATTGTAGTCTCGGCGCCAGCTATTTTAGTCTCGATACCAGTGCAGTGGTAGTAGCGAAGTTGAGCGCATGGCTGACTTGTGATTTTGATGTGTTTTACGCACGAATCTGAAATACTGCATTAATATTTACTACAACCGGGCTGAGAGACTGTTAGATATGGCGAAACCTGTTCATAGTAAGCGATATGCAGTGATTTGGTGCAACAGTGTGTATGAATGTAGTTTATACGGAGATCTAATAGGGTGTCAGGTATGTTGCATTTAAGTTTTTGAAGAATCACGGCCAATTGCTAACTACAGAAAAATACTGCTATACGCGTGGATTTTCATGATTCTTCTCAACTGATACGAGTGTTCGGAAGTATTCTGAATTCTGGTAATGTTACATCAACACAGGGCAGAGAGGTGGGCAAAATTCTGTCCCCGTACGGATTACCTTCGTTGATGATTACAGAAGTTCATTAATCAATATATTTCTTTCTTGCTTTTACGTGAGAAAGTTTTCAACTCTCAGTACACCGACTGCCTTTCTGAGGATTTTCGAAGGTTAGAATATTCGTGATATTTACATGATTTGCATTAAGTGCCACGAACTGTGATGTGGTTGTCTCGCCATCAAACTCCCCATTGTGCATTAATGTGACTTTTGATATGGTGCCCTCCCCAGACCATATGTGGTGCATTATGTACCCTGGACTGTGATGTGGTTGTATCGCCATCAATCACTACCCTTGTGCATTACAGTGACTTTTGTTTTGATGCCCTCCCCAGATCAAGTGTAGTGCGTTGGATGACCTCAACTGTTATCACGTTGTCATGTCATATTCAGTTTATCTCACCGTCACTTGGACTTTTTGGATGGATAGATAATAATGGGTGAATGTAATTTTTCCAAATAATATTGGTAATTCCAACCTACTCTGTGTTTTGAGTGACTATGTTCAACTTTTAAGAACGGGCTACCGTTGACTTCTGGTAATTTGGTTCTATTTTGATTCAATAAAGTTATAGTGAATATGGTAATCCGTCTTTTACTGTGCCATGTCTTCTCATAATAACCTGACCTCAACCTTTCCTGTTTCATAAAAGTTTCCTAAGGTTATTTATTGTGCAATCGGGAATATCATCAAGTTAATACGAGTGAATTATATTTTTTTCATTTTCTTGCAGTACTCATTAAAATTAAATTTTCAAGGCTTAATTTCAAATACTAGTTTGTAATCCATTGAATACGGATAATCCTGAACTAGCGATTCAAACCCCGCGCTAGTGTCACGATTTAAACCTCGCGGCAGACGAACGACCCCGTGTCGATGCCGGGGTCGAGGCGCTGATGTATAGAAACCTATACGCATTGGGCTTATGCCTCTGTCGCCCCTTTGGTAATATCTAAAACTAATACAGTCAATAGATCCTAGAGCTACAGATACCTCTCAAGGCTAGCCTGTATTTGAGACACCATCATTTAACATGATAAAAAAAATTAATTAATTAATTAATTTCCAAACCAAAATTTTTAATGAATATCACATCGGCAGTGGTTAGCTTTACTATGGAACAAATTGTTTCCTTACGCGTAAATTTAAAACCAATTTATCAGAACGAGAGATTAACAGAAGCATTTTAAACATTCGTGATTGAATAATCTTTGCTTAAGGTGCATTCAGAAAGGCAAACACAAAATGTCTATGGTGTGTCTTTTAGACCAAATACAAAATAGAAAATATTTGCAGACAAACAACGAATAATAAATGAATGCAAAGGGATCAGGCATAAAAATTATCGCTGCTAAACATGTAACCAAGCACTAAACTCTCCCTCCCACGCCACCCATTCTTTCAACCCGACTGTTGATCTCCCACCTCTCAACCCCTCTTCTCCCTTAAGACCATCAGCTTTATGTTTCAGATCACCTGCCTATCTACCCCTTTGCTCGAGCATTGCTTTTTGGTAGAATCACTAAAGTAATATATATGTAATAAATGTTTTACACTTAAGTATCTTCGTACGGACAAGGAAGGAGAAGGGCAGGGAGATAATTGAGGTCTATCGAGCGATTAGGAAGCTTGGTGAGTAGTAAAAGGCTATTATATTCGAGATAAAAATTTAAAAAATGGATAGAAAATGAATCGAACTTCTTATTGTAAAATACAGATGTAATTACCAATGCACATATGCAATCGAAATGTGCAATGAAAAAGTTATAAAACATAAAAAGAAATAAGAAAAATCAATTTCACAGAGTGAAAATACTACACACAATAGATCCGAGGTTGATGCAAAGAAAGTTGCATGTCAATGACGAACCCATAGATAAAAAAGAAGTGCCTACCGCAGAAAAAAAGAATTAGACGTTTCGCAAAAACAAAATAATTTACTAAAAGATATATTATACAGTCAGAAAGCAAATTATGAACGTTTAAAAACTTTTACAGTAGCAAAACTGGAAAATTCGGCAGATGCATTGAGAAATAATTTAAGGAAGTGTTATTTCCAAAACGCATGACTAAATAAATTTTGCTCACAAGTCACAGCGGATGAAAAATATTTCTTTGGAAGATAATACACCAAGACTTGAATTTAGATAAGAATTGTTTGATTATGAAATTCAGAATATACCATTTGGCGGTTCATACAAAAGCCATAGCGGGACAACGTAGTCGTCAACTTGAAAGTGAGTGTGACACTCCTTGAAGTGCAGGGAGGACAATTTGTGTCAACGTGACCGCGGAACGTCCTTGGATAGGGTAAAACGGTGGAACTCAAGGAACAGGACATCATATGGGAACACACGGTGAAGCTGAGCTGAAGGCGCTGGACGTTGAGGGGTTGCAGTGAGGAGAGATGTCTGGAGGGGAGTAAGGGGAAGGATGATGGGGCGGTGGTGGAGGGGGTTGTGGCTGGGTTTGAGGCATCGGATAGGTTTTGGTGTTCGGAGGCGTAACGGATGGAGGCGGGGAGCGCCAAAGGTTATTACCCGCCTGTCATCCCGTACGCCCGACCCGAACGTGAGAGAGAAATACATTTGAAAGAACGAGGGAAAAAAACGCGAAAGAAGAAAAGATTTTGAGGAAAAAATTGGAATAAAAAGGGGAGGGAGGTAGAAGCAAAAGACACCCCAACCTGTTATCTTCCCATCAGCGTGTGAGAAAGATACGGAGGGAGATATGGAGAGGTGGACAGGCATGGATACCGGACGGGTACCTACTCCTTCTGAGAATATCTTTGCATTTTCGACGCCAAATATATCACCCGTTTCCAGGAAAACCACGACGCATAGGATCCTCTCGCTAGACAATGCATCCGGCTAATCGAATTCTGTATTTTATTTTAGCGGTCTTACCCAAATTTACGCACGAATTTCCACAGGAGCACAACGGTCATCTGATTTAAAGTATGGCGAGAGCTATGTTTGACAGGCCATCTCAGGGAGGAAGAGAAACTATAAGAGCATGTATGATGTACAAGATGATGTACCATGTGCACCACTGTAGTTTTTAATTCAAGACCAATGTCTTCGGCATTTGAATTTGAGGGCCTGGGAATTGAACGTTCAACAGTTTATGGGAAGGACAATGGCTCGCGTAACACATCTAAAAAGGAGTACTAAATTTCCCTAAGGCAAATAAAAAAATGCAAATGATTTTTTAAATAATTATCTTTGCCACATAATTTCAACTCATAATGAAGCATTTATAATTGAAATCATGTGAAAACGGATTTTTGTGGCTTACGTGAAATTTTATCGTTAAACTACCATTAATAAGATGAAACTAGATTAATATTTCTTAAAATACGTGTTAATTATCCCCGATAAAAATTGTCGCCTCTGGAAAACCATGCCTTTTCCAAGGATAGTCTGCAAGGCACTAGTCGTCAGAGAAAAAGCTTAAGGAACACGTTTTATCTCTAAGAAGGAATTGGTGAGTATATGTAATCATGGAATTTGTTTAAATAACAGATAGTAGAATGATAGGCTTCCAAATGCCATTCGACGAAGTCGGGCAATGATCATGCGCAATAACCACATTCGATAAATATTTTTATCCCTCAAACGCAATCACCTGCAGGTCTAGCAATATGGATGGATGATTTACCATCTTCTACAAAATTCATTAGATATATCTAGCCCCTACTGACAGATAAGTATCAAAGCAAACGAACCGTTGGCAATCAAACGAGACGCTCACATAAATATCTGTCATATATAAATATGATACCAATAGGTTATTTAAGGTGCCGTGACAGTTGAGGTCATATCGCACTCATTAATACCAACCTCTTCGAAACCTACCAGCCAGCCACGATGACGTGCCTTGATTATTCAAGTGCGAAAATAAGCGCTTTGGGCATGGATTCTCCGGCGTCTACCCGCCTCCATTTCTTGAAGGCAACCAGAGTATCGGAATGGGGTGTGGAGGAGTTTTGAAGAGATAATGGTTCAGATGAGGGAGGACAAGGATCGGGACTTGAGGTGATGGGTGACTGCAAGCGGGAAATGGAAAAACGTCATATCGGGGGCGGGAGAGTGAAGAGGAGGCAGGGACGTAAAAGTTGAAATAAGTCAGTAAGGAAGGAGGCTGGGCATATGGGCGTCCGGGAATACGTCTGTTAGAAGTCCGAGCCTCGTGACTACGGTTTGACGGGGTGGGTGGTTTGGGGTGAAAGAATATATGTGTGCGGAGGGAGTGTGATGTGGGCGAGGGGGAACGGATGAGGAGGAGGGAAGGCAGCGGTCTGAAGGGAAATTGCGGGAGGCTGGGATATTTGAGGGACGGCGATGACGTCTGTCAAGGGGTAAACGTATCAGAAAGCGAAAAAGGGGCAGTCTTGCATAGGGGTGGTGGGGAAGGATATGGGAAGAAGAGTACCTTGGGAAGAGAATAGTTCAAAGATTTACTCTGGTCAAGAACACACACGTTAGGAATAGTTGAGGAAGTACTGGATAGTGGGAAAATGGGTTGCATAGGCACATAGGCGAGAAGTACTGTCAATTTACTTCCTTGATTCTTTCAATTGATAATAATACTAATAATCGCGTTTATTGCCGCAGGAATTCATGGCCCATGAGATGATTGTTATACATGCAACACGCACAGATAATTATTGCACAGTTAAATGACAGGAAAAAACCAGGTTCATTTAAAAGAATAAAAAATGAAAAAATAGGCAACAAAGGGCATTTCATATCTATACATCGTATCGCATTGCATAACATAGGGAAGGGACGAGGTAATGGACCATTGACGACAGAAATTACAGCAACCTTGAGCTTAATTTCCGTTTCAAATGGTACTCAGAAGGTAGTGAATCATTCGGACTACAATAAATATGCCACAGCATAGAGTAGATAATTTGAGATACCTTATAAAAATACTGTAAAAATTAGGATTTAATGAAGAATTTCCTTCGAAAATTTCCTCTACTGGCAATTGGTGAACGATGGGGGACTTGGAACACAAATGCTAGGTGCATATAAAAGAAAATGAAATTGAGATGAAACAGAAAACCGAAGCCAACACCAGACCAGAAAGTTAGGGTTTAAAAACATATTAAGCGTACAAAATGATTGTTATGGAATAAAATAATCCAACAGTTTATGCACCATGCGCGCACCTAACCGATAATATTAGTTCCCTACAACTATGCAAATAGTCATGACTTTACATACGCCAAATAAGTCAAGACAATTCAGTAAAAGGGATCATACGAGATTAATGAAGTGTAAAGACAACGGCCAAAAATGACTAGTAAGAATAAAGAGAAAGAAAGTTTGGCTCGGAAGGAATGTGATAAAACTTCAAAATTGTGGTTAAAATATAAACTAATCGTTATTAAACGGTTTAAATATTTTAATAGATTTTATGATATATTTTATTTAGCATCTCTCCATTAATATTTTTTTAATTATTCACAGTATAAAACTTGATGTTTTCTAATGAGTACTGGTAAACTTATTGCATTAGTTTAACATTTGACCACAAAACATGAAATTTAACGCAAAGCAGTAAAAGAGTAGCAACCACACGGAACACATTCTCAGGATAATTACCTTATATCCTAATAAAGAGCAAGTAACATGCATAAAATATATTTCCTGTTTAGAAAACGACGGAATATGCTCCAATTATCATTGTCTAACTCCTACAGTGTCTATCTGGATTTACAATCAAGCACCCAAAGATTTAAAAAGATTAGGAAAATGGCCGAAATTAATTCTATTAAACTTTTTATCATCTCCCGCAAACCGAAATTAATCGTTGAATCGCGGTGAGCTTGCCTGAGATGAAGCATCTTTCGTGAAATCTATGGGCAGTTTTAAGCCTTTTTTTCCCTGAAATGGATGAAACCCATGAAAGAAAGAGCCGGAGATAATTCCAAGAGAGAGATGAAACTAAAACCAATCCTCAAACCTTTCAAATTTCACTCTCTTTCTCCATCTAACTCTCTCTCTCTGACCATTTTTCGAAAAAAATATCCTCATCCCGGGTGATCCCTGAAGTGGCTGAAACCTCATTCTTATCAATGTCAGCCTGCTTAATTTTGATCTCGTTCCCACCCAAAGAGCCCACCCATCCTTTCCCCCCCTCCTCGTGGGAGCTCCACCCTCCCCCTTCATATCCACCGCCCCAGCCTCCTCCTCCCCCCAGACGAGCTCCTACTCCGATGAGATGCCTCCATCACACGTCATATTGCACATATTCAACATCCAACGCGCTATCATACACCCTCCTCCCCTAGTCCTGGACCCGAGTATGGGTGAGTGAGAAGGGAAATAAAAGGAGAAAAAATCGGTTACAAAGACAGAGGGAAAAAGAGTATGATGGCAAAAGGGTGGGGGAGTTTGGCGGAGAGTGAAGGGTATAGGCAAGAGTGGATATCGCTTGAAGAGAGGTTAGAAGTAAAGGTTGGAGGGGAAGGGGAGTGCTATCTTCCGGAAAAGACGAAGTAGGAGAAAAGAGGTGGCCAAATATTGGTCGTGCCGAGAAACCAATTCCCTCGCCCTCGGTATGTAAACCTAATTAAAAAACCCTTTTTCCCAAAGGTTAATAAAGGCAAGCGCTCTCTTTTATTTTTTGGACCGCATGGCCTGAGATGATGATGGAATGGGGGTAGATGCACAGAGGGAAGTAGGGGTTGGGGCCCTGCCGCGGGGTGAGAGATGTGAGGGGAGCGGGAGAATAGAGAAGAGGGGGAGGTGACTTGGAGCCCGGCATCAACGCTGACTGATGATGTCTGCGGTAATAGAGCAGAAGGAGGCGGAGGCAAGTATGGAGGTAAGAGTGAACAGCACTTTGTACTTCGGTAATGATAGGAAGAATGAATGTAAACATGTGAATTGGGCTGTATCGAGAAGGGAATACAAGATTTCTATCCCGAAGAAATCATTCAACGTCTAGAACACTGACCAAGTGCAGTGATTTTTCCCTTGTGTAGGAGGTTAACACACTGTAAATTTTGACCTCTTTTATGAGAACACTAACTGACGCCGGGTTTCTCTCCACCCTTCCAACATTCTCGAAAATGTAATTCTACCTTTAAATTATAGATTAATCCAACATTGTCAACAAAAGCGGAGGAAATAACACTACAATGCATGTCACTTGGACTTAGGTCCTCGGAAAACACGCATGTGTTTACAAGATTTAAACACTCCCGGTCGATGGTCACCTGGATGACCGAATTGCATGCATAGGAGTCTAATTTCCTCTGCTTTTATTGACAATTTCGGATTAATATTTAATTTAAATTTACTTATCAACTGCTTTCTTCTTGAATTATACATTGCTACCTACCAGTCCCTAAACAATGGTTGTCGTTCAACACCCCGGATAACAAACCAACCATGAATGTATCATGCAAATGTTTTTGTACTTACACTTAATGAATTTCGAGCGCGGGTAATCCTTCGGAGACTAAATATCAAAGGAAAAAGTAATGATAGAAGCTGCAAATTTGACGAATGAGTTATTATAATATTTGCACATCATTGCGAAATACACAAATGTTATGGTACGCAGTCATGCGCACGGGGGCAAAGATATACACCACAGGAGAAGAAATTCGCCATGAAAAACATCATCTGACCTGACCGATATCCAAACCTTTGTCTAACGATTTCCGGTCAAATGTTAATCACAATTACCCAAGGCAACATAGCTTAGGGAGAATTTCAGTGGAGGCCTATAGACGATCTCGTCTAAAGTACAAATTGTAGCACAGTAGACGTGGTCGTGCTAGATAAGTCACTACCATGGAGGATAAACCCATAATTTTCCAAAGAGAATTTGTTCAAAACTGTCTCAATTTCATGAAAATTAAATAAATCCTTTTTTTATCTCCATTTAGCAATTCATGAAAAAAATAATGACGGAAAAACCCTCGAGGTGGTGCCTATAGATTTCACGCAAAAATAGATTCACAAGTTAATACATCTAATTGACCGGACTAAATGACGATAAATTAATGCGGGAACCGGAGAAAAATTAAATGTTATATCTAATCAACATTGAGATCAAATATAACTGAAAAGAAAATACCACTAATTTGCTTCTGGGGAACGTGGTCACATCGAGGAGGCCAATTAAGAATGAGGCGAACGGAAAGATGAAAAAGTTGAGGAGATTCGATGGGAGGAATACGTAACAAGGTTTTCTCGCTGCCTGAAGGCACGGCGTTTATGGGAGGGTAAGGGCGGAGCGATGCCAAAGGAGAAGAGTGGGAGAAGAAGGGGATGGACGGCGATGGAAACACGTGAAAAGCAGTAACTATAGAAGGGAGGGAAAAAATAGGTGAAGGGACAGCTGAAAATTAGGGTGCTTTTGAGAGGCGAGATGGTTTCGAAGCCAAAAATGTGGCAAATGGAGCGAAGCGAGGGGTGTACTTATGAAGTAGAAATCAATCGCAAGGGATATGAAGGGAAAGAGGGACTTGGAAGGGAGAACAGGGGCGTGGAGTATCAGGGGGAGCGAGTGTTACGCAAGGACCACGCTTGCATGCACCCAAGAAAAATTCATAACGAGGGAAGAAATGAAATAAAATAATAATAATATATCCGTACATCTCGAAATACGCCTTTGAGGTTTTTCGATTTATTATTTTTTTCATTTGAAGATGCCAGTCTTTCCTTGCGGGAAAGGAAAGTCAGCGGAGCGTGACCTAAGCTAGGTTTAATGAGAAAAAAATGACTTACTTTCAATTACGAAAAATCGGATCGAAGAGGGTTGGGGTTAGCGAAGGATTTCCATGCTCCGACGAAACAAAGACGCAAGCTGTGCTGAGGCTGGATGGCTTCGCTGGATTTGCTCTCCCGACAAAAGAATGTAAGTAATAAACGCGAGAGCGGCATCCTCATTGGTGTGCGCGAGGCACAAAAGCATTCGATGCTGGCAACTTTTCTGAGAGAGGAATATCTCTTCTCGTTTGCGCCGCATCCTTTGAAATGGTGCAAATATGCTATGATCACCGTGATCTTTAGTCGTAACACTAAAGACTTCTATTTTTTGCCAACTTTTATGCCGTTTCAGGTTTCATTAGTATTTAATCGATATACAGAAGGTAGAATGGTATTTAAGTCAAATTTGTTTTGGCACTTCACTGATAAAATGTAACCTCCGAGGGACATATACCGTCGCCTTCAAGTAGCTTGCTGCAAATTTATTTTCGAATGATAACGTTATTAAGAAAACGGTTTTTCGATTTTGTGGATTTATTTGAAAGTCAACATTGAATAGGTCTATTTGCTGAGTAGTTACCTCGGAGTGAAGAACTGCTTCCAGAAGTAATTACTTTGTGAGCATTGAGGCCGATACGTTCATGCATAATAGGCATGTGACCAATGCTAGGAATATATTTAACTCTTGTAACTTGCAATGACCGTCAATGCTTGAATACCGCTACTAATTCACATTCTTCTACATTTAGTTTTCATCCATATGCAATATTTATATCACTAAAAAGTAATATAATGTAATGGAGCATTTTTTTCTGTAAAGAATTACCAGAAAGTATAACCAGAAGATTCTTTTCCAATGACTGATTCCTTTGATTACCCATAATCCGTCGCTGATATAACGATTTAAATAGTACCTACTATGTAATTTAAAACTTAGAACCAACTAATCTAATGTTTATGAAAAAGGCAGGTAGCAAGCGGTAGTGTGAATTTGCTCATGCTTCAATTCTCATTCCCATAATTTAGCTGAAAAAAGCGACGTAAGTGCTACGTAGAGTCACCTACGATATTAAGTAATATTGAATAGCAAATATTTCATTATGAATCAATTCATTTTTGGAAAAAAACAGTCTGACTACACATTTAGACGACACAATCGAAAATTGAAAATAATTTTAACAAAACAAATACCAGATAATCATTGAAAAACGAAATCCTTAGCATAGATTTTAATGCAGGACTGGCAGCTAAACACGGATTCTTATTTCCACCAAATTCAGCCTGAAGAGATAGGCCATCTGATATTTCTCACTGCAAGGCAGTGGGTTAATTAATGGATGAGATGCTATAGCATACCATTGTTTGCAAAAGGAATACCCTAGTACTGAGCCATTAATACTACTTTTTATCTCTTTTTTACGCATGGATGAATAATCTAAATTTAATCCCTCAAAACAGCCTTTTGTTCCTGGGCCGGACGTTCTGAGACTATAAATTTCGAATTTGTCGTGGCCTCCATTCTTAGGTTTGTCAATTCATGTGTACCTTCATCAATAAATTTAAAGCTGCAGCAATTAAATTGTTTATTACGTGATGAGAATGTTAGATAAACGTCCAGGTTAATTAGTGCGCCTTTAGCAGCCTAATGGTTTGCATGTCAAAGAAGAGGGAGATGAAAAGAGGGAAGACTATTTGAGACGATGGGGACAACCTCTCGGTACTAACCAAAGTTCCCTAAGCGGTACCCCTTCGTCACACAATGTCCTCCGCCTCCCGCTCCCTTGCCCCCGTGCCCTCCTCCGCCCCCGCGTCCTCGAAGCTCTCCGTAATATCGTGAGCGATTATCGCGGCGGAGCAGACATCTCCCCCCCCCCCCCCCCCGCCCGCACTGCCGCCCTCAGAGGCGCTACCCTCCTCCCCCCTTGCATGCAAACAGTGCAGACGGCTACGATGAGTTGGCAGTTGAGGGTGTGTGCGATGGGGAAAGGGTAGACGACGACTACATGGGTGACTGCGAAGGAATGCGAGGCGATTGAATGAAATCTTTAAGACTTGAGCCGTGCACTTTGGAGATACACTCGACGACGCGGCACACTCCACCCAAGAAAGCAAATCCGATGCTGCACTTAAATGTTTATGTACACAAACTCCACAACAGTACCTACGATGCATCAGGTTGTTCGTAAAAGTTGTTGCACCCTGCCTATTTGACATCATCACGCCATTTATTAGAGGAAATCATTGGACATAAATCATCATTTTTATTATTAAAGGAAGGCATACCTTTGTGGGGTTAGCCTTATTTTGCAATTCATGTAATTAAAGCTTGAATTCAGGGTATTCTACACAAATTTTCATTTGCCCGAACAGTTACAAAGGTTTAAAGCCATTATCGTCGGACAACTACTTAAGAGACGTTATATAGTGCACTAATTAATGTAAATGGTAAAAGTGAAGAAAGAGAGGTAAAGATGTGCATGAGAAATGTCAACATGGAAAACAAGTTTCATGGTTTTAGTTTCGGAAAAATATTAGAGTTCTGTCAGCGTGGGGGGCATAAACTGGTATTTACAAAAATGTATGGATCAAAATGAAGACTTAAATCACCAGAATTATTCATGAACTCCGGTGAATTGACTAGTTTTTCGTTTACTAAACGTTCTAAAATTTCAATTATACATAAAGCCAGGGCGGGAAGGCGAGAATTCCCGCCCGGGCCCCGGGCCACGCACTAGGTTTCGGGCTCGGGTCCGAAGGGCCCGGCCCCGAACTTTGAACAGCCAGCAGACCAAACATCTCTGAGTGAAAGTACAATTTTGTAACACTGTACATAAATACCTATGAAATTGTAGTTTAATGCGTTTTTAACGCAAACATTTTTTTCAGAAGGGGGGAGGGGTGTCACATTAACCGGGCCCCTCTGGACGTGCAGCGGTCCGGGCCCCTGAGCACCTACGCCGCCCCTGCATAAATCTATTGTCTACCACACATGCCAATGAATGGAATATAACTCAGATCGTAAACACTAAACGGAGATCAGTACCCAGGATAATTTTACTTCAACACTCTCACGCATTGGACTCTGGATGGTATGATTGTCGAATAGTGCAACGGGATTCAGCGTGAGATAAATCTAAAACAGAAAATCTTACTGCATAACGTTTTCTCACTGATGGTCTCCCGACATGGTATCTTCTAAACTTCAACTTCGAGGTCTCTTAACCAGCATTCCAATAAAAATTTAAAAGGGAAGTGATGTTAAGAGACAAAAAAACATTTATAATCATGAATGGTTAAGAAAAATCTCCTGGATTTAATATGAATGTTTATACTTTCTAAAGTATAATCATGAGCCAAGAGAAATTCGGAGTGTACCACATTCCGCAATTTTTCCTCCTGTCAACGGCATTATAAACATTGCAAGACCTCGCTCATTAGAGTGTTGATATGTTACTTCAGTCCTGGCTTCCATTCTTGAAGGCTCGAGTTCGAATTCAGAAAATGGCGAAATTTTCCAGGGGAATCCCTATCCCTACTCATTCCTTTAACTAACAACAGCCCTCCCCATTCTACTCGCTCAAATGACTACAGCAGTGAGTTACATCCCCAAACAACCAACGGAGTCAAACACTAGAAATAAATGATATGTATCGTAAATGAAAAGTAAAACTTTGTTATATTCCACCAATTTATTTTGTATTACCAAATATACCGAAATATTAAAACAATATAACAAAGTTTTCCTTTTTATTTACGATAAAATGAACTTCCACGAGGTTGAGCCTGAGACGATGGAGGTAAATGATATGTACTTTAAATTGTTTCGCACGAGTTTTAGACAGCCTAGAGTTTTAGGTAGCCTTAATGATGACGGTCCTGCCAAGTGAGTGGTGGGATCCAAAACTCCTAAGTACCCTAGCACGGAGACGTTGCCACCCGAACCTTGATGAGGTGTAATCGCGCGGGGGTGACGAGGGACGAGAGAAGGGTGGGCAACGTTGAAGGGGGAACTCATATTTGTCCCTTCGTGTGGATTCAGCAACGGAGTTGAGGCTGTGAGATAGTCCTCGGGCACAGGCACGACGCACGGCGAGAGATTGTATTTAATGCCCGCGAGACGCCGCCGCCAGCGAGGCCGTCGCGAATGAGTGGGAGAGCGGCTGCGGGAAAAACTAGGGCCGTGTGTGCCGTGCGCGGCGCGGACACGGGGATTTCGGGAATACGGCGGTGTGGGACTCCCCTCGTGGAAGCGCCTCGCCTGAATGGTTCCTCCAGACGTCGTCACGGGCAAAGCATCTCCGAGCTGACTCCGTGGAATTTATTGCTTGTTTGGACAATGAGACGTTGGTATGAATGCATCTTGAGGGGTCGGAGCGAAAGGGGTTGGTGACAGAGAGGCTGCGGCGTGGTAGGCTGTGGGAAGGATGGAGAGAAACTCGCTGAGAAACAGATAAGAGGATAGAAACGAAGGGATTTAAAATGGGGGTTATAGCATGTTTACGAGTTACCGCCGACAGATGCGCTGTTTGGCGAGGAGACGAGGATGATCAAGTGACACTCGGGGGGCGATAAGGGATGGATTTGGTTTGCAGTTAACCCGTAACCACATCCAGAAATGGTGGCGCCTCGATGAAAGACGAAAAAAATATACGCGACAAACCTTCACACCACCTTTCTTTTTTCCTCCGAGACTTCCCACACCACGGTTATTAGGGCAATTTGGTTTAAAAGGTTGTTCATAAAACACCTATTTTCCCGCTCTTCCCCGGGGGAGCAGTTATTTGCCCCGGCTATTGCGACGCCCACTTTGTACACTACACGAGCGGCGCGCGGTCGAGTCGTCGTCGCATAAAGCAAGCATCGAGGAATTTCAGACGGCGCCATATCACCCATGGCGCCGACAAATTGTGTTCATGTGATAGCGTACAAAAATCTGTTGGCAAATGTCTGGCACGCCCTCGCGTGGATTGAAGATAATCGGGTTGGGGCTCGTAAAGCCGCGTATTATTTGAGATCAAAATGCTATAATAATCAGAAGTGAGGCTTTTCTATATATATCACGGCACACGGCATGTTTGAAAACTACACATGATTGTCGCCCCATACTTGAACAAGACTTACTTGACTAAACTTATGCGTCGAGGAACAAGCGATAATGCAATAAACTTGGAAAAAGTATTATAATACTCGTGATTATCGAGCAGCGATTACGTATTGCATTGAAGAGTGAGAGACAAATTCTTGCATGAAATTCCAATTGATCAAAGCTTCTCTTGATTTTCCAGAAAATGTTATACACACTAACCTGAGACATTGGCTCCTTTCTCCATCCCAGTTCGCAGCACGTCAAAAATAACCCCGATTACGTAATTATGCTTTTGATATTTCGAGTGTCAAATACGCCATTATCATAATGCAATTGATGATCCCCGTTGGTTGGTTATTTTGTTGGTCAGTTGAGGTGGTGGACGACAGCGTAGATCGTTTACGGAAATATGAATTGGTGGGTAGTTTGGTAATTGAAGGATTATTAGGTAAATCGAGGAAGGCTACAGAGGAACCGTACGCAGCGTCGCAGAGTGTGAAATTTTCCCTGAAAAGCAGCCAATGTAAGAAAGTGACGCGCCGGCATTACTGTACTCTTAACGTAAAGAAAATAGGGGCTCAGTGTTTAACGTCCAAACCAACAGACGGAGTATTTATATCATAAGTGCTCTCCAAATAGAAACAAAGTAAGGATTTAGATTCTTTTAAAAATCTCGGTAACTGGATTGAACCGCGGAACCTCGGGATTGAAAGTGAGTAGCAACCATTCAATGCTTCAGCAAAGTGTTAGACATATATATTGGCTGCAAGTAATTTCATTCATTAAGAGACGATTGGAAGTTATAAAAATGTTGCACTCAAAATTAATTAAAATCTACTACTTTCTTTAGGTCGAAATTGAGGCAGAGGTTAGTATTAAACTTCCAAATGTTTTATTCCTGCAGAATTTTCAACGGAAAACCGCAATTTTTAACCTCCTAGATGACAATTAGCCACTAATAAAATGAAGAAAGAATAAATAAGAAGAATGACAAGTGTAGATTAAAATGTAGAGCCGTTAAATAGAACTCCATTTAGCATCGTAGCTTAGTATACAGTGAAAGTCTTGATATCTACCTTCAAATAATGCTTTACGCGCTAATGAATGTCCAATGAAACTGCTGGTGCAATCCATCAGCCCTTTTTTCATACATTTCTAGTAAAAAAAAAATTACTCCATGGAGCTACATTCTAAAATGATCAGACTGAGAAGGATAAGAGATTCTGACGACTTTTCTGCTGGTGCATTCATTCATCAGGTAATTCAATACCAGCTAATGAGCGTAATTAGCACACAATCAAAATGCACACAAAATTCTCGATATACACTAGCCTTTACATATGTTAGGTGGGTACTTGATATTATCGAGCTGTGAATAGCAATGTGCTTTACGCAGGGCAGTGCACTTACATGGCACACGATGACAGCAAACCGTCCTAGCCATTTACCCACCATCGAATTCTGTCTCGTTATGTGCAAGATAAAGGGATCTACCGTGTGCGTCGCTGATATTGATAACGACTCCACCTTTCGACACGCGATGAGTCGATTACGCCGCTTGATAACCGACAACGCGCTGACGACGCAGATGACGATAGAGCTTGGATAGTGCCTATTTGCGGCTCTCGCTTAGCAAGACCCATATAAAGTTGATGGAGACATTCCCTTCGAGGCAATAAAGCCCCATTTGTCTTCTACGGGACAGGCGTAGGTCAAAGGATGGAAAGGGAGGGATATTGATGAGAGCAGATGAAAGGAGGCAAGGAACTCGAAAGAAAAATCCATGGCATCCATGGAAAATAAAATAATGGCCTTAAGAGTAATTTTTCCTCCACTGTTTTAGTTCATGCTCCATACACATCATTTACGTCGTAATAATCTGAAAGATACCTAAATTAAAAAATATTTTTGAAGCATTCAAACTATTCAATTTAATCAATGCATCCAGTAATTATAGCTACGAGAAAAATACTAATATTACACTATTGTTGACGACTAAAGTATTACTTTGGACAATTCTGATTAAAGTTATTCATTTGTACCGGTTTCTTCATAATAACGATGCTATAAATATTTTAGATCATACGTAGCATAGATAGGTTAAGGGAGCAAAAGATGTTTAAAAAAATCAAATTATTTTATATAATCCCAAATGTGCATTTGCCATCCAAGAGAGAGCCACATCTAAGTGCATGAATTAAAGAAATATTAACTCACATTTTAGGTACATGCTTTACATGGCAAAATTAAAAATAGAAACTCATGCCACATATAAAGCTAACATCATTGCCCCTGAGTTCTCGAGCGGAGCGTATGACAAGGCAATCAGAATTCTGACGACTTCTCTTTTAACAAATGTCGGAAACACTTTTCGTCTTAATAAGATCTAGTACAAGCTAAAACGATAACGGTGAACCATGCTGATGAACGAAAAAAAAACATTAGTTTCACATTTTATTCAAATTCCGGAATAAATTTCGGGATGATCGTACAAATTTTTGCTCGCGTGACGCACCGATGGGGAAAAAAAAGAACTTTAAGGTCGAAAATAAAAGAATATAAATGAAAGGGACCAAACAGATAAGGAAGATTAAGTGGCAGATAGGGTCTCTGGCGCAATGAACCACGGAAACCACGAGAGTTATTGCTGGGGCATTAAAAAAAAAGAAAATGGCGTATTCATGCAACACGTGATGCTTAAGCTGTCTCTCTCCTTCGTCTCGCATTAATATGCCCAACGGGAAAAACACTTCACCTTAAGACTTTAACGATAAGAATGAGAAAGAGAGGAGTGAACGGTGTGGGAGAGGTCGAAAAAGAATGAGACTTTATAAGGGGGCGGTCAACTTTTGACTTATTTAAATACTTTTAGTTTTTTTCATGCCCACGGACATGCAGGAAATTTATCAGATATAATGCATACACTCTGTCTTATTAATTTCTCCTTTTTCTCGAAAAGCAACACTCTCGGTTGGGTGTAAATTGACCAGTATTATTATTTTTTTCATTCCTTGTGCGGATATACTCCCATGTTCATACAGATATTAAGAACCACAGGGTTATGCCGGGGAGTATGTTTCTAACGATAGGTAGGAAGATTTCAATTGCTGATACAAGCTACTGAGGTTTGTTTACGGAGGTCTAATGCAATTTTATCCTGGATTTGTCCACGAAAATAAAATCGCAACGTAAATCACTATTGTGGACAGAATAAAACGCCCCTTAAAAATACTTGCTCAACTGCGTGAATTTAAAAGAAAAGGAGCTCCGGACATCCTTCTTCCCGAGGTACAAAACGATAAAATGGATAAGCCATCGAAATACTAACGAAAAGTAATTGAAATTGAATGATCGAGTTGTGTGGTGGTTATAGTAAGGGCACCCCTGCAACCGAGTTCGAATCCCAGAGGAGTATTGGAGGAGATTTTTTAGTGAAACCCCGATCCGTACTCTGGTGTTTTATGGATAGTGCTTCTGTCCACCGGATAGGATACCGAAAGCCCTAGTTCGAATCCCGGAAGTGGCGGTGATTTTTAATTAGAAATCCGTTCCTACTACAGCACTCCGTTCGACGAATGAGACGTTAAACCAGATACTTATGGCACCTTTCGTTAAAAACAGGCTAATGTTAACGCAAGGTCTCTCTTCACCCTTCCAGCATTACCCATTACCAACTTAGTCACCTGTCCTTAATGGCGCAAGTGACCTCAGACCTTTCCGAATGCAAACTATGGACCCTTCGTCCCTTTTCATTGAGAGTAGACTGATGCCTGGATTACTCCAACCACACTTCATTCTTCAAATATTCCTTCCCTTAGATCCTCAAAATCTTTAATTCATGGAGAAAACGACCTCAGCCGTTGGTTGCCTCCACAAAAAAGAAAATATTGAAATCGACCTCTCAAAAACGTCCATACTTGCAACGATCGATCGATCGATCACGGCTATGTCGTAAGGATGAGTTAAATACTCTTCTCCGAATCCAACTTAAATTCCTCCCAAAATATCATGGGATAAGAATGCACCACTGAATCAAAATACTCATTCCTCCGCCTCACGAAATTTCCGTAAACGCCTTGCGTTCTTTTAGTTTGCCACCCCGACACATGACCCGTTCTTCTCCACTCCCGTAACCACTCCTTTTTCTTACCCTACGAACCCCACCCCCCAATCCCTTCCGATCCTTCTCCGCTCACGAAAAGCCTTCCCTTCACAACCCCTCCCCATAGCATTCCAGGAGGAAGAGGAACCAACTCCCGATTCCCTTAGGCATATGAGAAATGGCTTTTTTCGAGGCAATGCGAAAGAGACACGGAAGGATAGCCTCCATTCAGGAAAAAATGCTCATGCCCTAACCCTCAACCCCTACTCCGCTCTTAAAACCGACCCCTCTCCCTCGTGGGGAACTACTCCTACCTCCCGTCGCCCTCACCCTAAAAACACGACTTGCGGTCTTCGTTTGTGACCCGAATCACCGATAATGCCCCTCACTAACTCTCCGACCGCACTCGCGGGTTTCTGCGCCACTGTCTCCCGCCATTATTGTGTGCCTATACAAATAAATGTACATATGTATGTACGTATTGGAAAACATATGTGCGTATCAAGCTTAATCACTCCCTCCTTCCACACCACGATCTCCATCGCTCGTTCAATCCTTTCTTACTAGTCATTCTTTCTTTTCCGATACGCACGTTTTTCATCATCATTTAGACATGTACATATTTTATCAACAGCTTAGGTACTTTTTCCAGCTTTGAGCATCATTCCGATTCTCTTTCTTCAGGTAAATGAAATGATGGGTAATGTTTTTTCGATGCAGAGAATCAAGTGTATGCACTCGAGTACTTACTCTCTCAAAAACACTTGAGAAACGACTTGCGGAAAATATATTTCTTTACATTGTATGCACAATGTTCAGGTACCTCATATGAGAAAAAAACCCTTCCTTTAATTTTACTCAGCCTACAAATTAAAGATAATTTATCCGCGAATAAATCAGATTTTTTATCCCAAACTGCATATATATTTTTTCTTAGAATTCCTATTTTTTATATTGTTGAATTGCCAAAACATTAAGAGTAAATTAAGACTTTCTCCATTTGGCATCATAGGCAGGACAATAACATGAATAGTATATTGAGATATAAATACATAATTTCTTTACCTATTGAAATGCAAGCGTTAATTTTTTCAGAAGTTATACTTTCTTGGTCTCTTTTTTATCAAAAAACAATTTTTTCATCGGCAGATGATGCTCCATACACATTATAAGAAGAACAAACAAAAAGTTAAACGCTCTCACCTCAGTACAATACTCAAACCTCTGAAGAGGCAAATATTCACTTGAAAAACGTTGGCGCCGAGGAAATCACCATGTACCTATTATTTCCCAAGACTTATCTTCTCACAGAGATAAAAGAAATTCTTGTTAGTTTTTCTAAAAACATCCATTACTTCCACCTAAACATATAGCAAAGCACCATTTACGAACTTCTACGAGAGCGTCGTGGACTGACGAACTACAACGGCACGCGATCACCTGAATTTACCCAATCCCCGAAATTCCTTGCACTTCCACCATCTGCATCGCCTTCATCGAATTTCCTTCTCACCAATCCGGAATTCGCCCCTCTCCTCATTTTCTCCCATTTCTCTCATAGGTTCCCAAACACCTTCAACTCCCTGGATTCAACCCCAAAACCCCGACCGCGACCCCTGAGAACACACCTACCCCTCACAACCCCCTCACTTCCTTTACTTCCTCCAGCCTTCTCCTCCCTCCCTTCTCCATTCCATACACACCTTCCCGCCGCGATCAAAACGCTTTTTACGTCTCGACCAAGAAAATCCCACCGCTTTATCAGGCGTCCCTGTCGTTGAAGCCCGGAGAAACGATAATGGCGCGCGGTGCAGTGGTGGGAAAGGCTGAGAGAGAGAAAGATAAAGCTGTATAGATTAATAGCGGGAATCGGGAACGCTTCTACGAGGAAGAGAGAGCAGAGGGGTGTGAGAGGACTTCGGGGTGAATGGGGGGCGGGTGGGTGGGTGTGCGACAAGAGAGTGGGAGAGAGTTTTTGGAGCTGTTTTTGGGGAGGGAAGAGTAGTTCTCACAAGAGTGGGAGGCGCGAGAGAAGGGGAGTGGGTTGGGTGGCCGCTCCACGAGCGGGGCGGGGAATGAAAGGGGGGGTGGGCGGTGGAAATCAAAGGCGCAGGCGACAGATGAAGGGACTCCCCGAGGAGGTTTTTACGTGAGAGCCGCGGAGGGAAACGCGGGGGCTGTGCTGTAAGGCACCGCATGGGAACCCGGTTATGGTTCGGTGGATGACACGTCCATAGATGGCTGAGCGATATTCAAATTTCAATAGTTCACCTCGATATAAATATTTCATTGGATAACTCGTGACGTCTTGAATATCGTAAGATATGATACAGCATATTGCGGAATATCCCGCGTTTCATATTGGACGATTTCTCACATCGCAAAATATATCTGTCGGTTTTCGAAGACAAAAGCAACTAAAAGAGTAATATGTACCAACACTATAAAAATGATAGTTTCATAGATTCATTCTTACCAGAAACCATTTAAGACTGTAACCCATATCGAAGTCCACCAGTCCTAATCCCGCGCACTTATCGCACCTTCACTCTTCAAATTCCTTTGTCTTATTTTTTCCCCATCATCGGACACGCCCCGACTGACTGCTTTGGGATGGCTAGCTGAGTACTACGCTGATATAGTCGTAGATTTCATAAGCCAAAATGATCAGATCATTTAGCACAGCTCCAATGTGCTCCATTAGTTAACATCTAAAACAGCTATATATCATCTACGCTTTGGAGATTTGTGAGTCCTCAGTAATTTTTATATCGCACGTTTATTGAGAGGGGAATTTGTATATATCACTTGTTTTCAGCAAAAATGCTAAATTACTGGCTCTTTCTTCTGTTTGTCACCCTGCTATACATACGAACTACCAGCTCCTCTATAAGCATACATTATTACATTTATTATGGCGGAAGCACTCTATACATCACCCAATAAAAAATTTGGCCACAATGGTGAAAGAAACACAACTTTCCGCTCATTTCTTGTACTCAAAAGCCTTATGATAACCGACTAATCAATCAGAATTGGATAGAGTCGACTGACTAACTTATCACTCTCGGAGTAAAGTGCGACGGTAAATTAAACCCAACTAGATCATCATTTTTTAATATTACGTCATCAATGCTAGTGGTGGTTACAGTCGCCAATTGGCTCGTAGAGCATCGTCCTCCCACTCTAAGAGGTGACTGCGAGCGCAACTGGCGGCGATGTGGTACGCTTCATGCATTAAGGATGTCGCATTGGCGTTCAAAGGGAGGAAGTGTTTGTGACACCACCGCGAGTAGAGGGTGGCATGGGCTAAGAGAGGGAGAGGGAAGGTTATATCGCGGCACACCTCGCGGCTTGTACGAGGGGATGTTCCCGCAGATAGGGAGGGAATTGGAAGAGTAGCGATTTCTGTGCAAGGGTGACTGCATCAGTGGTTGATCCGGGGACGATGAACGCTCGGATACTTAGCTCTACATGTAGGTATCATCTTTTTCATCAGAAAGATTTTTACGGAAGATTTATTCGATATTCATTCTTCCTTCTCGTGTTGAAAAGCAATAAACTTTTACCATCATTTTATGCAAAACCACGTAACTACTACCTCCCAAACATACTTAAAATTTTACTTCTCGGTCGATGTGTGAATTTCATCAAAATCTTCAGTTCCTTCGCATTTGTCACAATCAATTTCATTGTGTCTATATTAATATTTAAATTTTTATCTGGAATATCTCGTCTAATACCGATTGAAATAACGCCTCTGGTTTTGTTTTCTTTAAAAGAGCATGGCTGTTTTGCTACAGTTTAATTTCAATTTACGAGAAATCATTGAAATGTAAGGTCTTCTCTGCATTGTAAATAAATCACATTAGATCATTTCCAAGTACTCTCTAATTATTACAATTATCTTTTATCGTCTTTATTACTATTACTGAAAGTAATCTATAGGTAGGGGAAAGATTTGTATGCTGTTTTGACATACGTTTTCCGTCATGATTTGAGTCATTCTCACCCAATTTCGCAGGCTTCACATCTCTCTCTTAATCGCTTCCAACATGCTAAGTTCTCTTTTTTCTTCCTCTCCGCTTCTTACCAAGCAATTTATCCCTCAATCTCGGACATCGATAACCCATTGTCTATGCTTATGTGCTCCATTCATCTGCTCTGCCTCCTAAAAACCAACCAACAGCATCTCCTTTCTTCTTCTACCGTGCCCAGCACTTCATTCGCCTCGTAACCTCCCGTCAAACTCCTTTCTTCTCCTCAAGTTCATCTTTAACGATCCTAACCTATGCATATCCTCTCCCAACAAAGCTCACGTTTCAGAACCATATTCTGAATATTAAGTAAACTCTTTAAAGTAAACTTATCTTTTCTTATACTTTTTGCGCAGGATTCCAATCAGTTCCTTCCAAATATTGAAAAGCTCTCTTATGAACACAATTCTCCTTTTATCACCTCAGGGTCACAGGAATGTTTCCTTTAAACGGTTCTTTATTATCAGCCAATTTCATGAAAAAGATTCAAATTTTATTTCGTCATCTGGTATTACTAAAAAAACAACAGCAGAGTTCTCAGTGTCTCCTGTCCTCAGCCTCGAATCTTCATACTTCTCAATGCAGATATGGTATGCGATAATCTTGCCCGCGTGTATGGAATAAAACTAGCAGATAAATTTCTCATCATCCATGCAAAAACCTAAGAGAAACTATTTTGTTACAAGGGAGTCGATAGTAAAATGAAAAGCGACACGCTGCAATGCTTAGCCGATTTGAAACAGCAAGTGTTCAATATAAACAAAACTTTAATAATGCGAGCTAGATACAGCAAAAAACTTGATTTTAAGAACATGTTATGGAATAGTTTGAAATAAACGTAAGTGGGCGTCGAAAATGCTGGAGTGGAGTGGGGATTCAGAAGAATAAAATTGCACGATAGGAAAATTAAAATGCTTATTTTGAAGTGCAAGGAAAAACTCATAGCGTTGGGGTGTAGACGGAAATAAATGTAGGTGATGCAAGTTTGAGACATTGAGGCTTTTCAGGGTGCACTTGGTGGGAGTGATGATGGCAGGAAGGATATGGGGGGCGAGTCCTCCGCGGGATCTGCAGCTTAGGGTGGCGAAATACGTGCAGCGGCAATAACGCGCCAGAAAAGGTGTTTCTTCTCAAGAGAGGAAACCCATTTGTAACCACCAGCAAATAAGGGTACCGCTAAGGGGGTACTAGTGGAGTAGGAAGAACGTATGGGGGTTGGGGTTTTCCGTTGCTCGGGAGTTTTGGGAGAAGGGAGAGATGAAGGATTTCTTAAAAGAAGCGAAGAACAGAGGGAACACCCAGTGCATCTGATAATTCCGATACGCAATCGTCAATATTTCACCCTGTTTTATGAGATGCAATTGTATTCGTGTGCCTGGTGAAATAGGTGGAAGATCTGAAATGTCCCTTAAATGGGCACTTTAGTGATATTTACGTGAGGTTTGAGAGGATGAGGGGATACGAGGGGGAGTTTAAGAGGTTTTGTCTTGCACCGGGAGATTTAGGACGTACTCCAATCTCTGACTAGAGTGAAGCGTTTAATATAAATGCATAGCAGGAACGTAAGACATATATACTTCCATCGTAAAATAGCACAAACACCTTGCCTTTTCATTCAACCATAAAATTATCTAAAATGCAGTGAAATTGATACAATATCTAAAATACCAGCAAAGGAAATTTTTAGTTGCCTTGGAGACCTCTAACGGTCGTCGGAAAGTTTTGGATTTCAATAGATAGAAAACTACTATAGTGTCGTATTTTTATTTACCGTTTTACCGAAAACTTCGGTGTGGTATAATTCTTAAATTTAGTTTTTACTATAACTTCCCGTTCAAAGAAGTTGCCACAGCTAGATTTTTGTCGTAAAAGCATATACCTTCGTGTCATATGAAACCATGTTTTTTATTTTTCGAAGCAGTGGTACAAGGTCAAAATGTCCAAATCCGGTGCCTTGGGCATTTGGAGCTCCATATCATCCACGATTTTTACATTAATTCGGGCAAACACTGTTTTATTTTTAACGCATTATTAGCGTCATAGACAATTACGTTGAAAAAGTAGAGGACAAATATCATTACAGCAAACAAAACAATTAATTTCTTATTTGACAAAAGTAAAAGTAGCAAGTTTAACTTGATCATATACAGTATTCATGGCGATAACTTCAAAAACCAAAGATAACAGTTCAAAACCCATACGATTTTCTTAGAGCCAAAAAAGTATAATGTTTCGCTGTATGGGAGTAGGTTTGAATATCAAGTAGATGTAATGAATTCGGAAATAAATTCAAGCCGTAAAACGTATAAGAATCTCTACGGCTATGAGGCACTGTCTCACCAAGGAACCAACTATGAAACCAAAACCTCAATTAATACATTTGGAAAAAATATGTTATATATTACACTCAATTTAATCCATGGCATTTTAATCACTTATGAATAATATTATTTAATTCCTCATATTTTTTCTCACTCTAATTTCTTACTTATTTTAAATGAAGAATCTTCAACATAATTTTTAAAAACCTTCTATAGGTAACTTACAAAAGGTTTAGACACAACATATGTACTCTGAGAGACATAAATTAACTCATCCATAATTTGTTCATAGTTAGGTCTTCAAGTAACCCACATCTGCTTACGCAACACTATTGCCACTTCCGGTGCTATCCTCTTTTCCATTAGCGGAGGCCCACTTCTGGCTTACTTAGAAGTCGGAAAAGAATCAAAGTAACATGGAAAATCTAGAGAGAATCTCTCTTTCTCTCAAACAGCACGAAAAACCTTGCGGATATAATCTTCATAATAACATTAGTGGAGTTAAGGTCGATTAGGAAGAAACGGGATGAAAGAAGTTTAGTGTCAAATAAAATTTGTCGGGTTGCGTGGAAGCATGATCACCAAGCGCTTTGGATAGAGATAAAATAAAACCTTTCTCCATAACACAGGACCGATTAGGTAATAACCTTATGTCACGAATGGCTCGATGAACAAGATGTAAAGGAATAAGCAAAGGCTGCGGATACCCAGTGAACATCAAACAGCTGAAGTGGGAAGAGGTTGAGACATGAAGAACAGAGAACAAAGACGCATTATTTGATAAGCAGAAAACCTCACGAATAGAGATGAAAGCTTATTATTACATCATTCCACAAAACAGGAACGTGAAAATGATACGTTCAATTTTTCCGCAGGTTGTCCAAGATAATACTAATAATGAAAAAGAAAGTTAATATAAAAAATATTTGATCAAATAGGCGATTACACTGATTTTTTCTCTATACACAATCTAATTCAGAAAATCAAAGTTACTTTGTTTTCCTAAGTTAATAAGCACTATAAACTATAGTTGCAGCACACTTATCTTTTGACACATAATTGGCTTAATTAACGCCTTCTCATTTTAATTAAAGAATAAGTGCTGCGTTCAAATTGAAAGTAATGTGTGAAATAATTTTAGCGGAGACAGGCTACACCAAACGCGGATATACCATGATGATGTAGGTTACCTACCTTGGGAAATCTATCCTATATGAAGTTAAGTTCAAATGACACGAAGATGTTACAAAATACATTTAGCGGTTAGGTAAAACTAAATTTATTGTATACGATATAGAAAAATGCGTCAAAAATCCAATAATACCATTCTGACAACGCGGGATTAAACACAATTGAACCAGAAAAACAGAAGTTCCTTTGTAACAATAATTACCGATGAGAAAATTGCCTGTTTAATTATTATTCTGCCCACGCGTAAAGATTACCTGAGGATTGCTATTCCAGAGCACTACCAATCCTACTATTATGGCCAGCTATACTTAGCTATAGGCTATACTTGGAGCATCGATGTTACTTGAAACTTCAAAAGGTGTCTTAAATATCTGCGAAGCAACTAGGAGCAATGGAACTATCCTACGCAGCATTAGGGAAAATATGACTAAAATAAAGGACGCATGTACTAAGGCATATGATTTCCAAAAGATTACATTATCATGATTTAAAAGAAGTCCATACCATCAACAAGAGTTTATAGAAACATAAGCATGCTAGTCAAAAGTGACGAAAGGATACATTTTAAGCGAGATGTCTTCCCCAATCGCTGATGAGTGACTTTCCACCTCATTAATATTTAGGAATAAAAAGGTATTTTTTTTACAAATGACTACAGCGGCCTACATCTACAATATAGCATAGAGAAACATGAGAAATTGACATTTTCATATTTTAATTGACTCTTCATGACTAAAGTCATCAAAACAGATCGCTCATACTAAAAAAAAAAACCGGCGGCGTTGGCGGAATTAAGTCTAAGTTTCAGGTTTTTAGGCAGGCAGGACGATGGGATCAAAGAGAAATCCGGCGTGCCGTTGGTTTGGAGGTTTAAAAAAACAAGTAGGACGCGATAGGGGTGAAGGTGGGACCGGAATCTCTGACCCAACATCAGAGCAATTAAACCATCCTTGGGCCCGAAAGGACCGCAAACCCTGAGCACGCGGGAAAATTCCACGGTTCTCAACGATTCGGAAGGATATACTGACCAAGTGAAGGGAGAGAGCGCAAAAAAAGTAACCAAGACAAAAACAATGGAAAAAATTCGAAACGCAAAGGAATAACTTTAGAAGGAAAGCAAGGTGAGGTTGGAACTGCGATGAACGTTGTGGAAAAAAAATGGAAGTTGAAGAATGGACTTCACAGGAGCGCTTGAAGGCCTGTTGATGTGTGGCAGAAGGTGGAGGAGGAACAAGTTAGATAAGGAAAGGTGAAAATAATGGACAGGAGTATTATATAGGTGAAAGAGGCAGCATATGGAAAGAAGGGGACAAGGGAAATGAGTATCAACGAGAGAGTCTGCAGAAGAAACGGAATCAGCGGGAGAAGGGCATTTCCGAGAGGTAGGACATGAGGGGAACAGGGTTTGGATGGAGACGGATAGAAAATACAAGGCAGTTTAGTGGGAGGGATAGGATGAGAAGAGCAAGAGGACGAAGGGGTAAGAATAAGGACTTCGGAGAGGAAGAGGGGTTGAGGAGGGCTCGCCAGTGGTGTATGTGAATGTGAACGCGGGCGAGGGAGGGAGAGAGGAAGGAGCTCGCGTGATTTTTGTACGGAGGTGGCGTGTTTATCTTGGTTTACATTTTATGAGCCGGCTGTTAACCCAGGCGATCTGTCAGGTAGGCAGATAACGAGGCAGGTCCGTGGGTCCTAAAGAGAGAGGAGGAGGGATAGATGGGAGGTAGGGGGGAAGGAAAGGGGTGCGGCGTTTTCTTCGAGAGGGGAGGTGTGGGAAACCCGGTAGGGCCGGGGAGGAAGGAGGAGGCGTCGGTGGGCTTGTGGAGGTGCAAGCAAGGGGGTGGGGATGGGCCGTGTCGGGCGGGGGAGTGAGTCCTCCCCTGCTTGTATATGTGTGTGTTTTCTGGGGAAATGAATGAGGGGTGAGGTGAAAGGGGGAGGCGGGCTATAAGGTGTATACGTGTGTAGACAAAGCAAAAGGGGCTCTTTTTTCGAGGAAGTAAAGGGTGTCGGGGGGGAGGGGTATGCGCGGCGTGAGAGGATGATAGGGGGTTGGGTGGCGGTGGGGGGGTCTGTTGAGGAAGAGATCGGGGTATGGTGCGGAGGGCACGAAGGGGTATTTTTTTGGAATGGAGAGATGGAGACGGAAAATATAACTCAATGCAGATGTCAAGGCTCGCCCTCATAAAACAAGTGCCTTCTTAATTTTTTTTCCTTTCAGAAAAGTGGAAGGAGGGGAAAAATAACGTCCTTGGGGGGGGTCTACTTTTATCCTCGCAGGAACAGGAGAGTAGTTTTTATAGAGATCGTTTATATCTTCGCAGTCGGTCATATCTTATAATTAGATTATAATGTCAAACATTAAAATGGTCTCAGACCTCTAGCGTCATAGCTCCAGAATTTACGTGGCTTTGCACGTTTTGCCGCGCAAGGACATTAGGGTTGTCACAGATCTCTGATAATTTCCTAAGATCCGCATACAGTTTCCGAAACCAGGAACAAATTAGATCCATTCCGTAGGTCAATATATTTTTAATCATTCTATGCTCTCTTAGGATTCCTCAGCCGGTAGGTCGAATGAAAGAATATTACGTCTACTTCTGGCTAAACGAAGATAAATTCAAATTATTCTCTATATACTGTAGTAAAATCGGAATCCAATATACATCACATAATTTGTAATAATTAAATGAGCGGAGTTAATAGATAAGTTTGGTACGTAAGTGCACAGTTTGCATCTAATCTATTAAAAAATTACAGCTACATATTAAAAAATATAATAAAATAAGGAAAAGTATAATGACCCAAAATAAAATAATGACTTGGAGTAATATTGATGTTTTACGAGTAATAATATTAATATGCTGGTTTTAAATAATTTTATACAGAACTGTAGTATCGATAAAAAAGCTTTATCAGGAAGAATCAGTTTCTATTACTTCTGATAATAGATCCTTCTGAGGTTTCACAGTATGTAGATATATCAGCGGTAAATGTTTAGGCCATTACTGTGTTCACCACGGCTGGAGTTAAGTTATATGGGTATTGTTTTCCTTTTATTCAACACTAACTAAATTCATATAACTCGGTCTAAAGATACATGCAGTAGTTGTATTTATATAATATTCATGGTCTTAACTGATATCACATACCCCTTTCAGATTGTTCAAAGGCAGAAGACTCCTTTTCAACCCAATCCTAATCAACTCATGGCCAAATGGCTACAATTCGCCTCACTTACAGGCACTGTTGTTCATTCCTTGGTTTCATGATTAGGGAACTTCAAATAAATTTCCCATAGTCATTTAGTAAAATTTTTTTATGCTTAAAGTAGTAGACTTCTTATTTCCCATAAAATCCTCTCTCATTGACAAATATACTTCTGATTTGTCATTTCAATTCCAATTCGGCCTTCAAATTCACCACCACCAGGTTATGAAGCTTACTCTTACTTGACTTGCTTTTCAAACTCTTCCTTAACCCATATTGGAAAGTTCTTAGCATGTGCTTGCTTACCCAGATCTTTCACTTAGTGTCAAAACTTTATTTCTTGCATCTTGAACAGTTCTATATTTGGTGTCCAAATAACTCGGAATTCTGCTTTTTTTTATCCTCTTTCAGATTCAGGAGAATGATTCCCTTTGCCCAAATTTATTCTTTCATTGCCCAGCTCTTTCGAGTCAACTCTTAGACATTCAAGGATTGTAGTTTTATTTAATACGCGTTTGACCAAATCTTCTTGAAATATTTTACTTGGTAAAATCAAAGTACGCGTTCTAAACTTCTTTGTGATTTTCCAATGCTAATGCGATCAAATCTAAATTATTAAACCTTACTTAACCGGCGCGCCACGTGGCTTAGAGAGGCTGAACTTTTATCTAACTCATTTTATTTATCCACAACGTTTTCTAAACTCCTAGATAATGTGTTGAATTTATTTTTCCTTCACTAGAGTTGAAGAGACTTGGTTTCCGTAGCCATGATATGAGATGCATGTTTTTCATAATAATAAATTATTTATGTGATTTCAAACACATATTTTCATAGAAGTTAATTTTTGAGTGGATTAGCTTATACTTCACGCATTTAGCTATAGGTATAACCATTGGCCATGAACGCAACATGCAATACCTTTTTGACGCATTCTACTTCTACTGATATGCTCAGCGTGTAACCTCCCTAATTTCTTAATTAGCCTTTTTCCTGAGTCTCCAAACGTTTTTACACTATTTATTTACTCATAGTTCTTCAACAATTAAAATCATACACGTAAAAGGCTTGGATATATGACTCTAATTTCTTTGGATTCAGAACCAGTTTTATGTTTTTAGCTTTAATTATCAACTCCGTCTAATTTATTACGAATTAAAACGCCAAATTTACCTTTTCCCAGTACAACTATCTAACTAACGTCCGGTTAAGTATAGAAGTCTCTCCTCTTATTGTTACATGTCAATATATTTGATCGCTACACATTTTTTTTTCATTCAAACAAATATCATGAACCAATGCTATTGGGGTAATATTATTTATACAATCACTTCAGAGAAAAAATACGCATTATTTGGATAATTTCACTTGGCAAATTTTGCCATAAAAGTTGAGTAACTTACAAGAAAGCAAGAATTAAAACGAAATAATGCATAACAATATTCCCATTACAAAGATTTATATAAATTAATATGCTAGAAACACTAAAGGTAAGGGAAGGGAATTTGGAATCATTCAATTTTAGGGAACTCTTAGAATTATCACTAGGGTTTAACATTTCTGCGGGTATTAATCAAGCGAAAAAGAGATGATTTATACTGCATATTTTCATTCTTTTCTCACTGAGATACAATGACACACTTCGCTGCCGGTAATATAAAGTGTTGAGCGCCTAATAAACGATAGTTTTATGATGTATGATTAACGTTAAGCGCAATATGACGTTGCCTTTACTTTAAATGGATGTTTATTGAGAGCTTGAGTTTAGTATAAAATATCTACCGACCAGTCAGCTGACGTGAGCAATATCGATGGGAAAAAATAAAACGTTTGGATGGAAAAAAACGGATCTATACCGAGAAAATATTTAACCAGAGATTATAGGTATCCCAGATATAGTGAGATTAAAACGGAAAAACTGTAAAAAGGAGGTGACACCTCAGCGGTGCATGTAAAATTCATTGTGCGCAAAAACCATCAAATGTGTTGTTTCACAGGCAACAATATTAAATTCATCAGCTGTATACATTTAAATGTGCTAAAAGAACCATAGTCTCAAAAACAAATGGGAACGAGTAAAGGAAAGTATGCTAGACCTCTTCCGCAAATGATTAATAATATTATTATGTACCTTATTTGATATGAAACAATCCTTGTTGGCTGACTCTCTCTCTCTCTCTGACAAGGAGGACAACTACGTAGGAGGTATCCTTGGACCTAAAAGAAAAGAATAACCAATTATTACCAGAGTCATCTACATGCCACCACAAAAACCATGGTTGAATGGCTGGTGAGTAGTAATACTTGAAAACCCGAATGGAGCTGATTAACAACAAAAATAAATTACATATTAGATGAGACAACCTAGTTCTCCGACGCACGGCGTAATTTAATGGTACCACGAAATATATTCCTCAGAATATGGCATTAAATTTTCTGTTAATAAATCAGCGAGTCAACGGGACGGTATCTCGGACCATATCCATATTGGAATCAGAATCTCAGTTGTATCACTACAACACGGATTCTAAGAGTTAATCGCAATTATCTATTAAATTTTACGGATTACCGTTCACGCAGCATTTCATTACAGAGTTCATCAAACTTTGATGCCAAGCGTGATTCAGCTACAATAACGAAAAGTATCAATGCTGATGCATACTCCATATGTTTGTCTCTTATAAATGAAAAACCATGGACGTAATTTCAATTATTCCATTGTTAAAGGCCTCTCAATAAGTTTGAGGTACAACTCTATCACGTTCTTCCTGATACTAGCTACCACCTGTGTTTTTATCTTTGCTTGACAGGAACTCATAATAAATACTTATTTCAGGTGCCAAAAAGAAAAATGCAGTTTCTCATCAGATGAATTTAACGAAAATTGGTCTGTTAGAGGCAATGGCCCTCCATTCTAAAGTTCCGTAAGTAGGCATTTCAAAAAGATATATTCTCTTTCTCCTACTTTACCAGAATACTTCATGATAGGCGAATTGCCACACCAACCGTTAGCATTTAAAAATGATGTCCAAAGTGTTGCTTATTTTTGTAAACCATACAACCACTGTATATGAGCTTAAAATTATATGAAAACATATCAGATATCAGGTATCATCACTAGTAATCAAACAGAGTCTTGGTTTGCTGCTGCTACCTACTCCATTATATTTCCGGTTCGTCATTCCTTCACATTTTCTTTATTGCTAACCATGATTGCCTATAGTCATTAATGTTCTTTCCACTATTTCCAAAGGATATTTGGTTTCCATAGACAATTTTCATAAGATTTTTTCAACCTTGTTTCTATTCAGTTTTTCATATTTTTTATGAAAATCATTCCTCTCCAACTCTTTGAAGGACTTCTTCATTGGTGCTTCTCTCTTTTTGACCTTCATCATTCTTTCATCACATCACATTTCATTTACTTTTAATCTTTTTTGCTCTACATTAGATTAGATATAAGTTTCACTGAAGGAATAATATACTCTAGAATCTGGAAAAATGTTGTCAGCTAAGCGCCTCATGATCATTGCTCATTAAGCGCAGGTGAAATCCAGGATGTAGTCACTCATTTATTATTTATTCTTCCATAATATTAAAGAGCCATCGTGATTAAGCACAATATTTCCGTACTCCTCAGTACCCTTGCATTTTCAGTATTTTAGCCACCTAATGTGAGTGTAATGTGTTACTTATAAACTCTATTTTCAAAGAAATTATTCCTCCATTCCTCCTATTCCTATCGTTATCTAAAAATCTTTTCTCTACAGATAGGTAGCTTGCTATTACAATCGTTATGTTCAACTCTTTCTAAGCTGAAAAAGACCATACATATTGTCCAATATTGTCGCATTTAGGTGTTTATAAGAAGCCTACTGGTCGCAATAGCTTCTCTCGCTGGTTCACTTTCCCGAAAGCCGCTTTGGGCTTATTACACCCAACTTTTTCCGGATTTTGCTTCACCTTCCTGTAGGTAACTATTGAAAAATATTTATTTTATCCCTGCCTGCAGAATCAAAAAAGGTATTGCTTACACACTCCTATAATGCAATGAAAACTAAATGTTTTACCGATGAAATTATTCATCTATGTTAGTTATAATTAGTCATTTTTTAAATAATCTACCTAAAACCCGACTTTAAGCACATCTTTTCATTACAATATGTAGGATTTATTAAAAAAAAATATAAAAGAAGAAAATGAGCCACCTTAAGATTCCGAGGAAACTGTTTACCTCTGACTTCCTTTACCAACTTTGAACCATTTTACTCACAAAAAGGGCACGTTTGGTTTTAACTGCATTCGAAAGTAAATTAAGAAAATAATTTGGCGGCAGAAAAATTAATCCGCATCTCTTGAAAGAATTCATGAATCAGGAAAAGAAGTCGGGGGGGGGGGGGGGCAAGGATGAAGAGTTTGGTAGGAGTCAGTTGGGGTCAATCCATGGTCAGAGACGAAGCGTTCACGAAGAGGAGAAGGCGAAGGAAGAGCAGCAAAGGATTCCGTGGAAACCGAAGGATTGGGAGTGGAAAGGGAGCGGGAGAAAATGAATGAAGCAAGGGGAGATGGAATGCGCACCCGGGAGGCGTTAGTCGGAGGAGTGAGTGGAAAGAAAGAAGGGTCGGTTTAAGGGGAGGAAAAGAGTGAGAGAGTTTGAATTCCGAGCCCGGTAGAGTAAAAGAGAGAGGGAGAGAGTGAGCTGGGTTTTCATATCTGCATCTGCATATTGATGAACGGGTGTGGCCGGAAGTATAACGGCGAAGGGGCAACGAGAGGATGAGGTGGCGTTTTAGCCGAGGAGGACGGGGAGAGTGTTTAAGGGGCGGACGGAGGTTGGTGGCGGGTGTGAGGGACGATGGAAGACTTTGATGGCGAGGAAGCGGATTGGATGGAATTAGGACGGTGCTGCAGAGGATTTACCTTCTCTCTTTCTCTTTTTCCCCCCTTCTTTCGGTCATTCCCTCTCTTTCGCCCTCGTGCCCTTGCTCTTCCCTCTCGACATTCTCTTCTCCTCCTGCTTTCTTCTTCTCAATTCCTCTTGTTTTTAACCAATCTAATCCTCCCCGACTTCCCGTTTCTTCTGGACTCTGTAGCACCGATTGAGGATATATTCCTCCAGTCTAACTCTCCTCTCGCCTTTGTATTCCTCCGACGCCACGGAGCATCCCGCACATATCCGTGACTTAATTCAGGGATGACAATATATTCTCACAGCATCCATGGCCAAACTTTTCAAGTGGAAAAATGTGAGAATGCAGTAGGTATGCCCTCATCCATTCAACGCGGCTACTTAATGTTACTAATTTGTTCATGGTTGAACAGAAAAATCAAGTGTTGGAATAGTTAGGCTTTATGGGAAGCAAAGGTGCTCTAGGAGTAAAATGATTCTTGATTTACTTCTGCCATTACATAGTGGATTTTCTCAAGCAAAGGTAGAGAAAGTTATTGGTTTTAGCACATATAAGATAGCATTATTGTCTGCTTATTTTTCGTTTCAATAAATTTTGCCTATAATTGTACAAGGTTGAAGAGGAAGATAAGAAACGCACCATTTGTGTAAGAGAGTCAAGTAGGCATTTGTTTTTGTGCGACTATGCTAACTATTATCTCAGCAAAGATCTATCTCGGTGATTAAGCTATCATCAACATATTGCGTCTTTCAATTCGAAAAATCCAGTTAAATAAAGGGGTAGCGATTTTATATGGTTTCTAATATAAAATAAGACGGCATTTTGTCTGTCATCATGCCATTGCCTTATCCTTTACTTGTGAGAAATGCCTCTTCAAGGGATGCAAGCATTGGAAGTCCTTATCCTCACGTGATTTCTGCATATTCCCAATTTCTTACTATGTCCCAAAACTTGTACAACAAGTGTATAATTAATTTCAATCCTAGCTTTACTGGAATATTAAATTTTCTATTGGACATTTTTAAGCTGCTAGACAATATTGTTTCCGAACACTATCCCTTGTCTCGAATTATTATGTGAGAAAAGATAAGGTGGAAGAGGGGATGCAAAAAATCTCAATATCACTTCATATAATAATATTATCCATATTTCTCTATCCTTCTTCACTTGATAGACTTTTTATCAATGAACTAATGATGTTTAACCCACAGTTCATCATTAGTATTAATCAACCCGAAGATTTACTTGCTACTGCTCTCCACTCCACTCTCCTCTTAGCCAACCACTTCATTCCCTCCTATCAAATTTACATTTTGATATAATTTTCGAAAAAATATATATAAATCTGGCCATGAAAATATACCAACCGACCACTAATAAACCTACGGAAAACGCGACGCCTGATATGCAAATTCCTAAGATATAGGCAAAATTTCAATCCACTGGGTAAAAATGGAGGATAACTACAGTAGTTTCCCAGTAAAGTGTCCAATAGTTATACGACCAAAAGAATTAATATCGAAACAAGCGATCGATTCTATGTTACAATTTGCGCTCATGCCTAAAATGCCTGTGTTTACCTCCCGGGTCCTCGACCACCACTCGAGTATGTGCCTTGTCAAATAATGTCCATGCTCGCATCGAGGTCGTTTGCCATATCGAAGGAGACCAAAGCTGCGTCCAATCTCATAAAAATGTAGGAACCTTAAGACATGCTCCCTAATGTCTAAAGAGTTTGGACACAGCTAAATAACATATCACCCGCGTCATTAGTTTCAAATTTGTTGATTTGGAAACAGCATATTTCCCTTTTGAATGCAACATCGCCGTATCAGTCCTGATGCGCCATTGTCAGTTAGATTTTAAAGACGTATCTATGTCAATAATATATTAATCCATTCCGCTGTTGAAAGTCCAGTTGACTATTATGAAGGATATTGAGGATCTGCAGGAAACTTTGGCCAAAAGCGTTCACAAATAAAATTTTATATGGCCTATATAAATGCTTTAAAGATGGCGTTTGTACGGAAGGCCCTGGAATAAGAAACAACGCATGAAATTATTACATGGAAGAGACTCATAAAAGCGATTGTGCGAAATTGCACGGAAAAATTAGAGAGAAGGTGAAAAGAAGGAGCAATTAATCAAAGGAAATAAATTTCCCTCGGAAGATTATGAGCACTATGCGGAAAAATACCTACAGATAAGTTATAGTATTTTTGTTTTTAACGTGCTTTGACGGCTAAGGTCATTTCGCACATACTATCTGCCACGCACAGACAGGGGAACAGCACTCGGACGACTCGGAGAATCACCCCTCCAAACTCGAGCCCAGCACAACTATTCTTAACTTTAGTGACTGATCGGGAACCGGTGTTTCCTTCTTGACAAGCCGTTGCCCAGATGTGATATATACATCTTGCGAATATTGGAAACGCCATTACTTGACAGAGCGAGAGTCAAAATAGAGGGCCATGGAAGATAATCAGACCACAATAAAAGGCACGGAAATACGAGGACCTGTAAAGGTGAAAACTACATATAAACCTTAAAACGAATGAGGATTTCTAGTTAGTAATCTGGTATTCGTAATAAAGTAGCTGTTCAAATCAGAACTAAATGTATAAAAGAAATATAATATATAATTACTAAAATTAATAAAAAAGTATTAAGCTAAAAAACCGATTAAAAAACTGTCAAACCAACTGCCCCGACGATTTAGGAAAGAGCTGAACTAACTATCGATGAACTAACGATCATTTTTTCTTAAAATGGTTACTCACAACCATATATTTTATTCACGCATGTTGCAACTTCTAACTTTGGTGGACATGCGTGAGAAAACATGGAAATAAATAACCAAATCAAAACATCACCTGGAGGAAAACCCGAGAACTATTCATCATAAGCATTAGCCGAGAAAACCTCAGATTTTTCATCAAATTAATTTCACAAACCCTCGAAGACGTTCCATCAAACAACCTTTTTGTCCACTTAGGAGCATTCAATGAGCCTAATTACGGCAATTTTTACTCGGGCTATAAAGAAATCATCAAATATAGACCACTCCATTGCCATGGGAATTCAAACTCCTGTTTTGGAGGCGTTTTTAGCACCCTGCCTCCAAGCCTATCACACTTTCCCTCTTCAATTTTTTCCCCTTGAATTCATCCCCTTTCCCCCCCCCTCTATACCCGCTACAAAGATCTCCTATCGGACGCGAGAGATAGGGGGATTCGAACTCGAAAAAAGGAGGAAAGAGCAAGAAGTAGAAGAAGCAGTTGGAAAGAGCGCGAGCGAGGAGCAGGCCGCCTGCACTTAGGGTCCCATTTTGGATTCCATCTCTTCGGAACAATGGCTCTGATTGATGGAACCAATTACAGGACGCGGTGCAAGGGAGGGGAAGAGGGTGATGGGAGGGGTGTGTGGGAGATGTGGATGGGGGAATAGGAAGGAGAAGGAAAGAAAGAGCAAGAGATTGGATGGAAGAGGACGGGAGAGGAGTGGGGAGAAGAGAATATGGAGGATGGTCTCAAGAATGGAATGGGGATTTCAGATGAGGAAGGAAGGGGACAGGAGACAGTTTTCGGGGAGGGAGGAGGAAGCGAAAAAGCTCCTTGGGATCAGGGAGATAGATATAGAGATATCTGCAAAGATGGAGATCGAGAGGAAGAGGTGGCGGAGGTCAAAGTGGGGAGGGTACGGAGGACGATGGGCAACGACAGGAGCCGTGGACTGCAGAGCGGAGGAGGACGAGGAGAAGAGGTTAAGAGAGAGAGTGTGCTGGGGGGATATCGTGGGGGACAATGAGTTTCCTACGCCATCGCACTATTCCACGAAATTGACTGGACGACCAGTACGCGACCAAATGCCGGATTGACGTTCTCGGGGTGACACTCGAGCACTGAACACGTTTATTGATGATATGCGGATGACTGCGGCAAGCTCGTCATTGAAATGAATGAAAGCAGTATCACGAGAAGTATTAGGAACCAATACTGCTAAATTTTAATTGTATCACAAAATATGAGGTACAAGAAGTATAAAAGAAGCAGCTTAAATGTGAAAGAATGCAGCAAATATAAATAAATTAAATGAATAATAAATAAAGAATGCAGTATCTACATAGTGATAGATAAACTCGAACGGTTTTCAGTGTGAATAGTACTTAGCCAGGGAAAGGAAATAATTTAAAAATTTGGGATAGCAAGAATTTTGTCGTTCCTAATTAGAAAACAAACAACTACTGTAGGTGTACCAATGTAACTTAATTGAGCTGACTAAGAAAAGATACGTCAACCTTCAAGCATTAGTTTCTACTCCATTTGAAGACATGGCACAGAAAAGTAGCAATAATTTTAGGGGCGTGAAATACGTTTTGACACAATCAGGTTTAAAGAGAGAAAATATGTAATAAAATTAATGTGATCTCACAGTTGCCTGAAAAAGGCAATAAAGACTGAGGAAGGGCCATCTAGCATCTTACTAATACCATTTTCATTATAATTCACTTCATCGTCATTAATTTTGACGAGTACCCTATATTTATGAGTATGATATTGAGTTATTTTAACCAAGTAATAAAATATGGAGGGCAGGTCTTATTTTTAAACTTGGCAGATAATCCTATGAAAATCTTTTTGAATTTTCTTTGAATTTCCATGAAACTTACCGACAACTGCGAGACTACCCACCACTCTCTCCAATACAATGCCGCATCACTGTGTTTTTCTAAAAAATGAATAAATTACCACTGATTGAAATACCACAGATCTAGAGTTTACACGCATCCACAAAAGAATATAAGGATTTTAATGTTTAATAGAAAAATTCGGATTTACATGCAATAAAGTTTAGCATTAAACCTCTTCCCATTTCGAAGAAGCACGTTCTTCACATTGGTGGCACGATGCTGACCATAAACATAATATATCCAAACAATCAATCAATGATTGAGGCTTGAGACCATTAAATAAATACGAGAGCCTCATTAGAATATTATTGAAGTCACTTATCACTTAGGCTAATGAATTTTTAAAATAATTTTATAGCCACACATTTATAAAAATCGCGCTCGCATTTTTTCAACATTTTCCTTACCCAAAGCGTAATTAAATAAATCCAAGCTATAAGATTGCTGTAAGTGCTGTAAATAATAGGTAATTAAAATAAAAATTCACTATAGTGCGTTCCACGTTTTCAGTTTACCACAGCGTTAATGGATAACAAAGGTACTGGCTGTGTACCTACGTCTATCTATATCTCCCATTTCTTATCCCTCAACAATGCATCTTAACAACTAATTAGAAAACTAGAAAATTTGGAGAAATTTTCTATTATGTAGTATTAATATTGCTACTCTCTCATTTATGTCGCAATCGCATATAAGATACAATCGCATATATTATTTAAAAATCACATATCTGGCAACGCTGGGGTTAAAACGCCCTATGCTAATACATGGGCTGGATAACGCCATAAGGCCCCATTGCAAAATGAAAACTTGGAATACGCTTAAGACCTTTTTCCAAAGGAAGAGTTAACGCCTAGCGGAAAAAAAACGAGGAACGTAACCGAATGAGACGTGGGACAAAAGGGAAGAAGAGGAGGAGTACCGAAAAGAGGGGGGAGGGATGGAGAGAGAACCCTTGCGGACGGGGATTAGGTGCGATCGACAAACCATGGGGGAGGAAGTGGAGTAAAGGGACGAGGGATCGAAGGGGATCGTGGGTCTGCGGGAAGAAGGAGACAGGAGACAATGGCAAAGGAAAAGGAAGAGACAGATTAAAGGACTTAAGTGCGGAATGGGGGAGGGATGGGTGGCGGGGGGTGCTCCGGCGGCGGCGGAGGCTGGCAGGAGAGGGTGGATGGAATTACGCGGGGGCGAGGGGAGGCATAGCGGCGGCGGTACGGTTAAACCCAACCGATCGATTTAGTGGTCATGTTCTTCACGCGACCGGGAGTGATTCCAATGGGAACGCTCGAGCCTTCTCGGGGTGCTACTTCTGGTTAAAGGGTCTTAATTATTTCGGAGCACTCCCTGAGAGCGTAAAAAGAAGCCCTGCCACCCTTTCAAACGACGAGACCTGAATAGGTGCATCACTTTGCGCGCCATCCTGGGAAGATAAAACATACTGGGAAGACTACTTAAGGGAAGAAGAAGTGTCACACCAAGGGCGCAACAGAAGTATTCTACCCGCATGATGTGTGTGAAATCTCATGTTAAAGATTAAAAAAATATGAATATCTAATGATGTTTACGAGAGCTGAAACAATATTAAGACCTGTGAAACATTGTCAACAAAATCTTAAAAAAATATAAAACTATGTATTTTCCAGATTTCAGATTTTCTTTATATCATGGGGTACAAACTTAATTATGGGAGGAAAAGCAAACAATTTCCAACATATAAAAATTCAGAAGCATTATGTATATTTCAATCAAACTTTGTGTTTTACATCCACTAAAGGCGTTTAACTATAGTGAAACAAAAGGTTTTAGCCTCTTGAAGAAGACAACCAATGAAAGTTCTGTTACATTGAACACAATGCACTTTGAAAATATTATATTTGAAAGCAGCTGAAATTATGAACTAAGTATTTTCCTCGTGAAACTTATTTCCTGACATCGCAAAATTTTAATAACGCTTAAAACACTGATAATATTTTTCTTTTATCAGGTTCGATAACACAAACAGAAGAGAATATGTGATTAATCTAATATATGCATTAACTAAGTAAAAACCTATCATGGTAACTCATTCACTTCAATGACATTTCCTTGTTGATGCTTCATGCAAAAATATTTTGGGATGCATTTCAGGTTTGGACAAAAATGCAGATCAAAGCAGAAAAAGCTCATTTTGAACTATTCACACTACCTAAAAAAAACTTCTATACTCCGAAACTTCGGAAACGCAATCATTACCAATTTATTGAATTACATATATAAAATATTATGCTGAGAAATCGCTGAGAAACCGCTGAGATTTCCGGCTCTTATTCATACCTAGTTCTTTTAGTCTTCCGACCAGGTGTCGGCAACTCAAGTGAAATCACCCTCGATCCCAGAGGAGACACCCGAAAACCTTGGTGTCATTTGTACGTCACCGCGAATGCCTCCGTGTTAGTCGCGAAAGAAACCTTTACGTGGGAAGTCAGTCTCTGCACCGCAGTTTGGCGAGGGTATTGCAGCGACCTCACCCGAAGCATTCATAATTCCGTCGAGGGGGGAGGGAGGAATGAGCGAAGGAGCCTCGAATAAGGAAAAAATCGACCGAAAGCGATGTCAGAGGCTGGGAGCAGACGGGGGATAAAGAGGGGGTAGTGAGAATAAGGAGCATGTCCAAGAAGGGGGAGCCTGTCGGAAAGTCTTGGGGGCGTCATGAGGGTGGAGAAAGGGGGCGTAGCAAAGCATGGGGGATGGGGTTTAAGAAGGAAGGGAAGGATAAGAGAAAGATCGGCGGGGGGAGGAGGGAAAGAGATCAGCAGAGAACAGAGATTGGGAAGAGATTTCTTGTCCTCCCTCAACCCATCCTTCCAGCAAAACCGCGTATTTTTTTCCATTATTCCCGTCCCCACCCCGCTGATCCCCTCCCTTAACGCTTCCTCCGATGCGCGATATCCTCTCAACCGGAGCTGCGGAATCAAGGAGCGAGGCGAGTTGGAGGGGACGAGGTTCTCACAGACGGAGAAATTCGGCTTCGCACTCTCCCACATCTTACGCCTTCCAACTCCCTCTCTCCTCATCCCCCACCTACCCCACGGCCCCGATACCAACGAGCCCCCTCCCACCGCCCCTCCCCCACCACGCTGCAGCCCCAAACCCATCACACACCCTCTCTAAGCCATTCCCTCTCCTTCGCTCTCACAATTCCTCAGACCATCCGCGGGGAGACGATCTCATTTTTTGAAACGCGACGAATTCCACCAAACCCACGCGCTCCGGCCCGCCGTCAAATCTCCGATCCATCCTCCGTAAACCGGGCACCACACAACAATGCCGCTAATCCGGTCATCCTCTGCCTTTCCTTCCATTACCGCCGTCTCATGGTCCTACTTTGGACCTGCGGCTATGCGAATGTTCAGCGCGCCCTGAGACGAAGGATCATCCTGAAGTGAAGACCTGTTTTCTCTAGGCCGAGGACAGTCTTTAGCGATGCGGAGCCTTCAGAGGGAAAGTCGGTAGAATAATTTTGTGCGAAGGGTCATCTCACTCTGAGATACCGAACCTAGACTCTCAGTTGAGCTATTCGAATTGTGAAGGTAGATGCAATCTCATAGAAAAGTGTGTTGGCTCAATCACTAATGCATAGATTAATTTTCAGATGACCTAGTGAAAGATTCCTTACTGGGCTATTGTGAAAATGTGTTCCTTGGTAAAAAAAATATTATTCATCATTACGGACACAGTTATATAAATACTTCATGAAGAAAATATGTACGTACAATTAGCTCAATTTAACTCAGAAAAAATATTTTTGGAAAATACATTTTTTAGAAAATTACGCTGATACGCTCACAAGATAATATTACAGCCTTGCTTGTAAAATTCTGACTATAATCTGATTTATCTAAGGCTGCAACGCCACGTTATATACCAGATCACTTAGAGAAAGTCGATTAGCACTCAGAAATTCATTAATGAAGAGTTATTTAAAAAAAAAAGTTGAGGAAGGAGCCTTAAAATACAGGATGATAAAATAATGAGAGAAAAGGAAATGAAGATTAGAAAAGTTTAAAAAGGAAAGATTCAATTACTCGTTCATTTTGAATGGCAATAAGAGTTTCCTTCTACAAGGGATCAGCAATTTCTGTTTTTTCATGCACAATATGAATTGAAATATAACGAGGATGTACCATGCATTATGCATGCGAATAAATGCGCAAAGAAATAAACCTGTCTTCACATACTAAGAATAAAGTGATAACTTGAACCAAAAATCATATGAAAGATCATTAAAATACTTTCCAAATTAATGGCATCACGCTAAAATGAAATCTGTATTTTCCAAAAAATTAAAATCGTGTAATGAAAGATCTGGTGGTAGATGTCTGAAAAATGATATTGAGCTGAAGGGGGAATCAAATTCCTGCACTAGCACAAAGATCGAAAATTGCAATGGCTGTGCGAGACCAAAGGCATGATTAAAAGTGCGAGTGGTGACATAAGAAAAGGGAAAAGAAAGAAAGGGAAATCGGGAATATGCAAGAGTGCGCGAGGGTTGGGACGTCAATGGAGGATTGCAAGTATAAAAGGGGAGATTAGCGGAGGGGAAAGCGAGCATGGGAATTCTAAGACAGCGAGGATTAAGAATGCTGCTCTTGACGGATTGTTTTCGGAGGATGAAGAAGAAAGGATGCGTTCGTATGATAATCTGGCTCCAGGATGAAAAATCTCGACGGCCTTATTTCTTAGCGAATCATCCGCACAGCTAGTGGATCACCGAGTGTATCTCCGTGGCGATATGGAATGTATCACGTGCTTTGGAACAAACCAAAAATCCTTCAGGACTTGATATGTGCCCACTGTTTTAATTTCATACGAAGGTGATTTAAAATAATCCCGTGAATTCCATAAGATTCAAGTCTCTTTTTTGTCTGTTGTGAAGACATATTCGTAAATTTAAATCATCTCTTGCAACGGTACTTGCATTAATGCCTTCCGCAGAGCTTTATCGTATTCAATGATTATGTCCTGAGGCAACGAGTGCAATCATGCGACGAAATGAATATGCGTTGAAATTGAATTGCCTGAGCTTCTGCTTCATTTCATTTAAGATCTGGAATTAAAAATGATTCCATTCGTCAAAAGTAATATTCATTGTTTCCAGGTAACATTTTCAAATATTTTTTAATTTGAATTATATGCAGTTTTTCATTTTTTTCTGCCACTGAAATTATTTGGAATAAAATAGAAAATTTTTCAATTAACGCTAATAAGTGAGGAATTGATTTTTGGGTGGTTCAGCCACATCAATGTTCACCCTTAAACTCCACTTATGGGTATGTGAACAATCTATGAAGCGGTAGGGGTGAAAACCGTGTTAATGCTGATAGATATGATACGCCATACATTAAAAATGCAAGAGAAGAAAGGCAGGATAATGGTATTTAAAATACAGATTTCAGAAAATACAGAATGATAGAAAATAAATGAAAAAATATTTTTTGGCTTAAGAAGGGTGGTCCATATTGAAAACATGAAAAAATATCATACTGTAAAGGTATAAATAAACATGAATGATGATTTGAGAAAAAGCTGAAATATGAAAAAACTCTTAGGGCAATAATCACCCAAACTCGAAGAAACCGCTCTGAGACCCGATTCTTGCCACAAATCCGATATATACCCGAACGAAATCATTCCCCAAACCAAGATTCCCTCTCCACCGCATACCGGCATCGGTATTTCACAATCAGTCGTCCTATATATACATATATATATATATATAACGGGGATGGTTGGAGAAGAGGAAGAGAAGGACTCCGACGCAAATACATGGAGTGCCTTACATTACACCGCCCGAGGAATGACGTTCCTGAGATTGGATGTTAAGAGGGAGGCGGGGGTGGCAGGGTGGATACCAGGGGAAGGGGGGTGGGAGAGAGAGGGGTTAACCCAAGGTTTAGTATGGGGGTTGAAGTGATGGTAAGAAAAGGGGGAGAGGAGGGATGGTCGGATGGGAGAAGGTCTTGTGTTCTGAGGTTCGGATACGAATCCCAAAGGAAAACGTCACGCCTCCCAACCGACATTCCGATTAGAAGAGGACAGGCGAAGGACAAGGTGGGAGGGCGAACTGAGGGAGGGAGGAGGAGGCCTGGAGGTTAAGGGAGAATGATGATAGAGGGTAAAGGGAAAAGGGTGGATGGAGAATAGGGGAAGGAGGAGGATCGGCTGAAGGACAGTGGTATGACTGACTGTGAAGGAGGTTCGGACGACGGATTGGCTGCAGGGGAAACAGGGAGAAGGAGGAAGAAAGAATAAAAAGGGTTTCTGATGAGGCCCGATGGAGGAGTGGCCGTACGAGACCGGGAATCGGGAAAGCGGGAGCTTGAGGAGAGAGAAAATATTACATTGGGGGGGAAGAAGGAAGACAGCGGGGGGCTGGGACGTCACCGGCGAGGAGGCAAGCCAAAGAAATCGGGAAGAAAAGGGCGTGCCGAAAAATGACGTGTAAACCGTAGACAGGTCAGGAGTGGGATATAAGATTTTGACTCAAAGTCTGAACTCCCTTGGGGTATATAAAAATAAGGAAAACAATTACTCTCCCCATTATAGTAGCCGTGCAGCTGAGTTTCCAGACTTAGCCTCTTAGCATGATTTTCTGCTTAACAATACTCTCTTGTTTACATCATAGTTATAGGACATCATTTAACATGAATGGGTACATATTTCTCATGCTCTAGGTAAGAAGCTATCTGTAATACTATGTCCAATATACATTATTGGCTGAAAAGAGAGAAGCTTGCAAACAAGAAATTGAGGCAATCACAGCGCAAATTTAATTGCAATATATTCAAAGAAAATTACAATTTTAACGCCATCATCATGTCCATGTAATGGACCTTATAAAGAAAATAAATATTTATCAACAGTCATTTCTTATACTTAAATTAATAAATAACACACATCATTTGATGGGTGCGTATTCAACATTTTATTTTGCACATGTGCAGCACATTGCCAAACCATATCAACGCAACAGTTCCATCAAAAGCCATGAGTTGATTGTCTATTCACATTATAACATTTTCAGCCGTATACGGTTCAAATAAACCGTCGACTGTAAATTTTCCCATCAAAACAAACTCAAATGCTTTTGAACAGTTAAATCGGCAGAAATAACAACTACTAATATACATATAAATGTAAAACACATCCCATGTTGACCACTATTAGTGAAACTAACTCAATGGAGAGATTAGAGAAAGGCTAAAATAAGATGTCAAACTGAGACCATACTTCCAAGCCCTCAATATCCTAATCCAGGCCCCTCATTTTTAATTTTTCATTAATACGGAAGACAACACATCGTTAGTGGAGATCCCTGTGTGATAGTTAGACCATGTCTAATGAGGTGAAATAAGGAAAGGTATTGTGAATTACAAAGTGGGATTCTGTATGAAAAAATAATCAGGAATTCTATTTTCAAAACTGGATGCTGAAATTACTGCGCGTCGAGGATAAGCCCGATTCCAGGGAAGGTAGTACTTTTGCAATGACATGAAAAAGAGTTTTGAAAAGATGAAGTGACTAGTCCTAGACTGCAGGTCAAGAAACTATGTGCTTATATTTTTGCCCTGGGAACATAAAAAAATTAAAATAGATCTCGACATTAACTATCGAGCTATCCCTCCTGACTTAAATAAAATATCTCATCAAACAACGGTCCACTCATTTATGTGTGCCAACAAGAGAAGTTTCGAAGATAAATATTTGTTTTCATACTGATTGTACGATGAAACCAATGTCGGTTTCCTACCACTTTAGAAAAGAGGAATTTAATATTAAATTATATCTCTTCTTCTATCTCTCTCTCTCTATTCTTCTCATTTTATTTAGGCTTGTGATGTACGTGAGATATTTTTCTCTACATTTGGAGCCCCTATGGGTGGATGGAAAACCATAATGGATTACTATCTTTTACATATGCGTTTCTGCTCTGAGAAAATTTGTTACTGATTTCTTCATATTCTGTTCTCATCTTTCCCTGAGAAGCCCCGGGAATGGTGAACTTCCAATCTGCATTCCACGTTATACATTTCTATCACCTAACCTAGGATACAATCACTAGGGCTTCTTCACAAAATGGCACGGGTAGAGATAGGCCTGTGCGATAATTCGATTAATTGAATCGTCGATTCAATTATTTTAACAATTGATCGATTATTTCAGCACATCGATGTCGATTGCGGAAATTGACTCGATTGTCAATTGTTGTTCAATTGTCAATTGTTATTCAATTCACAATTGTTTTCCAGTAATCGATTTATCGATTAATCGACCGGTTAATTGGCGATTATTGATTCGCTATGGATTGAAAATTACACGTTTGATCCAATTGAGCCCTGTCAATTAATAAATTGATGTCAATTAATTGAACAATGACGATTGACACCCATTTTGATGACAATTAATTGAATGTCTTCAATAAATTGTCATTTCATCAATTCCCGACAATTGAATCGACCTACACTTCCAATTATTCTTATAATTGATCGATATAGATTTTTTTCAATAATCGCACAGGCCTAGGTAGAGACGTGAATTTCTGTAATATAGCCTAACTAATGAATCCGCCACGGGATATAATCATATTTAATTGTATTCGGCGAAGATATATGCATTGTAATGTTACAATAATTGACAACTAAAGGCATACACCGAAGCAAAAAATTCAATACCTTGTCTTTCTTCGTGACCATACATGCCCCTGAACCCACATTCAACCACAACCGGCAATCATTAAATCGCATTAGCTATACCTAGGATAATGCGTTTCACGCATATTTCGAGCACCTTGTTTTTATCACAGTTGCATTGTTATGTCAATAAGGTTATGTAGAACTTTCATACTTGCAACTCCAAATTAATATGTTTTCTTTTTAAATCAATTATAAACGTAATAATGAAGGGGTTTACGAATTCAAACTTCAGAAAATACGTATATAGAATACATTTAAATAAAAGAATGTTACCATTTCAACTGTTTAAACAATGAAATGGAATGCTAAAATCACAATCATAATTTTTTACAATGCAAAGGCTCGTTGAAAGAAAGCTGAAACCATTGCACATGGAAAGCAAAGTGCGAGATACAAATATATAATATTCGTGCATTTGTTTGAGTTTTCCTCCAATTTCTGAACTTTGATTGAGAGGTGAAATGTTCACCACATCGTACTTGTAATGGTCGTATAAATAACTTCATTTCATTATATGTAAAAAAGTGAATATTTGGATATTTCATGCAGCTCGACTACGAATGGTGTCATTTTAGCGGATTGCGTTTGTAATACTTCTGGACAGAAGCAAGCAATATAATGTGAGGCACTTTTGAAAAATGATTGTAGCCAACCGCGGGAGGATTCTGTGAAGCTGTGCCTTCTCTTCGGGTTTGAAAGCTCAGTTCAAGGCTGTAACTCCTGACTCCGCCACGGTGGGAGCCACTAGTCGGACACCAAATTTCCCCTATACCTATTCCACTCCACAGAACGAGCTTGCACGTTGACGGGAAAACAGAGAAGGCCTCCTCTTTCGTTATCTTCTTCAGTACAAGAAGTCTCTTGATTACTACCTTGCCTCAGGGAAATATAACTGCAGATTTCCGCGATACCATTTAATAGTGCATAATTCACTATCCAATCTATTAAACCCCTAAAATGGTACGAAATCTAGCAGGAGGGATATGGACTTGGACAAGAGTACGGCCATCGTCTGAGTTTTACAACGGCATGTAGCATTCCGTATGGCTTAAATGATTCGAGAGAAAGCGATCGCAAAAATACAATTGATAATAGTTAAAATGAAATTGGACTATGGGAACCAAAAACTATGCAACCCAGAAATAGTCCGATGGTAATGGAATGTAAACTTCTTCCATATATTTTTACATGAACTTTTAGGCACACAAAGGATCCTGACAAATATTCATTCAATTGGTTAACTAAAGAGTATCATGATGATTCTCGAGTATTAATCTCATATCGACGGATATTTTATTATCCGACATCGCGTAAGTTCATCATAAAAAGTGAATGCTGAACCTTCGTTTTAATATTCCATCGAATGCGTTCCCTGCGAAATCAAATGAAAAATTGATGTTAACATGTTTCCGTATTAAATGGCAGCATTTTATAAAAGTGGTTTGTCAAACTTTCGTTAAAACTTTAATTAGTTTAGACTTCCCATTAACTTTTCGAGCAGTTATCGAAGTTTGACTCACTCAAGTAATTACGTCGGTTTTTTAAGTAATTAATCAATTTGTCGTGAGTGCTCTATTTCGCATTAGACCAGGAGTAATATCAGCATGAACCATTGAGACTTGTACTTAAATTTTGATCCAGAGAATTGCAAAATTTCCAATAAAATAATGCATTTGTTAAAAATATCCATTCACCCCTCAGGCCTGCAAGAACAACGATATTTTCTTCGAATAGCATTGGTGCACATTTAAGGACATTTAAGGCATGAGTTTTCACACGTTCCATATTGAGCGCCACCCTCCTCTCGGGCATAATCATCGGATTGCGAAGAGCCAGGGGGGTCAGATTGAAAAAAAAAGAAAACTGTGGTGAGAATTATGAAAACCGCACTTGGCCGCAACGAATCGCTCCCCTAAAATATTGATACTGATCCCGCGAAAGTCCCTACACCGCGTCTATACATGTCACCGCGTTTTTTCCACCCCGATCCCCGATTTTCAACTCTTCTCAGCGTTGCTCGTACCCTCGAAGCCCCTGACATGTAAATGAGGGCTAAAAACTTTTTGGCATCCCATTTGTTCAGCTCCTCATTAATTCTGAATGATTGAATGTGACTTGGGTACAAGTTTGATGGCATCCCTTATTCAGGATTATCACATAAAGCCACACGATCTTTTTTTCCAAATATTTTGGAATTTATATTTTCCAGGAGCTTTATATATGTATTTTATTTTGTTTTTATTTTAATTTTTCTCTCCACTCCTCTGGCCTGCAGTGGAATGAAATAAAAAAGGTGGAGAGGAAAGATATGGGGGGAGAGTGGGTAAGAGGTGGTGGAGAGGGAAAAATTCCGGTGAAACGAGATTAAAGCCTCGAATTTTCCCAAACAGTCCACCTCCCCCCTTTCCCCTCTCGTACTCTCCCTTCTCCCCATCCCACTCCTCACTGCCGTTCACTCGCCACCCCATCACCCCCCAAACCACCCAGTACCTTCCCCCCCTCACCCAAACTTCTCCCCCATCCTACCCGTGGCACGGCTGATGGCGTATTGGGCGTGAGAAGTATCGGGGTGGATGGGAGGGTCGGGCGAAATGAAAAAAGAGATCTGCAAGCAAGGCGCCGAAGACAAAAGGCTGGGCGAAGGAAAAATGAGTCAAGAGGCAAAGTTTGGGCAGAAAATGAATAAGTAGGATGCTGACGAATGACAACTAAGGAGTTTCAGGCACTTTAAAACAAGACGTTTTAGGTTAGAACAACCTATCGATGTAACTAAATTTATCTATTCACAAAATCAGTTCTTCCATAAAAGGCTGTATTTCCGTAAATAGGCAACGCTCTCTGAACGGTGACAGACCTATCCTATTCAACTTCATGGCCCTCTAACAGCAGGTGAGACCTGGCGTACCACAACTTCAAATGGGTGGAGTGAGTAGCAGGGCTGCATCGATAGGCTTTGAATTGATTATAAAATAAACTTGAGAAAGCTGGTATTCTCACAAATTTCCTCGGGCATTATTTTCTTCAAACAAATCGCGGAATGCCTGTGCACGATTAAAACAGTTCTAGGCCATCACAATCATTGCTCAATCACTTAGACATTGTTCGAAGGAAACAGAATTCTAAATCATGAACTTAACCAATCATTTTCTCAGACTCTTGACTTAAACGAGCTAAATTGGGTTTTCAAGAAGAAACTCACAGAGGTAGCTTTCAAGTAACCCAAACATACGCCGCATATTTTATCGCTGGACCTTGCAACTATCAACTGAACATAACTTCAATAGGGATGAAGTATAATTAAGTAAAACGAGGTTTTGCTCTCAGCATGCGAAAACTAAGATTTTAAGTATTTACGCGCATCGCTGACGTATCCTGCAAATAATGGTTGTATCAAACATTCATAAGAAGGCCTTTAGTGATTGCGGCATAATGTAATACTCTTTTACTTAATTTATTAGGAAACAAAGTACTATAGTAATGCAAATTTATGAGACACTGACTTTCAAAGTACCCATAGTCTGCTATCTTTTGCACTGTCAAGTTAAAATCGAGGTGAAATACACTCATGAGTTAAAGTCAGATGTAGGAGTGCCATTTACCACCTTGCGTGTAAGATGACTATTGTGAGATTGGCAGAGGTGAGATCAATTTTAAAAATCTTAATACATCGTAAAATAGCTAATCACAATTTTTTCACAATGAAATATACAATCCTAATTAGGCATAAAAATTATGGCTATAAATATTATCGATATTAATTACTCTCACATTTATTTCATAAACATTTTTATGATACTGAAAAAGTACCTACACAAAAATATAAATTGTTCTACCCTGCATTACCTACTGCGATTTGGCAAATGTATATTTTTATTTTCCAGCTAAGTGTGAGGTTGAAGGGCTTAAATAATTTATTTCCCGGGGAGAACAAATAAGTAATCAATAATGATTTTAAAAGCTCTTGGCATTATCATATGGTAGAATACAATCCAAAGACAAATTATTGAAAATTGTCAATTATTTCATCACCAACTACCGTTTAACGCTCACTCATCACTTTCGGAGTATATTTCGGAGGAATATTTCGGAGCTAAGCTCATGGGTAAACACTCTAATATGGCGGGCCCGGAAAGGAAGTTAGCTTGCACAGACGTGCGCGCGACTCGGAAGGCATTCTCCACCAAAAGAAGAAGGAGGGTATTGAGGGACATGCATATCGAATTTAGGGGTGGGAGTAGGTGTTAAAAATTGCTAGGAAAGTCTTTCCGTAATGGAAGGAGATATATTCCGGAAGTGACGCACCGAACCCATCAGAGACGAGCGTCCTTCCGCGGAGGGCGAGGCAATGGAAGGAACGAACGATATTATATCCGCGGTAATATCGTGAATAAGGGATAACTCATCATCATCATGCTCCTCCTACCCATCTCCAGACTCCAATACATTTCCCACTGTCTCTCTCTGACTACTCCCCTCCCTAGAAACCCATCCCCCGTAACTCGCCCACTCAATTCCCATTTGCATACGAACATAATGGCCTTCGAAAATTTCCCACCCCCTAGCACACACATCCCCTTGACGCCAATCCACACGACCACCCCTCCTCCCCGCATTTGTGCCACAAACATCCTCCCCTCACTATCACCAATCGCCCGGCTCCATATCAACCGAAGCCAATCGACCTAAGGAGCAACAACAACAAGTAAACACTTGGATCAAACTTACCCGCGCAAATGTTGGTATTTTGTGATGCCCAAAATACACGTGAGCCACGAGTCTCTTCGAGACTTATTCATCGATGTACGTACAAGAGAAATAATAAATAGCACTGCCTGTTTTGAAAACGAGCTATTAAGTGTCTACCACTGGCATTCTATTGGGCGTATAATATGGAAAACCTATGCTTAAGTTATGTGGCAATTATCGAGGGTCTTTCCTGCGCTCCGTATACTGTAACAATATACGCATTCACATTAGTGCCTGCTGCAAGAGACGTAATCACTGCACTGCACTCAGCAACAGAGTGGCATACAAAGACTCATTTTTGCTTGGTTGCGCTAAATAAATTTGCGTAAGTACGACGATGGTCTTATTGCAAAATCCAATACGAAGCCCTCTACCATTAGTAGTATTATTAGTAAAAATAGGGCCAAAGTCTAGCGGAAAAATTTATAAATTCCTTCATATTTTTGGCATCTCAATCCAAATGTGCATGTTATCGCTCAGTGAAGGACCACTTCATAAAAGTCAAATTATCACTCTCATCAGTACAGATCTTTGATAGCTATACGTCAAACATAGTTACACTAATAGCTACCTATTCACATCTCTATAACTTATCCATGGAATTACTACGACATCCCATCTGCCGACGGCCGACATGTCACTGGACGATTAATCCGGGAAATATTTAGGTACGTACCTACGTTCAGAATAAATTCAACATGCTCCTTCATGTTTTTAGGTTTTTTTCACGTCTTTAGGAATCATCATTAAAACGAGTTAATTATTCTAGTTGGTACAATACCATTTCAAATATACGCTAGGCAATATAGCGATATGATTAACCTCTCTTTTTCCTCCTAGCACTCATACAGTAATATAATATGAGAATCTATACATACTCACTGTTGACATTTATTTTTGTGGATCGTCGTTGCCGTCGTCTTGCTAGCTTTAGGCATGTCTGCCTGTAACGCTTAAGCATATATTCCTTGGTCGGACTCGACTAAGGAATTCTCTTCTTAATTATAAAAAAAAGACATTTCATATCCTTCTCGACAAGCGCTTCCGCAGAAAGCTCACTTATAAAGGTTCCCTCAAAACCGCGTCATTGACTGGCCACCATAAAAACCAAAATATACGATTTAGGTGCAGCAGCATCCTATCGATAGCCTTTTCAAGCATTCCAAGCATTTACAAAGCGTTTGGCTATATCGTCTCGATGAAAGTGAATTTCATTCGACAGCAAACGAAAGACTGGAAGATATCATTTAAGTAATGGTGACCAATATGGAGTTTTTCATTATACGATATGAGGATGGAAAAATATTTCGAGCATCAATAGGAATATATTCACCAAAGTGGGTGAAATTTACAATGAAAAAAACACTTGACCTATTTCGAACCCGGGTCTCCCAATTGCTGGTCAGATGTGTTATTCAGTTACACTAACAAGCCATTTTAATTGAAGGGGAATTTCAGCAGGGATAAATGCGAACTGGATGTTCTCGTCTTTAGCCGACATTGTAGCAAATGAGACATGGTCGTGTTACAACCAAGAAACACCAAGCCATTATAACTAGCTAACGCACCTTATTGGCAATAATGAATACTCGGATTCGAATCCCGGTCAAGTCAAATTAGTTTTTCAAGGCAAATTTCAATCTCTTTGTTTTGTACATTTCATAGTTCCTTTAGTTTTGGCACCCGTACTGGTAGCTGCGTACCATATCATTTGCTCATTCCGCATTGGTTGGAAAACTGAACTGAGAAATGCTGTTAGAAACCTTCTTTACTTTGACCACCTGATAGAAACAAGGATGGTATTAGCATTACTAGACAGTTCAGGATTTTTAATAGCCCGCACAGGAAGAACATGGTAAGCCAATGCTTAATATTCACTTCTCTAATTCAGCAATATATTTCCGTGGACGATTCATTATGAAACTTGATCTGACTCATTGAACCTTTACACGTCATTCAAAGATTAAACAGGGTGAACAATTCTACATTCCATAGCACTTCCACAGAGACCTTCCACATTTTCACAACGGGAAGATAAAAATGAAATATAATTAAGACGGAATTGTGGAGAACAGATGATCGTTGTTAGCTCATTATCCAGTGAAGAAATATTTGATGCTAGGCGTATTCGATAGCTAATTAAGTATTGATGCTTTGGGAATGATCCATTCAACCTGAAGGCAATTAAGGTTGCAGTAACCAGGGAATCAATTGATTAGCACATAGGCCTTCGGATAAACCTCCTTTCTTAACTATTTTTATGTTGGAGACAATCTTTCTGTTGATCTATTATTTTATGCCGCATTCATAGACTGCGCCGGACGGCTGTTTCTAATAATGAATATTCTACGAGGGCAACGGTCTGCCACGATGGTAACACCAGTTCCCGATCAGGCACCGATGTTAAGCATCGTTGAGCTCGCCTCGAGTTTGGAGGGGTGATCCTCCGAGTGCTGTTGCCCCTGTCTGCACGTGGCAGACAGTATGTGCGAAACGACCTTAGCCGACGAAGCACGTTAAACAAAATTACTACTACTATGATTAATCTACGTATTTCTTCCTTCAAAATAATTACCCTATAAACTTCAATAGCTCGACTGAAGCAGTAGGATTGAGGCATTATAGATAAAGTCTTATATGTAATCTCCATTGTGAGATTTTACGCTTGGAGCACTGAAAATAAGCCATATATTTATAGAGGTATTCGTACTTTATGGACACAGAATCTGATGCTACAAGCATACAGAAATAACCACAGAGTGATTTTTTTAATGGAATTTTTTTTCAATAGGCGATGAGGGAGACAATGAAACTCTTCTGGGCTAGAGTCATCAATGACTAACATCGCCTTCTTCCTAAAGTTAATAAAAAAATCACACAACTATGTAATTGCAAAATATTTGTAGTCGATAATGCAGTATCATTCGAGACAGCCATTTCCATAATTTCTTCACTTCATTAACGATTTTTAACGAGCTAAAAAATAGTAAAAATTCTAATACCTATCCATAATTTATTTTTTTCCAGGGCGTGACAAAAATTTCGAATCAAGTATCGTACGGAAGGAAAAGACAAATCAATGAAAAAGCTAGACATTTGTGAATACTTTAAACAGTGGCCACCGCCTAACGAGGAACATTTTCATCTCAAGACTACAGGCATTTTACCTCAGTTAAAAACAGCTGTAATTACCGTCTCTCAAACAGAATGATGAAATAAATCAATAGCTTGTGATGCACCATCGTAGTAAAAGAGAGTATGGACGGGGAGCGTATCTTCGCGGGGAATGGCTTATCTCTCAGCACTCGGAATCCCCCTTCAGTGATTCATCCGATAATTAGCTTGCCCCTTGGACCGAGGAAAGTGATGCAACCAATGGCGGGTGCATGGCGCACTCCAATCCTCCCGGGTTCCTTGGCGCAAACGAATCAACCTCCCCCACCCTCTTTTCCTTTCTTCCGTCTCCCCAAATCCCCCCTCGCCCGATAAAAAAGTAGCTTCCGATTTTCCCCCTCCCCCCCCCCAAATATGCATAAAAAATGAAACAAAAAATAAATGATTCAGGGCCTCTCTAATGGCAAAGCAGGGGCAGATGAGACGGAAAGGGGATGGAGTTATAGGAAAGGGACTCGGGTGGTGAGGACCTAAGGGATGGCGGCAGGGGGGGAGGGTTGGGGGAACCGAAAAGAATGGATTCGCAAGGAGTGATGGGAAAGGAGAAGGTAGGTGGTCGTGGAGGAGAGTGGGGAGGGAGGTGCTCTGAAGTACCCAAGGGGGGGAGGGGGGTTAAGGGCAGGGTTGGGGAAAGGTGGGGAAGGAGAGGTGGAGTGGGAGAAGAGGATGAGACGAGATGGTTCGGAGGAACTGAACCCTGACGAGAGGCGTAAATCAAAGTACAGAAAATAAGGGCGACATAAAAGATGACGGGCTCCGAAGGAAGGACGCGTAATTTTTTATTCTAATTCTCATCGAGAACTTTAGGGGGGTACCGCGCCGAGGGAAGGAGGACAATCAATAAATGTATGCACATGAAGAATTTTAAGATTTTTTCCTCGCCTTATCCCCCGGCTACACTAATCACATTACGGAGCTGAAACCAGCAATACATTTAAATTTTGCGAAAGCGTATTCACAATTGACTCCAGAGCCGAGAGGAAAATGTATACGCGACGAAAAAATCGTTTCGAAATATTATCGTTGTTTCAAATACACGGTAAGTTCAGCTCACTATTTATTTATGGTCAAATTTGAGTAAACTTACGTAATTTTCAACCCCTTTATTGTTCACTAACCCAATTTCTAAGTTTTAAATAATATTTATTATGAGCGTTTGCTTAATTATGACCTGAATAAATTAAGCCCTTTTCCGAATTTAGTCTATTTTATTTCCTCGCAATTTCAAAATACAACTCAGAGCACACCGTTAGATTTCTATGCCATACTTTCGAGAACTCAAAATAACATCCTTTTCATTATATCTAGCTGCCTTCCAGCAGAATATAATCTAAATTCCGAACTACCGAAACGAAAGGTTGACTTCGATATTCATGAAATCATGGATTGCTTAATGCCAGCTGAAAAACTACATAGGAAGGTAAAAGTTTTTGAATAAGGCTGGTGCTTTTCACCACGTGCGTTATAGCATTGAAAAAGTTTATTTCTTGAATTCATTTCATTTTGTGTACATCCTAATATCAACCGATGTTATAAAATTGCATTTGTGACCAATAAAAATGAGATCTGTTGCAATATTTTACGAGCAATGGCAATGAGTTCTTAGTTTAAATTTGCTACCCCTCCTTACAGACAGTTTTAATATGCATCGAAAATTCTGAATCCAATACGATAAAGCAGTGTAAACACCAAATAAGCGCATGTTTGCCCATGTCATGGAATCCAGAATCAGCCATCGTACAAATACCTAATGTCTACTACTAGGTACCTACGAACCAAACTTCTTTCTCCGACGTACTTCAACCTAAAAATCTACATTCAACGACGAACTTATTGTTGTTAAGAAATACACTGAATGATATCGAAAAATAGAAGAAAACTGCAGCATTTGGAAGCATGCAACCGACGATAAGAAGGGCATAATGACGCCGTAAATCTCTATTCAACTTATTCGGATCTTTGATCCTGTTTTCAAGGACATAAGCTATGCCCACAAATCCCGCCAGGAATATGGATATTTCTTAAAATTGCAAACCAACTGCATCCACGGAATTACCATTCCGTGATATTTTTTCAACGTTCCCTGGGTGCTTTAAGCCCACGGTGGACCATAGCTTTGCTTTTTAGCTACTGGTGGTCGTTTCATTGACAAAAACTATGTACGGAAAACAGGGCAACAAACATTTCGCCATTATTTTTTCTGCCAAGTGCAATAACCTTAAGTTTAAAATATGTATAAAAAATATTTTCAAGATATTATTGGTTACCTCAATTAAGAAGCCATCATATGCCTATATAATTATTTAAAACACTGGTTTACATAAAATATTAAAAAAACCATCATGCCTCTTTTGGCGTTATTTTGCTGAATATTTTCTTTTACTTATCCCTGATCATTCATCGCGAATTATACTCAGATCAAGAAAAGTAAGGCATTTAACGTATTTGCAAGCCTGCCTATGTGAACAGTAACCTCTGTAATGAATATGCTGTTCATTTCACATTAATATCCTGATTTTTCCATAAATCAACTACATATTAATCGTAAAATCTTCGACCGTGTAGCTCAAAAATGTTATCAATTCTTTCTTGACATGCATTAAAATTTAATAATTAGATTAATTAGACAACGATTTATGTTACTTTAAGGAGTAATTCCCCATTTGAAAATTATAGTGTAAAGTATGAAGGCTCCACCACTTGGATCATTATAAATTTAAGCGATTTTCATACGCGACTGCTACTTTTTGTCATGAACCCAATCGAAGGCCACTCGAGCCTTCTTTGTCAAAAACAGTTCCATTGAACTGAAAGGAAGGATGTGGCTGTTTGCTCTCCTGTGTTTAGCGTGTGTGCAAAACACTCCAAAACCATACCCTATTATCCCTTCTTCCCATCACTTCTCCCTCAAGGCGCAGTGTTGTCCTCTCTCGGCATAAAAGAAAACTACCGAAGCCCTCCGTTCCACCATTGTTACGAAAATCGGGGAAAGAGGAGGGAAGGCTGAAAGAGGGTAAGAGTGGCACATGGGGGGATGGAAGTTTACCCTTGTGGCCCACTCTTTCCAAATCATCAATCCCCCACCTCCTGTGAACCCTCTTTTTCCCTCTCCCCCATCCTCCACTCCTCACCCTACACGACATACAAGAAACAACCCCTCAAACGCACTACGCTTCTACGCTAACACACTTCCAAGGCACAACTAAACCGCGTATCCCACCAACAGAGTCGCCCTCAGCGGAGGAATTTGTCTCCACAGCAAAGCCTACGCCTAGGCGTTGCGTTTAAATCGGAGAGAGAGCTGATTGAGCCCAGAGGACCTATCTTTCATGCTACGATGATTTGCGTCCCCGAATTATTTAAATGTTAAGAGTACGGATTTCAGCAATAAAAAAATAATGCTCAATCTTTATATGCACGACTCATTATTAACTAGGATTTATCAAGCAAATAAACGTCCTAGATGGTCCTCGGATGAAGACGTAAAAGAGAGATGCTATTTTACCCTGGGAAGGCCACTTATCGAATACACCGTGAGCATTTAGAACCCTGCACAAAATGATTTAATTTGCGGAGTAAATAAAATACAAAAGAAAGCTCCAGGCTCCGTTAAAAACTGCTACGAGTGAAAATAGGTGTTAGAGGGAATCAAAGATGATAGAGGGAATAGTTTGGGAGCCTCCAGAGACTCAGAGGCAACACGCTATTCTTAGATTATTTGAAAAATTCATATCAGCCGATTTTCCGTATGAAACGGGGGGTTTTACTTTGACCCCGAACCATATCACTAGGTATGAGATAAATACAATGCCAAACAGGTACAAAAATGTCTCCTTTCCACGCAAATTAGTGACAATAACAAGACTGGGCGTGACATTAAGACACTCTGTTAACCTGCATGTCACCTTTGTCCTCTAACCCTTCCTTTTCCTTTCCCTGAACGTGTCAGGTATCCTAATAATCCTTGCCACACACACTGGCTGCGTTGCGCAGAGTATGTAGATGCACATTAATATGTGCTAGTTAAACGATAAACTGTGCAGGATTAAAGTCCCAACAGAAAGGGCGAGACTTAATAATTATTTCACCTACACCATTCTAAAATCCTAAGAAGTTTTTTTAGGATACTCCAAGAAGTAACCTCCCTTCGAACGTCACTTCAATCGGCTTGCTTTGAACCGCAAGAAATGCGTTGAAAGTGCAGCGCGCGTGCTCTCTGCTTTATACGCAAAAGCACAAATATTTCAGTCCCATCACTCCTGGTTTCTAGATCGCTGTGTCTATCCCTACTCCGGTTTCAATCTAACTCCCATCTGCCGATCGCAACCCCCACCACACACCGTAGGAGATCCGTCTTCCTCCCGATGCACTCCACCCCTCTCTCACCCCCATCGTGCTCCACCTCGCCTTCCCGAGGACACTCTCACGGTCCCCCTGCTTCTCTGCGAGAGCCCTAATCTCCCACTCAACTCCCTGTCGCTGAACAGCGGTAGTGATTCCTGCCTCGAGTGGAGAGAGAGGAGCAGGTAGCCAATTATCGTCTGCTGATACAAGAGGTTTATTCATAGGGGACGGATAGGACCAACACTGCACAAATACACGAATGTTGGTAAACATGATATACTTTTTTATCAAAAGTACTCTCATAGGAAAAACTCACAATTAGTTTAAAACGTCAAGTAAGGTTGCTTGACATAGAAAAATAAACTATTCATCAAGAATTAAAGCAACTTATTACCATTACAGATGTTTACCTAAATATAAATGGAAACAAGTTATGGGACAGAGAGACGAATACGGTCCAATTGAGAGAGATTCTGGCTTCCACCAAAGGTTTCAAATTTTCAAACTCCGGAGCAAAACAAATTTTGAAATAGACAAGCATTTGTGATTTCCCATATCTGTTTCTGGAGACGTATTATAGTTGCATTCACTCAATAATAGATGGAGTTTTTACAGTGAAATTAGGGCCCCCTCTTTCTAAGCAAGTAATTATGTAAAATTCAAACATCAGTGTATAGAACCATTTTCCATCCCTAGACCTTGTTTGAATTTCAAAGTAGTCCTGGTAAGAATGAAATCGCACCCCAAAGATTTAAGTTTAGAGGTGTACAAGTCCATTCTTCCGGGATTTTACCTTGGATTCCCTTATCAGCAACACAAAGGCGACAATTATAAAACTAATACTCCATCGATAGTAATTGAAAAATAAAATTTTAATTATGTAATTTAATCAATACTGCTGATTGATATGGTGACAATTTTCAGACCTTCAACTTATTGAATGATATTTAGACGAAAAAACCTCGCATACACATTAAATATGAGAGCACTCATAATTAAAAATTTGCATCAAATAACTTTCTAAACATTTTCTTCGATTCGTTATTGTGTTCCTTTCATTATTTTATCCTCGGAGATTTTTTTCGAAAAGAGTAGTGCGTTTAACATCACAAAAATTAATCTGTTTAAATCCATCAACTAAAAATCTTTTCCAACTACACTAGTCGCATAAATATAGCACCAACCGATTTGAATTATGCATTTTCAAAATTCCGAACTTTATCCCTTTAGAATTGTAGTGGTAGAGTTGTTTATAATATAAGCCCCTTAGCGGTTACTTTCTGAAGCATATTTTAAAAAAATCCATATATCCTAAGAAAATAAGCAAGATTATTCATTATTTATAACTGTAAAATGACTTCCTGGATCTCAAAATTGAAAAAATATGAGTATTAATTAATGTAGGGTAATAGGTTTGTCAATTAAAATTGAACTAATGAGGACTAACGCGTACAATTATTAAAGAAACGTCGCTAGGTATGGACGCAAAAAAATAGCAAGAAATTAGAATGATATGCAAATTGGCCAGATTCTCACATGATATTTGATCTCACAAAGATATTCATAATAAAAGTCTGATAAATATGTACACTTAATAAACAAAATATATACAGATTCCTTGAAAAAAAATACTGAAGGAATTTTCAGAAAGAGTAGCAGATAGCCATGATACATTACTTTCTGGAAACATTTTATTGCACCACCGGGATTCTGGAACCCCACTTCAAGGTATCTTTTTCTTCGGTAGAAATGAGAGTGGAACCATTCCGCGAAAGTAATCGGACAGGGACGGAAGAATGAAAAATTAAATAAATTCTCCGCGCGCGGATATAATGGCCACCGTGGATCCGACGTCCCCAGAAGCTCAGCTTGGGCATGAATATCTCTCTCGGCATCTCCAAACCCAACACGCCCAGCGCCAATCCCTCTCACCCTACCAATCTTTCCTCCCTCTTCTCACACTCCCTGATCTCCAAAACGGAACCCCCGGCCGAGAGACGATGCCGTCGGGTGCATTTAATAAATGCAAATGTGCCACATCGCTGATTAGTTGGCCTGCCAAATACTGCGCATCGCAAGAGGCCTTACCCGGTTGGTTTCCGTTCGCTCTCCCTTCCGAAGAAGACGAACCAGCCAACCAACCCTCCCCGCTCATCTCCCGGGGCTCGCCGTCGAACATAAAAATAGGCGAGGGAGAAAAGGAAAACCAGGGACGGATCCGCTCAATCACGCCACGGCGATGAGAATGTCGTAATGCTTTTCCATGAACGGAGGACGGGTTGAAGGGGGGGGGGGGGGGGGGGTTACAGCCGCATGCAAATTCGGTTGAATCGGATAGCGGCAGGGGACAATAGATTACGATGAGGGCGGCCTATCCCAAATTAGTCATAGAGAAACGAAGCTCCATGCGTGATATATACAGTAGGAGCTGAGACGAAAAAGTGGAGTATTCGAGAAATGAAACATTGGTTTCTTTCAGATAATTCTATTGATGTAAGCATATTAGAGGTTGTTAGAAGTGATCAATAAATATAAAATAATTTAACGTCACTTTAAGGTAAAACTGTTCTTTTGACCAATTGCTCCAACCTGCTTGGAAGCATCTTCCAACCACCAGCTTTGAAAAAAAATAAAATTAGTTCGACATACTGAGCACATATGGGCTTATGAAATGGGTAATTTTCACATTTTTCGTACGGTTACTACACATAGGCGTATAAATTGAAATTTTGAAGAATCATATGATGTATGAAATGGAATTCAGACTATATTACGACAGCTTTTGTTGATACTTAGTTTAAAAAATGTATTTCCAACGTATGCGATCTTATTTGAGCTTATGTGACAAGGAGGAGAATAGAATACAGAGTGAAAGGAAACACGTTATTTTACGTTAAGCTCAGAAATTCTGGAAGCATTTAAATAACATAATAATAAGTACGTTTGTAAGTTATCATGCAAAAAAAGCATGGTTTTATGTTTACGTATAATACAGTATTACAGTATTACGGAGGAGCTGATAATAATTTACTATCAGTTTCACAGATTCAACGCCCTAAATAGGCAGTGCGTTTAAAAGTATCCTCTTTTTATGAATCCTAAATGAATTTCTTATCTTGCAGCTGCAGTTATTTGATGCAGTTCAACACCGTCAAAATTGACGTATTATATCTGAAAAAAAACTCTATTTTCCTCTCAAATATTGATATCATTTTTCCCTCATACCAAATGGAACTGATGGCAAAGTTAATAGATAAAATAAATTTTAGAAGCATGTGAGAAGGGAATTTCATGAGATACAAACGAGAAAAGAAATATTTTATGAAGTTGAGACACCCAATCGCGAGGAGGAAACAAATCTAGGCACCTCCACCATCACTGAGGAGCGCCAGGAGGCTGGCTCTCCATGTTATTGCAGCGGCGGACCGAAGAGTCACTTTTCCTCCTGCATGATCGACAACTGTGAAAGGTGCCAGAACTTTAATTACACGCACATCCTTCGAGAGAATCCAAAGCGAGACTCTCTCTCTCTCTCTCTCTCTCTCTCTCTCTCTCTCTCTCTCTCTTACATGAGACGTGACTTCCCCTAAAAAGGAACGCGTTTCATTCGATCCGACTCCGCGAGGCACTCGTCTCATCAAGACTTTGGCGCGATCCGAGGAAGAACTGTTGGAATGGAGGGGGTGGAGGGGAAGAGCGAATGGGAAAGAGGGTGAGGCAGATGGAAGAAAATAAATAATCCGAACGGAGGAGGAGGAGAAATACGTACTTACGAAATAAAAAAAATAAGATCGGAATCTTATCCGAGACGTCCGCCCGTCAAGTCCCTGATGATATATATTGCCGTGATAGGTCGTTCGCTCTGCGACCCCGCTCGGATGAAATAACAATTAATTGCGGAGGTGCCCCCATCGACTCCCACAGCTGAGCATCACGGACGGGAGGTGGAGGAAGACGGGAAGTTTTAGGGAGGGGAGGAAATGTAAGATTGTAAGGGAAAGATGGCTGGAGGTGCGTTCGTAGCATTTCTTTTGTTCGACCGTTGGGAAGAGATCGCTGAAGTCCCCGGAGGCGACTTGGATCGGCCCGGCAATTCCAACTACCATCCGCTCTCGCGAGAGGGCAGCATCGTCCGGATGAGACGGAAAGGAAGGGAAAGGGAGATACACTCCCTACGCCCTGTATCGCAACCGGAGGGCCGCCCGCCCGCACTGGGGGCCCTAGTTGCGGGTCCTTAGTGAGGGCGGCTTCCCTTCCCCTTCCCGCCGCCCCCCGAGTGCTTTAATTGCCCCGTCAGTCGGAGGTGAGGCTGGCGAGGAGGAGAGGCGATGGAGGCTGTGCAGCGAGAGTGGGAGGTTGGAGAGAGAGAGAGAGAGAGGAGCAGAGGAGGAAGACGATTGACGTGTGACGTTGATGAGGATGAGGTCGGACGGGAGTTTTCAGGGAACGGGGGCGTCGGTGGAGGCCCCTTCGAGATGTATGGCAGGGGGGGAGGTAGAGAGGGAATGCCCATGGTGGGCACGAGCGCAGGTAAGGAAGGGGGGGGGACAGGCCGGCCTCAAAATCCTCCTGGCATCTCAGTCGGCAGGTGAGGCATATCAACCTTGGACAGAACGGGGCAGGCATGTACTCGATGAGATATTAGTAACCGCACTCATATTCCAAATGACTTTATTTCGACGAATTTCTTTGGAGATTTTAATAAGATTTTCCACCTATTAAGTTAGTTTTAGATGGAGAAAAAATTACCTCCACCGAATCTTTCAATATCTCCGGAACATTAACTCCTTATATGATTCCATTCTTCAACTGTAAGGGCCGATTTTATAATGCCTGGTAAAGCATTTTCTCAAGATGTATATCAATGTGTACATAATTTTGGTATTATGTTCATGAAAAAAATCTAAATTTGGCAAAATGTAGTTGATGGTGTAAATATCAGGAGTATTAATTAGGTCAAATAAAATATTGTAAAATTTCTACCAACGTTTCGGATATTTATTTATCCATCCTCAGGGCTACAATGAAATGAAACATAATGGAAAATGTTTTCTACAATATTTTTTTATGACGAAATGGTTTAAATAAATAATTAACAGTCATTAACTGAAGACGATGAAAACTGGATATTTTCCTCACAAATGAGTACTTTCATGCAATACCAAAAGAAAAATGCATGCCTGTTCTTATTTTCATCACTTTCTGAATATATTTTATCGTGAAAAGCCACAGGCTTAATTTTCTTCTGCCTGAATTGAAGAATTTCTGAAGCAATAGGCCATGGGACAACTTATGATTCCCTTGTAAGCGAATATCCCTCGGAAAAATTCTGATTTGCAACCTATTTCCCAGGACTCAATCTTTAGTAGTGCTGTCTCCCCGGGTGCTGTTATCTCTGTCATATAGATGTAGCTACACAATCAAGACTGGGCATTATTTCAAATGCATCTATTTGAAATAAATTTCATAAAAGTATTTTATTTAAAAAAAAAATAGTTGAGGTATTTGTTTAGTATTTTAAATTACTGTAAATACTACTGTTATATATTTGGAGCCCAAATTCCACTTGGTGAATTTTGCACCCAGTGCTGTTCAGTGGAGCCAAGGTGAATTGATGTTAATTTAGAATTAATATCAATTTTAAATAATTTCGGATTAATTTGAGTAGCACAATTCAAGAATTGAGGCAAACATCACCAGCAAGGGCGCAGTTGGTGTTCTGCATTGCGTCCGTTGCGTCTATGTTTCAAGTGTTCATCAGCTATTAGAATCACGAATGTAAAACCCGCGATAAATGCTTCGTAGAATCGCCGGTGTCACAAATTAATGAGGGAGAACTTGCCGAATCTCTTCTCTGAGCACGAGGTAAATTCAGTTAATTCGAAACAAAGGACATGCGTAATGGTTCTATTCGGCCTAAATTTTGGCATTATGGTTTCCTAACTCCCCCGGTTGTCCAACCTAGTGCATTAGTTCCTTGAAATCATTTCCGGAGAAATCGCCACTGTCAAAAACGTGGAAAGCTGAGAATAAGTGCGTTTTGTGAATGAATCCGAAACTCTTAGATTTAATTCCACATCAAAGTTTTCTCAAAACTAATTTCTGTAGTCTCCTAATAATTAATTTGAGGGTTGATTGTTCTTCTGGCGTATTTAAATTGCAAGGCTTGCATTCTGTTCATATGTCCTCCGTTTTAACTAATAATAAAAAAGTATATTTATTTATTAGATTTTCGTACTTCGAAGTGCTCACAAAGAGCGTTCATGATGTCAAATGGTCGGAGGAAGATTAAAATAAAATTGCGTAGTGGGAGGGGTATGAGTCATAGAGCGGAAGGTGTTTGTTCATGTGTGTTTGCACTAAAAGTCCTACTCATGATCGTACACGTACGTTTCGCATTATAAATCACAAAAAATAGATCTTTCAAACTAGGAAGATATATTACACTTGGCTAAACTAAAAAAATAAACGGAGCATAATGTTACGATCTTCAAGTTCAGGCAGATGCCCAGGCAATTATTTACATAGGTTGTACATTAGGGTGGACCGAAAAACACGAAAGTGTCCGAATCAAATCTTAATAGTGCGGAAAAGTTGTTACTCGTCACCCTGATCACAAAGAAAGAAAAATTTTCGAAATCGGACCATTTCTTCCGGTCGCACATCTCGTTCGAAGTTTTGAAAAATCGTAAAAAAATATGACTTTTTTAGGGATTTTTTGAAATAAGTTAAAGTAATTGGATTACGTTCAAATTCGGTATGTGGCCTCTTCTAAAGAACCTCTGTCTTAAAAAAATATGTAATACCCCTTATCTCTTTCTTTTAGGGGGAGGGTGAGTCGCTCATCGCGTTCAAATTATCGAAAAATCGTAAAAAACATGACTTTTTTCGGAATTATCTCTTTATGAGTTACAGTGATCGGATTGCGTTCGAAATCGGTATGTGGCCTCTTGTAAAGGTCCTTTGTCTTTTAAGAGAGATATAATTCCCGTTCCCCCTTCTTTTATAGGGGAGGGGCATGTATCTTAAATATGTGTGACCTTTCGGTAGGCGTACGCTTATTTTTGAAAATTGGTTTTTCTTTTGAATTCGTCCCTTCAAAATAGTTGTTTTGGTGAGAAAACAAATACATTTCAGGCTGGTTGATGTGCGACTACTCATAGCCGTGCCTAAGGGGTCAAATTACAGGTGCTCTAGAATAAGTGGATTTCGATTCAAGACACACGTCTTTACAGTAATTCGCTGATTGTAGAGCTCCGCAGGGGCGAATATTTTAACCATTTTTCCGCTCTGAGCGCTCCCCCCCTCTGTCCCCACCCTTTCTTTCTCTTTGTACTTCCTCGTGCACTTCTGAGGGTAAATAAATGGTCAAGGTTATCTGATTACCAGGATGTGTTTAATTAACACATTTGAAGATACAACGTGTGAATACGCAATTCAGTTCCGGTCTCTTGATGTAGATGGTTTGTCATACTTATGAATTAATGTTGACTTTTTGATGTCAGGTAGGGACTTCCGGTAGGAATTTACGAATATGAGCAATTCTTGAAAGGCGACCTCTTTTTGTGTTATTGTTCTGTTGAAATCGGACATAAGTTTTACGCCTCGCTCCGCATGGTCATTGACCACTCTAAGGTAAGTAGCAATTTGCTTTCCCATTTTGTAATCCTCTTTTTCAGCCCATTCAGTCACAGGGTACTCTAAAAACGCTTGACTAATTCCTAGTATTTGGAAACATCTGGCGGAGCTAGTTGTGGTTAAGTCACCAAGTGTCATATTGGGAACATCCTTCAAGTGCACCTTCTCTTCTTTAGCGGTTCCTCTGAACCTTCATTATTGAGAATACCGGTGGCAACTTGCGTTTTGTCTTCTTCAGTGAGTTTCTCATCAACCATTCTTCACTGATCCTCTGATTTTTATTTATTTATTTAATAATAAATCCAAAAACAGTCAAGATGACCTTTACATCGGATTATTAACATTAAATGACTTTACATAGAACAACAAAAAGAAAAACCAATAAGTTATCGAAACATCATCTCGTAAACAACTCATCCGTTGTGACATATAGGTGGAAAGAAGATAGGAAGGGGAATTTAGATAGGAAGTCTGTTAATAGCGGTTGTGAAAGTTGGAAAAGAGGATGTAATGTCAATAGATGGGGTATTAAGGGAATTGTAGGTAAGAGGTAGCCGGTAGGTAAGGGATCTCTGAGTCACTGATAAACGGGAGTGAGGTAGATGAAATAGGAAAGAGTTCCTTGTTTTACGTGAGGGGACCCGGAGAGAGAACATTGATAGAAGGTCGTTAGACCAGAAGCGGCCGTTCATGATTCTATGGAAAAATTTGAGGTCACTAAGTGTGCGGCGACGTTGCAAGGGAGCGATATCAAGTTTTGAGAGAAGATCATGCTTGGTAAGACTACGAAGAAAGGGGTTGCGGTTTTTCACAATGCTGATGAAGAAGTTAAGAGTACTATTAAGAATTTTTAGATTTGTGGGACAAGCTTAGGACCATATAGGTGAACAATATTCTATAATTGGAAGAATACAGCCGGAAAAGATGGATTTCAGAGTCAGGGGACTTTGAATTTCTGTGAATCTGTAAAGGAGTCCAACTAGAGACATGGCTTTTGAAGAGATATTTTTAATGTGAGGGGCGAAAGTCAGCTTGGAGTCAAAAAGTACACCAAGATCATTACAGGATATAACTTTTGGAATTTGTTGGTCAGAGAAACTATAGGAGGAATTAACAGGATTGGTGCGCAATGTAAAGGTCAGAGATTTGGATTTTATGGGATTTACCTTAAGCTTCCAGGTAGATCTCCAATCTGAAATGGTAGTAAGGGCATCCTGAAGGGCAGAGCCATCGGCGTGGCTGTCAACTCTCCTGAATACCTTGCAGTCATCAGCATACAGAAGAATGTCACAGCCTCGTGAAGAAAGGGATTGGGTGATGTCATCAATATATAGGGCGAACAGAAGGGGGCCAAGTACACTGCCTTGCGGGACACCGGAGGTTACTTTGAGGGATGGAGAGGAGACACCGTCAAGAATTACTCTCTGAGATCTATTTGATAGGAAGTCAACGAGAAGACGAAGAAAGCTGACGTGAATGTTGAAGCGGTTTTTAAGATCATCCGTCTTCATCTTTAAATCTACACCACCGATAATTCCTAACCTCGGTCCGCGTTTATCACACAAGAAAAGTATTTCTTCCTTCCAAGCCTTTTTTCTGCTTTTTAGTTACATCATTTGCCTTTTTTTCCAGCTGTTCCATCGCATCATTTTTGCTCAAGTCAAACATAGAGTCATAGAGCATACTCTGAAACATTTCTTTCTTAGCCATCACGGCTACACTTGGCAGTTTATTAGTGGAGGTATTCTTATGGAGATTCCTCCATTCCTGATAAAGCGACTCAAATTTTTCAATAACCCTAATGTCTTGGATACGGGGAATTTAGGTTTTGTTCCACAGTTCAACAACTTCTTTCATTGCAATCCAAGCTGCGTCCCGGACGTCATGATTTTTTCTCATGTAATAAAAGAACACACACAGTACCTCACGTATTGTTGGAAGCTTTGATAATACGTAAAGCTCCATAGATTCTTTTCCAACAAGGTCAATCACAGCTCCACTCCGCATCCACGCCATTGTGTAAACAAACTGTTTTACATGAAATAAATTTCTACGCAACCAAACACTTGCAAGGGAAACACCTCACTGAACTTGTTTGGCCAAAAGAGAAGAGACTGCGATTCTCTTTTCTATGTATTCACTATGTCAAGGCAGAGAAACACAGGACTGCCGATAATTTAACCCCATCCCACAGGGCTCAAATGATTAGCTTGGAAGGATAACAGGAGATACCAAAATGATTACAAAGCAATGATTTAATATGCATCGTATCACTATATACTAAGTTAGCAGTTTTGTATCAAACCACTACACCAAAACACATTCATAAGATAGCAGAACTATCCGGTTATTAGCTTTTCGGTGTCTGTTCAGAGTGAAAAGAACACTCAGCGAAGGAAAACGAGCGTAAGAGTAGGCTGAATTGACGATAAAAAATATCAAAAATCGTCGGGGGCGACCATCGCCCGTACGGCTGCTTGGTCGGTATGGAGTAATATTACTCCATGATGGCTTCAAGATACGGAAAAATGGTTAAAATGTTCGCCCCTGCGCAGCTCTACAATCAGCGAATTACTGTAAAGACGTGTGTCTTGAATCGAAATCCGCTTATTCTAGTGCACCTGCACTTTGACCACTTAGGCACGGCTATGGGTAGTCGCACATTAACCAGCCTGAAATGTATTTGTTTTCTCACCAAAACAACTATTTTGAAGGGACGAATTCAAAAGAAAAACTAATTTTCAAAAATAAGCGTACGCCTACCGAAAGGTCACACATATTTAAGATACATGCCCCTCCCCTATAAAAGAAGGGGGAACGGGAATTATATCTTTCTTAAAAGACAAAGAACCTTTACAAGAGGCCACATACCGATTTCGAACGCAATCCGATCACTGTAACTCATAAAGAGATAATTCCGAAAAAAGTCATGTTTTTTACGATTTTTCGATAATTTGAACGCGATGAGCGACTCCCCCTCCCCCTAAAAGAAAGAGATAAGGGGTATTACGTATTTTTTTAAGACAGAGGTTCTTTAGAAGAGGCCACATACCGAATTTGAACGTAATCCAATCACTTTAACTTATTTCAAAAAATCCCTAAAAAAGTCATATTTTTTTACGATTTTTCAAAACTTCGAACGAGATGTGCGACCGGAAGAAATGGTCCGATTTCGAAAATTTTTCTTTCTTTGTGATCAGGGTGACGAGTAACAACTTTTCCACACAATTACGATTTGATTCGGACACTTTCGTGTTTTTCGGCCCACCCTATTGTACATGGAGGCAGCCGGAAAATCTTGACTGGAGAGAATTGATGTAGATATTTTGAATTAAAAATAATCTAAATGACGTTACCCAGTAGTAAAAAGGAGAAAAGGTTTTAGAGATCTCCCGATTCGATCATAGGAGGAAGAACTAGGGGCAGAAACGACTTATTGCTAGTCTTAATTGGAATTTAAGAGGGTGTTCGGCGATAGAGTAGGTTGTGTGTGACTTAGGACTTCGGGTCAATGCTAAATTTTGTGACAGAGAGTACGAAAATGAGTTCTTCTGTTGTTGAGTTCCTGCTGTTAGTTTTGAGTATTAGCCTTTTCCAGTTGAAGTCTTTGGTATCAGCCTAATTAAAATGGATGACTTTTAACTGTTTTGACATACGTTTTGTTTTGCACGTAAATTTCAATCTCATTTACACCAGTCTGTTTCCTAAATCGATTTAAGGTCTTTATCGGCAAGTCCTCGAAGTTGTTCCTTGGGAGATGCTACAGGATGTTCTACCCCAGTAGAAGCATTTTAATCTCATATTGAATCATGTGAATGAATTTTCTTACTGCTTATTCTGATGAATCATCTTGAAATGATTTGTTTTAGATAGATATGTCTCCACAAACTGAAATATTATTTAACTCATGAACCCGTTTCTATATTAAATATATATTGCAGTGTGCTTTTTCTGATATTTTCACTGTGAACTAAAAATTATTTTTAGAATTGTAATGTTTTTTTAAGAAATTGAGAAATGTAGGTATGTATTTCCCTATTTAAAAAAGTACAACAGAATCCTAACCCCGGCTCCTATACATTTTACCTATATTACGCCAAAAGTCAGAGACAGAATTTGCCTTTATAGTGCGCATCTACGTTTTAATACACATACTTCTCCAGCTCTTTGGCTTTGGTCAGGAATAGCAAGATAAGAACAAATAAATCCAGGATTCACATTATGATGCAACCATACATTCTTAGTCTATCTCTTTCTCGCGATGATGATCCCAATCAAAGTTCGACGAATTGCTCAGAGAGGATTAGATCCTTACATGGGTACGTAGCGTGTGCGAAACGACTGATTATTATTATTAATGGTATTGAACTAGGAATCCCATGATTTTTTTGTTATATACTGATATATGGTACAGATGAAGGATATCACTTCATCTGTACTCCTCCCCTCAGTATAACCAAACTTTGTTACATACATTCATTTTTCTGTCAATAATACGTGATGTCTTTATATTTTGCTGGTATTAAACACTTCCTATGTCCAACTGACTGAAGGTAGTAAGTTCAGCTAAGAACATTCCGATTGATTAATATCTGTAAACTCCACCTAATATTAAATGAATGTAGTTAGATACTATTTACAATATGAATGATTCAGTAAAACATCCGTGTTGCAAAGTATTAACTAGGTACAGAGTTTCCGTTGTCTCGGGCGTGACTTCGTGGAATATGCTTAGTATTGTAAATGATAAGTATATCTTAGTTTTCCATGTAGATTAATTACAACAAGACGACTTAGGTTGCCCTGATGTCACCTGATGATGACGAGCATCGTCGAAACCTAAGTCGTCTTGTTGTAATAAATCTATGTGGAAAAACCAAGTTATAAGGATCATTTTTAGGTACAGAATGTTAAGGAACAATAAGAAAATGTAAGAAGGATAACAAACTATGCGTCTTCTACCAACTGGATGAGGTGCTTGCGAGTTTGGATGAACAAGAATATTACAGTCACTGGCGAGAGCATATATTTTAATAAAAAAAAGAGAATAAATTACAAAGCTTTCCTCTTTAACCTGGTACAACAGCCGCGAGCTCTTTCTGACTTCAAAGTACATAATTTTCTGAGCTGGCGTTGACGCATTCCACCATCGTAACAGCGTTTGATTGCCGGCTACTCAAGGGATTGACGCAGTGATCAACGAAGCCGCAGTCACGCGGCGAAGGGGGGTAGACGAGGGCAAAAGAAAAACTTTCACCGACCCGTTGCACGCAAATAACCACTTGGTATACATCACTTGATGTGATTTTCGCACATTCTCGGGGAGCTTCCCACAGACTAGCACCCCCGAACAAGCGCAGTCGGTCACCTTGGCTCTGCCATCCTCCTCCCCGTCCAACCTGCTCCCCTACCAACTCCCACTCCGATCTTTGTCCTCCCCCATCCCCCGCAAGCGGTGCCAATCCCCTCAGGCGCCACACCGACCACTGACCACCTTCTCATCAACGGCTATCTTCTCCCACCACCACTCCACCTTCCTGCCTTATAACTCCAGCCTTCCCAACTGATGCGAGCCACTCCCCATAAACACAAGCGCGGCCGAAGCTATGTCCGCCGCCCGCGACGAAGGGAGAAGTGGTAACTATTCACATAGATATGTGTACATATAGTGACTATGCATAAAGGTATAATAACAAAAATTTCATTGGTATAAAGTGGTAATTCAGTGCTAGAAAATGAACGAGGCAGGGCAAAAATAGACAAAGAATTTTCGAGTCGCTAATAAACTCATCTTTGACGAGGGATGGCAAGACGATTCATTGAACATTGAGAGTCACTTTTCCCTCAACCCTCTTCCCCCTTTCCTTGAGATGATACGAGTTGTGAACAGAAAAATAGTCTTAATATTTACAAGTGCGTCCTTTTCTGTATGTTTAAATGTGTTTGACTGTCAAATATTGGCTAAACATATATTTTACCATTGAAAACTTGTGGTGTAATATTTCAATGGCAACATTTCGTTAATACCACGCACAACAATGGTTTTTAACAAGAATAGTACCGGCTTTCCATCCCCAAAGCTCAGGTTTGAATCTCGGCAGTGCCGGAAAGTTTTCAATGGATGTTCTGAGGAGAGCAATGCAAATCCAGCACTTCCTCTGTCGTGTGATACATTAAACTTTGGTACCCATCACACTTTCGTTATGAGTAGGCTAACTTCAACGCCAGGTTTCTCTCCAACCTTCCCTTTTCCTTCAAATAATCCCACCTGTACCAACCGACCAAACGATCTTTAATGGCGCAAATGATCTCACCTGTCGGTCACCACCCCGAATCACCAACCCACCAGCCAAGAGAGAAGTAGTAACTGTGTGTATATGTATATATATATAGAGGGCGATCGCTGTCTCTGACGGAGGGTAACATAAGACGACTGAACGGCGCCGATCATTACAGTTTAATCACGGGGAGGAGAGCCTCGGGCGGAGGAAATAATCGACGGGAAAAGACGATTGGTCGGGGCACGGAGAAGGGAAGGGTGGAAGATGGGAGAGAATTGAGGCACAAGGTGGAGAGGAAGGCTACGTCGATACCTACTCGAGTGCAACCGAGGGTGGACGTAAAAAAATAACAACACGATACACTTCGGGAAAAGGGAGGGAATGGCGGAGTGGAGGAGAAAAAAAATTATGATAAAACGATCCGGGGCACGCCCACCGCTCTGCCGGCCATCGCTCAAGGAGCGGCCGAGACAAGACGGGATCGGCTGCTCGGAAAGAAAGGCCAGTCATTTGAGGAAAAATTAGTGATCTTCCTCCTCCAGCCGCGATACACAACGCACTCTCTCTATTGAAGGGTAACGTCGACGAAAATTAATGCGGACACAATTAAGATTGACTTCTATCCGGGGCAGAGGTTCGATGAAGACTGATCGTGATGGCTATCATCATCAGCTCCATTGGCATTCTGTTTTTGTATCCCACGGGGTTTTGGAGGAAAAGATAAACCTGTTTACACTTAGTGACAGGGTTTTACTCGAAGTATTCGAATTCAGATCGGAATAAGTGTACTCAGACAGGACCAATGACCTTTTGAACCTCGAGAAAACTGATTTACGTCACAAAGCCTCCGCATTAATCACTTCATTTTGTACCCTAACAATGGTGATATCCTTCACTTAACTCTCCACAAGTTGGTCCAATAAAATTTTTGCTACGCATAGTGCTATGATGTGCGATAGTGTAGTGGGGTATAAAAAATCTTTTTTGTGGAAAAGGTTGTTAAAACATGGAAGATAGCGATGAAAATCGCTCTGCATTCATCAGACAGTCTTTATATATATTCATGTAAAACAAATGGATTATTCATTTTGGAAATTTCGACCATTTCACTAACTCTTAGGCATAAACAGAAAATTGATGTTGTTGCCATTTGAATGTCATGGTCCATTTGTATATTCAACAAAAATAATAAAAAATGTTTGTAAGCTCAAAATATCACAGGGTTAAATTTTTGAATTGGAAAAGAATAGTAATTCCATGAGTTGATTTAACTAATGCGTTCCCTAAAAACACTCAGACCATTGAAGATTAATGTGCCCAAAATACGATGGAAACAACGCAGGAAAAAAAATCTAGCACGTGGATATTTTTATCCAGCATCTTCGTTTAACGAAGAAATGTAATAGGGATAATATTAGCGCGATGGAAATAAATGAAAGTGCCGAATGCCATCTGTGGAACTAATCAGCATTTGATGCACTAGAGCCTTCTCAAATTTTTTTCATTCAATAATGGAGTCGATGAATAAGAAAAAAAGGTTCCTCGGTGGGGATTTGTGCGGCGAATGGAATAATTTCTGATATCAAGGCTAACTAGTAGGTGGAGACGTAATGGCGAGACGGTAAATGGGAAAAGGAGATGACGGGTGCGCCCTGGGCGGTATTAAGACCCGGCACTCCGAGAGAAACAGAAAGAGAGGCAGAAAGATATCCTTCTGCGCTGGAATCGGCCACGAGAGCATAAAATTCGAAAATAAAAGGCAGGGATACGTTTTCCTAATTGAAGGTTACGTGTAATGAGATTGACAGATCGCAAATCGCCTATAAAAAAAATGAATCTATCAAACTGACATGCGGTCTTTTTTTTTCTCCGATGAGGGAAATGATATTGAGTATAGCTCTGAACTGAACTCCTGCTCTGAAGGGAGGCTTTACCAGAGTGATGACGGAGACCCCAATTAATGTCGGAAACATCACTTAAAAACTACACTGGATATTTCGGGAATATAGAAACAGTAACTACAATCACATTTAACGTCAAATAAAGAGAACTAGAGTCTGGTACATTACCGCTCTATCCTCAAAATGAAGAGAAATTCAAACACTAACCTTGACCAATAGCTCTTTCTCAAACAATAAACGCAGAAATTTAATTCAGTTAATGGCTTAGTTCATAAAAAACTTAGAAAATCTTAAACCTAGTCAGAATATTAGACAATTAAATTTGCTACTTTTACATAAAAGGTTAACATTTTTTCAATTTAGTTATCAATAGTCAACAATCCGAAGATCCGTTTGCCGCAGCTCACTACTCCACTCTCCTCTCTGCCAACCGCATCTACCCTATACAGTCTTACTATATTTTGACGTCCTTCACTACTTTCCAGATGTATTCCATTCTTGCTCTTCCTATCTCATTCTTCTCATTCATTTCTCCATCCAATGTTGATTTCATTAGGCTGTTGTGTCGAAAAATGCGTCTAATATGTTTTCTTGTCCGCAGAGTTTTCTTTATGCTTCATTTCTCCCAACTCTTCGCATTATTTCTTCCTTGGTGATTCTCTCCGTACATTCGCTCCTCATCATTCTTCGATAACACCACATATCCATTGCTCCCATTCTCTTTTACTCTGCAGCTGTCGATGTCCAGATTTCACTGTCATATAAAATCATGCAACAAATAATAGCTTAGACGGGGTACTTCCTTACTTATATGCTTGTGTTAATAGCTGTCATCTGACTACTCTTCTTGAGTAATGGAGGAGAAGCAGCTTTTAAACTGATCCTCTCAATTTTGTTATATGCGAGAATTAATGATTACACATGGGCATATATCCCTTAAAAGCAATACTAATTTTCTTTAACCATTTGAAGAAGAATTTACCTAGGGTTCTCAATCTAAGTTTAATAATATTTTCAGCCTTATTATCCTCATACCATTTTGAAACTGGTTTATTATTAATGGACTTGAACGTATTTTACTATCCAGATCCTCCAATGGTTTTACGATCTATTGCACACATTGACACAACACACAGAATTCTTGAATCCCAAACATGCCTGTGATTTTGAGGTGTTTCGGAAATATCGCTTGCCTAAAAAATTACAATTTAGATCCGGTCATAGAATGGAAGCCACCATGGACAGTCAACATATTATGTCAAATGTTAATGAATTAAATGCATTCCATAGCATTTATTTACCTTCAGATATAATAATTAAATAACCGCAATCAAACCATCGCTTATTCAATCTATAACTAATCCTCCCATTAAATACTGGCAACATTTGAAGATATTTGTTTCGAGTTCCCAACAATTGATAATACCGACTAGCATTATACGTAATTCTAAAGCACTTAGGTCACAATGCACGTAAATCACGATCTCCAAAACCCTAGAGTCTCTTCAAAAATAAATATGACTTTCGATACCCGTTTTAAATAATTCTTCCCTATTCCAAGCAAAGTAATAATATCTACGCAAAATATTAACCCACACTTATAAACAGTGGTTTAGAGTAGCCCCTAACATGTTTTGGATAGCAAAAGTTGCTCCAAACCTCTGCTCGCATCGATACAACATCTCAGGCGCGTCGATGTACCATCAATTTGAAATAGTCTCCAGATTTTTTAATTGCCTTTGATTTTTGATAGCATTAGCCATTACTAAGAGCCTATAGATATCTATTTGTATCAGACAACCATCTCGTTTGATTCATGCCGGTATGTGAGTTGGCAGAAGACATGTATCAGAGGTTTATAATATTTTAGCACAGTAAGTCATGGACAATATCAGCAATGGATTTTGTCAAAAGATCGGAAAATCAGTAGTAGAAGAAAAAAATCCCCGATGATGAAGTGATGTACGGAGGAATACTATTGGATTTACCCTGAATATGTACTAAATGCAAATACTTTACCCCACTTTTTAAGTGATAGAATTATAACCGTATAACTGCTATAGATGTTTCGAGATCAACTTTGGACCCGCGTACCTTCAAGCTCAATTTTCTCTACCTTCAAAATCCTACCCCTGTAGTGTGATGGTGCAGCCAACTCCGACATACCCCCTGATGATTCTTGTCTCAGTCATTAATTGAATGGCTCTCCTGAATCAAAAAATAGGATATAACATCCTATTTTTGGGTTGCCAAATCCAACAATTTCCTTCAGTGCATACTTTTTTGCGCAACTGGTTAGGAGCAGAAAAATACATTCAGCATTATTGTTTTACGGAAACATATTAATACTCGTACAGGCAATAAAACAAAATGCTTAAGAACAGCCAATAAATCAATTGAAACACTGCACAAGGCCCTTTGTTCATCATAAAGCAATAAAAATTAATATTAATGATAGGATGGCGAAATGATCATTTAAATTGCCTACGACTTAGCACAACACAAACAGAAAATATTATCACCGTGCCAGTTATTTGAAGCTACTCAGAATGAGGGAACACGATGAATATTCTCCACACTGTCAGTAAACCGATATTTAAGATACCTAAGTAAAATTTAACGGAGAGTTTTTATGGATTATTTTCATTTCACTTAGTTTGCCGACACTCACCGAGGAGAAGGATCGAAGCAGACCGCGAGATAGATGTAGTCTGCCACTGGCATTACCGTGGAGGGCTCCTTCCATGGATTCAACAACACGAAATACCCTGACTTTATATATAGCCCTGATTAAAAAAAAAATATTCCTGGAAAAAGAGACGCACGATTATTTAACGCTCCTGTGGATTAAGCGCACTGGTTGGCAAAATAATGGTCTTATACAATTCAATTCTTTTCTTTACATGCAACCTTGGCCAGCGTCAATAACTTTTAGCTTCCCTCAAAATTACTGAAAACATCTTTCTATCGCATATCTGGCGTCATGTGATTGTAAATGAACTAAATTAAGGGCCTAATTAAGTTTCTCCCACTTGACCTTTGAGAGCTCCCTAGGAAGTTCCGTAAGCAAAGCTATGTCACCCTGCCGGCCTCAGTGGCGGCTATGTGACGTACTCTTCGCCTAACTTGTAGGTCGAGGGTTCGAATGCCGGTTTGACGGTTTTACGGTACCCAGGGAATGTTTTTATGTGTTCGTCTAATTAAATATAATAAATTAGTCGTAATTGACGCAAACCGTGGTCAATACAGAAATTATGATGAAGAGCGTAATTCACCCATCAAAAAAATCACCGGCACCGATCAAAGAACATATTGGAATAGGTCGTGTATTTTAAAAAATCACCAAATACTCATAAGTTGTGAGCACAAGATTTTAAACGCGTATGGCACGAAGAGAAGGAAACGGACAGGGAGGGTTGAGGAGGACGAGGAGGGTGAGCGGGCAACGGAGTGGAGGGGTGGTGGTTTCGGAGGGTTTGGTCGCGGATAGGGTCTTCGGCAGAGTGTGGAGGGGAAAACACAGGGAACGAGAGAAGTAGGTTGGAGTGTGGCAGGGGGTGCCGGAAAAGGGCAAGGGAACAGGGTGAAACCCAAGGATCCCATACCACGGCCATCCCCAAGTTTTTTGTTGAGGTGGACATTAGAAACACAAGAGAAATGGACACCCTAATGATGAAAAGGGAGGGAGATCATCAGAAAGCCATTACCATGGGCCTGCGGACTATCCAGGAAGGAGAGACTGGGAGGAGCTGGATCACTGAGGGGGAGGGGATGAAATGGAGGGAATAAGGGAGGAGGAGAAGAGAGGGAAAGGGGGGGAAGAAGAGTTGGAAGCATGATGACTGGGCGGAGGAAGGAATTTCTGTTCGATGGGGTGGGTTTGGAACGTGGGGGAGTGGGGTAAGGGAGGAGAAATATGGGGTAGGAGAACTGCTGGAGGAGGGTTTAAGGCTCGAATGAGGATTCGGGTGGATGAGCTGAGGACTTGTACGTAATAATAAAGATGGATCGCTCAAGTTCGTGAAAGTATAAGAGTGATTAGGGAGGCAAGTGCACAACATTTGAAAGGGGTAAGGTGACTTCGTTTAAAAAGAGAGAGAGTGCAATATGCCTGAGTCATCCACGCGAAAGGTAACAAGTATGTTTGAGTGGCTTCAAACGTGTTCGAGATATTAAAGAATAGGGGTCCACTTGGGAATCGGTAATAATTAATAATAATAGCCATCGTACGGTCAGAAGGTATAGGTATTGAAAACTTGTTGTGTAATATTTGCGTTATATAATGAGTGCATCATTTCATAAAAAAGCCCGCACAACGACGGACTAAATTAACGTGACACTTTATGATGGTCTACAGGTAAAATTTTGAGCATGCATTTTTTCGCAAAGAATCTCTGGCAGCTCTTTCGAATTACTTAAAAAACGGCCCGAGGTTACCTGATAGCATAAGAAAAGTTCACGCAGAGGTAGTACGCACAGCGCCTTAAAGTTAACTGCTCACAAAAGTGTTCATATATGGGCATAAAATGCAATATAACTTGAAGAAATGAAACTAATAGACCATTTATGGACGGACAGTGTTAAATAATGCATTAATGACTTAAAACTATAGGCTTAAGACAGGACGACAAAGTAAAGTAAATAACGATCTCATACGAATATATTTTCCCACCTTACCTCAAGCTAAAAGGCTCAGATCAGGAAGAACGAAGGCTCTTATGTCTAAAACATGGCTAATTGTCAAAGAATATTGATGACGAAAACATTGGCTAAAAAGTCATTACGCATTTTTTTACGAATGTATTTCGGCTGAAGCATAATTTATTGGTCAAGGAGATGAGAATGATGGCACTTTTTGCCGGCCGACTTCACCAAAGATTATATTTGATTTTCAAATATTAAATGCATCATAAAGAAATATATTTTAACTAATAAAATCTTCCCGCAGCAAAAATCGGCACCAGGCTTGAAATACGTTATTACCAATCGAGCATTAATACAAATTCGCTAAGAAGGAACAAGCGGATAAAATTAACCTACTTAATTTCCCGTCTAAAGAACACATCCTGAGGGTTTTACAGATCTAAATTATTGAAAGCCTCTCTTTTTTCACTGGCAGAAGATTGATAAATTCGGGAATTCAGGATCCATTAGAAGAGGAGCTCCTGTCAAATGTTGTGATAAACCTATAGCAATGGTTACCAACCTCCGTTACGCGTGCCCTTGGAGTGGTTTAGAGTTACGCGAATAAATTTGAATTGTCACTAAAGTACTTTTGATATGGTAGTAGGAATTACAACAACGGAAATTTCCTGACTAGAGGGGTACAGATTTGGGAAATGGACGATGCAAGTTAAAAGAGGTTAGGCATCACTACTCTGGAGTCTCTTTTGAACTGTCATTTTTACAGTGACCAAAGAGGAAAATTAAGTATGTCCTAAATTTTAACGCCAAAAAATGTCATCAATACATGATATATGCTCAATCATAAGTTTTCGCATCGTTGATTCGAAGATTCTTGCATTTTTCGGTTATTCACCACTTGGGTCGTTCCTGGAGACGACAACGTCACCTGAGTTCCATCCGGTGTCTTCTGGTCCTGGTTTCCAGCTATGGATAATTAGTTAATGGCATTTATATGTCGTCTTATTTCTATAATCATAATTTTAGCAGATTTATTTTAAAGAGGCCATTAAAAGCTCATGTAATATAAATATATCATTCTATTAGGTATTCCATTCCGCCAATTGGCTAATTATATACTCTCGCTTAAGCAGTCTTTGCTCAGTCCTAATGTGTTGTAACACTAAGCCTACAAACTGTTTTTTTTATATACCGCAAAATTTTCACATAATGAGGTCAAGGATATTAGATGTGAGAGTGAATTTAACACAGAATTAAAAAATAAACAGGGTTTTTAAAACCCTTAACTACTACATGAGCAGCAAGACGGTAAGAAATAAGGGAAAGGTGTTTATTTATTGGTTTTCCAACGTCCTACTTCTTTAAAATCAATGTCTCCTTTGTTATTATAGTTCCTTCTTGGAATTATTCCTCTCCTGTTTCGTTCAATTTAAATATACCTGTGGTTAGGTGTGATCAAAACCTAACGTAATGTTGCAAAAGAGACGATAAGAGAGGTCTAGCGAAAAGGAAAGAAAAGTTTGGCTTTAAAGACAGGAAGAGGAGGAACCAACAAATAACATCTTTTACGAAAATGGCATAAATTAATTATGAGTGTAAAACAAGTGAAAAATTTGCCTTTTACTTACAGTGGAAAACTTTCGTTGGGTCATAAATTCAATTGCAAGCATTCCGCCGGAGGATGGTGAGCAGTTTGAAGCAACATGGACGATATATTAGGTCTCATGCCATTCGGCCTAATGGGAGGAGACCTACAAGGGAAGAGAGATTGGGGCAGGAACATCGGGAGGGATGGGACGATGACGGCGACCAAAGAGAGCGACCAGCCAGCGCCATATGCGTACGTACAAGGAGCAATGGATCCTCGGTGGGAGGGGTAGAGAGGACACCATGCAGTTGCATGAGCGACGTAGGAGACCAAGGGCCTTAGATTGAGCTGGCCTCCGAAGAGGGTTGGCTCCAGGGCACCATAGTATACAGTTTAGGTTGCAGGCGGATTTCCCCAAATGTCGGAGATGTGTGCGTGTCCGTGATATGTCGCGGACGCATCTGAATGGTGCCGCACCATTGCACGCCGTCGAGTTATGCACCCGTTTGTGAGCGGCGCGTGGACTGCACTATACCCAGTGCCGAGAGGGGTGCAGGCCGTGGTGAGATGACGCAGGAAGGGTTAACGGGAGAGGTATGGAGAGAGAGGGAGAAGAGATGCGAACAGCAGGGCGGGAGACTGAACCGTGGGTGGGGTGGACGGTGGCGTCGGGGGGCAGGAGGGTACAACAAACGTGGGGGGCAGCATTGCGGGGGGAGCTTTGGGGGGCGACGAGGTGGACGGGGCGTGGGACATAGGGCGGGTCGTGGATTTGAAACAGCTCCGGGCTATAATGTCACGAGTTAATTAACAATCCAATTAGTGCAGCTGCGACCACATCGTGCGCTCTGCAAAAACATTGATTGGCTACAAAATTATATTCAGGCAGGCCGTCAATTTCTCAGGGGCCCCCGCATAAGGGAGATGGAAGTGCGCGCGCGGGGGAGGGATGGTTCGGGGGGGACGGGGAGTGTGAAGGGGACGAGAGAGCAGACAGATCAAGAGCGGCATTGAGGGAGACACTCGGGTCGAGCAAAGGGAAAATTAGCCGAAGGGGTAGACCGGGAGGAGAGGGCACCGCTGCACTGGGTGGGATTGGGGAGGCCGTAAGGACGGGGAGTTGGAGGCTACACGGCTTTTGGTATGAGGCATGGGGTACACAGAGGAGGAATCGGCAGGTGAAATGGGCCGGGAGTCAAACTGTCTCCGAAGGGGTGGACGATTAAAGTCTCGCCCGCCGCCGCCGCTCTGGGCGTTGTCAAAAATCAACGCGCCGTCATATAACAACGAAAAGGGGTAATAATAATAACGACCACCGTTTCGGGCGCGCGTGGGTCAAAACGATGAGTCCTGGATGTGCGCGAGGTGACGGTAATTGAAAAAGATCGGCTCAAAGCTTTGCGCGTGCAGGCCATTAACTCGTGTCATAAGAGGGATGTTGTGTCAACGCTAAAAATCTTTACTTTTGCATGGCAGATGTTTTGATGATGCAAAGATGAATCGTAGCTTGCAAACGCGTTGTAGAAATTCTGTACGACATAACTTGATGAATGTGAATGCTGTAATGCTTTGTGAAATTAATAATCACTCGTTATAAATTTATACTACTCCCATACAGTGAAAATTTAAAAATATATATAGAAATAACACTTCAATTTTATCTTAAAATTAATATGGAACGTAGTCGTTTTACAAGTCATCGGTAACACATGAAAATAGATAGAAAAAATTGTAAAGAAAGAAATGGTGAAAGCCCATAGAAAGGTGATCCAAGTGAAAAATTTGGACGCTTAAAAAGACATCTCAATCACATTTTTCTTTGGAGAAATATACTTTTTATTGGCATAACAATATTCTCTATTAACGTAATAAAAACTGTTAAGGAAGAGTATTGAAAATATTCCGCCTAAAGGACACGTAAAAAGAAATTTTAAACCTTTTTTTCCAAGTACTCTCGATCAGGTTTTTCTTCGGGGTATGGCAGATTGCTCATAAGTCTCAGTAGGCCTACAATTGTATACCGAAACGCTATTCACTATTTTCTCTGTCAATATTTATGGGCAGAATGAAAGTTTTGCCAATTGAAAAAGAGGTAAAACTTACTATTGAGCTCAACCAAATTTCATATCCTGGCGTAATGAACTAGACAAATATACCTAGCCATTGCCAACACTATTATACTTTTTTACACCCGGAATTTAGAGGAAGGAAGAGTGATCCATTTTTACGTGCATTAATACTAATTGTAAGAGGCCCTCCCATAGTATCTGGTAGAAGATTCTAATTGAACATGATGGGATAAATAATGATCCGTACCTTTATTTTCGGCAAACCGACCAATTCATGCATGCTAGAGCATTTCAAATTCTTCAGGAATTAGATAACACTCTCAAAATTACGTTCTCACCAGCGGCTTGGGGAAAATATTTCGTTCAATCAAATTACTATCCACGCATCAAAATAAAATGGCAAGGTATTCATAGATGCCGCCTTCAAAATTGAGAAAGAATTCTGTTCACATTGGTTTTATAGACAATTTGTTGGTAGGCAAATGCGATAACTCGTGATGATTCACATTTGGCGCCGTATAATATACTATTTACAGCCTCAAACGCTCGTCTTACAGAAGCAAGAAAGACAATTTTTACTTGCTCTACTTAAAACTGAAATAGAGATATGGAGGTGCAATCTTACGACCTTTAATTGAATTAGACCATTACAAATCGATGCACTTCAGCACCAGCTGTAAGCATTAACGAATCTGGCGACTAATCCTCACTTATGCACATCAGGACGGAGTTGCTTACTTTCTTCTCCTGTTTATGAAATGAAATGTATTTCTCCACTAGTATTTTTTTACAATACAATAACATATTTATGTATATATATATATATTTAAACAAAGCAAGGCACTTTTACCCAGCATCATAAGACAAAAGTGAAAAACTTTTTTTTTTAGGATAATCCAAAAACTTCCTCTTTTTGCAACAGCCATTTCGTTATCAATTTAAGAAATACATGAGAGCTATTAACATCAGTTATATAGCATGGCAACATGCTATACATTTTGGGCCCTAAATACACAAATGATCTTTTGTACAATGAGATGTTAGGTTTGGCATACCTTATTAAAAGATTTTCACTGGTGTTGTACACAGTTTTTGGTTATAAGTTCCAAACAATATTGGCCTATCACCAGATCGGATATAAAACAATCTCAGTGTTCTATACAAAAACAAATGCTTTATTAGGAGTAAGTTCTAATTTTGGAATAGCGGAAATGTTTGCCCAAAGCGGGTTTTTAAACATAGAACTAGAACAATCCTCTTTTGTAAAACAACAACAGGATGCAAAGCATTTTTATAAGCACTTCCACAGCAAATAAACCCATACGTTAATTTGGACTGCACAAGGGCGCAATAATTCGCCTTGCGGAAGGCTATCGGGCATTTATTGCGTATAAAATACATTTTGGATAAGCAGGACCGTAGTACTTTAGCAACAGCTTCGAGGTGATTTTTCCATTTTAAGCATTTGTCTATGTGTACACCAAGGTATTTATACACCTCCACGTATTCAATAATCGGGCAGGAACAACATATTTTAGAACAATCAGAATTGTGATCAATTAACTTCAAATTATGTTCACAGTTATTACATATATCGTAAAATATAAATGTGGTCTTTTCACTTAATTCTAGTCCTTTATAGTCGAACCAATTACGTAATATACACAAATCCAGATTTACATTGCTTTCTAGCTACATAATACATTTGTACATGAAAATTCAACGAAAAGTTTGTAGTTTTTTTAATAAATAGGTATTTTCTGTGATAAATAGTGATTAGTCTCTCAATTTGGAATATTTAGCACGAACATTTAGGCTCTCATGAGTTTTTCAATTAACACAATGAGATCGCGTTTAAATGCATTACATCTGGAGAGTTGTACGACTGTCCACGCTCTGATTTACGAATTACATGATTGAGAACCAACTGGCGGACGGTGGGACGATGCATTCGCAGACGAAAGAATTGGACACGTGGGCGAACGGGCAACGGAACGGTGGGGAGGGTCGGAGGTCACGGAGGGGGTGTGCATGGGACGGATAGGCAATCGGAAATTAATGTGCGACCTCGGAACAGGCCGCATCAACTGCAGTTTTCACCGCCCGGATGCCCAATCATTCGGCTCAATTAACGTCCAAACTGGCAACACCGCAATCAATTTTGAGCGCCGATCGTGAAATACCGAGGACAAAAGCGCGAATCACTTATGCATGAAAAACGAGCGAAAATCGTTTCGGGACGTGTCGGGAAAAAAAAGGTCGGCGTGTTACAAAAGACCTTAATGGGGAAGTGAGAAGTCAACAGCGGGCTTATAAAACCGCCAATCATGTTTGCAAGCACGCTACATCCGTTTATCCAATTATTATTCACGACGGAGATCAGGATTTCAATGCGTTGTTGGGGATTTCGGCGACAAAATCCCATACGGACTAGCGTCAAGGTTTCCAGGTTCGCTTTTACGACTTTGCTTGTGCAGTGAAATTACAAGGCTAATATTCCACTTCACATACTGGAAAGATCTCTTCTTTATAGGGATGTCCATATTGGGAGATGCACAGACCAATCGTATTCATCTAGCTTTCTTTTTTTGTTTTCAGTTTTGTTTTCAGTTCATTTTTAACACAAGAAATCTTATAAATATCTTTTGTGCAACTATCAGATAATCCTACAATGATCTTCTCCTCAAGAATATGCTATGAAAAACATATTGGTATAGTAGTAATAGAAACCCTTTGAGAGTCCTGGATTAATTTCTCTCCTATAAAATCACTCCCACTGACATAAATTTACTTATTTACATTTCTGTTTGAAAAAATGCAAGTTAACTGACAAATAAGTAATATGTAATAGTTGTAAATAAAATTAATGGAGCAAATGCTTTGAAATACAATCAAGAGTGGTTTAAAGCTCAGAAATTAAAATACAAATAGCCTTATTATCACAATAGCGCCGAAAGGTAAAGCAAATAACTATACCTAAGGGCTAATGCATACGAAATGCATTACGGAATTGCTGCTAGATCATTATTATGCTTTACTAATATTTATACCTTCAGATGACCGTATTTTTCCCCTACGCATGCATGCTTATGAACAATTAACTAACGCTACAGAATCAAGAAGCTCAGAGTGACGCGTTGGACATGTTCCTACGCATAATATGCATGTTCCTAAGCCTACCCTATGAACGAGAATCTCAACTATTTGTCTTCCATCCCTATGGCACTCGCAAATATTGATGGTATATGATGATGTTAGAGTAATGAGCAGTTCAATTTCATCCTCCATCTGCTCTACACCCAATACTATTCAGGCCAAATTTCAATCTACTAGCAATACACGTGCACATATACACAAACATCGTGCATGTGCGCGCACGGGATACCAACCCATCTAGACCAGTTACCTATTTCCCAACCTATCACCCGTCACGCGACGAACAGTATCGTGTGCGTGTGGGAGGTTAGAGAGAAGGGCAGCCAGTCACCCCTTCGTACCCGACCACATACCCCTTCTCTCCCACTCCATTCCTCGTTCAGCCCTGGTCGAGGCAATAAATTCCCACACGCCATCACACCCGGAAGCCAATCACGAATGGGGATGAAATGCTAGATGTGAGGAATGGGGGGGAGGGTGCTCGAGGGGGTCGCAGGGGAGGGTGTGATTGGGGAGGTGGAGTAGGAGAAGGCGAGAGGACTACAACAGGGGCCACAGATCTCGCCCGACGCAACGAGGTCACGTGACAAAGTGTGATTCGGGTGACCGGAGTCAGAAGGGATTGAAGGATTTATTTTTCATCCCCCTCAACACTCCCCTGTCGCACGGTGTGTGAGTAGCCACCCTCTGCCGTCGCCACCCCCTTCTCCCCGAACCCCACCATCAGTTTGGTCCCTCTCCAAACTCACTCATACCCCTAAAAAAAAAGAAAAGGCTTTTAACGATCGTTGTTGGGCAGTTTGTTCTGGCATGTGTATGCATGTATGTATACACAAACCGGGCGCGAATTTAAATATTGATTTACCTCCGCAAAACTGGTCCATTTTTTTCTCCTGCAAAAGAATTAAAGCTTCTCACAGAGGGGGCTCTGGGATTTAAAAAATTCGGTTGCAAGTGTTTTTCTCTCTCTTGTTCAATTTTCGAAACGAAAAATATTACGTACGGGTTTCTGCTTGTCATCTCTCGAGCTTTTTTTCAGGCGTTTTATTCTAGCATGTGATTTTTCTCTTCAAATCTTTTATATCTCTTCCCAATCCGAGGGAAATGAATTATTTTGCAGCCCCGGTTTCCTCACCATGGTGACCGGCGTTGGTAGTTCGCAGAAATAACATCGACGCCTCGGTTGATTAATTCAGCCGTCATTGAGGAAATCTATTTTCGCTTCAAAATTAGGATTTATTCCGTGGACGGACTGAATCATTTCATGATAAATTAAGCAGGCGAAATTTCATTACGTGGCTGAGGAAATGATTGGTATAATGTGACGTTCGCGTGAAAAGATAAATTTAAAATTTAAGAAATAAATTGAGGACTTGGATGAACATTTTCATTGACTACGTAAACAAATAACAATTTTGTGGTTACTTCAAATGCTCACACACACTAGTAGTGATAGGTGTGGGCATTTAAATCAAAGTTCAATTGCAAAACTATTCTCCTATTGAAGTATCAAAACTATTTTCTTGGGTGAATACTTAGAGGAACATCCATTTCATTTGTAATAGCTTTCACCAATGCAAGATGAATTCGCCTAATTCTACAATCCTGCATGCCGAATGGAGAACATTTGATTATATTAACAAAGTTATCGTTTTTATCCAATTAAAATTGCTCATTTTTGATGAGTCAAAGACTAAAATTTGATTTAAGTGTTTATCTCACCTATTCGTCACTAGTCAATATATGGAGATGATGTAGGGATATGATTTTACGTTTTTGCTTTCGGTTATCAGTGTAACCAAAAGCAATACCGTAAAATCATGCAACACACTGAAAAGCTAAAATCAAAACATGCAGGGACATGTTTATTATACACAATTTTATTATAATTATTCCTAGAAATGTGTAGGAGGGAAAGAAAAAATTAAACATTACTCTTAATACTCTTATCTGGTAACCAATATAATTATACTTCACACCCATGTATGAAAAATAATGAGATATATTCAAACTGTATATAAAAATATTAAAGGGCGTGAGTTTTTCAATTTATAAACAGCAGTCAAACTTCCCACTGGAATGGCAAGCCAGTTGAAGAGCACAAAATTCCTCTCCATAGCCTCATTTGCTTATCACGTGGCAAAACGTTTTCCTTAAACATATATCCTAGCTTACAAAAAGTTTAAATGGAAGAAGTCTATGACGCACTTAATGACAGGATATGAATACTACTCCTTTCTACACCTGATATTCCTACCAAAAGGAATTCCTGCGAACACCGACTTGTGCTCAGAAATTTCTTATGCTAATCCATTGTCCACACCTCCATATTTTATGCAATAAATTTGTCCTATTTATATTGTCCAAGGAAAGTACAAACTTCACAATTAAAATATTTTACTCCTGAACTGAGATTCGAACCCATATCCCCTGCGAGCTTTGAATCAAATGGGGTGGTGACCTTAATGAATATAGAGTTCCGATATTTCCTGAAAGCGCTTAGTTATCAATTGACTTCATGACTGTTCGTTAAAATGCTCAGGGATTTTAATTCACCTAGAAAATTATTTTTCATTGTAATTTGTGCTCCCAAAGAAGTAATTTTCATTGACATTCAAGCATATTCAATTACCAGAAGAGTTATTACAAATAGGGAATAATTTTACCTACTACACCATACAATAGTTATTCAGGCCCTGTTAACGATGGCCATCAGCCCAAGTAATTGATAATAGGATGGCGTTTCATCAGTGCCCTTATTACGGCAATTTTACTTCCCTTACTGAAGAGCGCGTTTGGGTGAAAATAGGTTTTTTATTCGCCTCAGACCTTGTATTTTGGGTCATCTCTAAGTAGTAATAAAAGGCGAGTTTCATTTATATCCAAAATATACCGTCAGATAAATATATAATTTTATTTAGCCTATATTACTTTCTTTCTATTTATATTAAAGAAATATGCACTTCTGACATTGGCATGGTAGTAAAAGTTATCAATGTTTGCTGGTTGCCGTTTATTGTTTCGTCAACATAATTTTCCATTAAGTAAGGCCCTGTCTAATTAATAAACTACCTCTAGGTATCATTACTGAAATTAAAATGCGAGTATTCCGAAGTGAAATTTTTCCTTTAGCACTACGGAGGAATACAAATATAAAATTAAAAAGAGAAAGACACAGGAAATCACTTTTAATCACAAATATTTATGGAGAACTAGGAGAAAATTCCATCTGAAGTAGATATATTAACAATTTTTCTACTCCGGATAAAGAGAATTTCTCCCTCTCTCTTTTTCTCTCTATGTAGTTAGCAATCCGCAGATTGGTTTGTAGTAAGTCTCTATTTTCTTCTGCCTCGGGCCATTCTTTTTTTCCACATAGTTGGAGCAGGTGACGTCTTCCAATATTTGATTTGCGTACTGAAGCCCTGCTCTTCCCCGGTGGTTTTTACCTTCTGCCATTCCTTCCAAAATGGCGTTCATTCTTCCCTGGTGCCTCAGAATATGACCAACCACGGTAACTCTATGCTTTATCAAGGCCTGCTTTCTCATGCTCAAGCTGATACTAATGGCACATATGACTGTTTTTTTCTGATTGAATGCTGTCTTAGCCTGGGTGATCCTCATTTTAATCTCTTTGTTGCTTCGTCCATCAGGAGTTATACAGCTGTCCAAGTACTGGACTCCCGTTCCTTACTTGTTCCAACGGTTTGTCGTTTAACTTTAGTTGCAATTGCTTATCATCTCTACCGCAAACCATGACTTTAGTTTTCTTCTTGTTTAGTTGTCAGCTGTAGTTCACTTCCTGCTTCAGCAGCAATATCGTCAGCAAATATCAACCTATTCTATCACCGTGTTTCTTCACTCCGATATTTACTGCTTGCCTTACCCTGTCAAACGCTTCCTGAATACACACGTTGAAAAGTATCGGTGATAAATTACAACGCTGCCTTACTCGTTTTAGTAGGGAAGAGACATAGGAGGACATAAATTTCTATTAAATAAGCCTCATTATCTTTAAGAATCATTTCGGAAATTAAAATGCGAGTAGCCCCACGTGAAATATGTTCTCAAGCACTGCATGGTAATACAAACAAAATAAGAAATGAACTGAAAGAGAATTTAAAATCTCAGAGCTTAAAGCTGGTAAAAATTCCATTAAAATGTACCATATTTTAATACTATAAAGAGGTATAGGATTTGTATTTGTACCCCTTCAATCTCCGTTTCTATGCTACGATACTTATTTTCCTCCGTACACCATGCTCTACTCTAACTGCTTGCTTTGTTCGCTATATTCTCTTTACGACCCAAATCTTTCCTCATCTTCCTTCTCGCGTTCCAATCCGCTATGTCCGATTCAGTTCACCCCTTAGCGAATCCTCACATCACTCTGGAGGGTTCTAGATCCAGAGTATTCTCCCTAGGGGATTCGATTCCGGCCAATTCCGTGGAAGCTTCGGGTCCCGGTATCCCCGGCGGAGATCCCAAGAGCCGACCACACGTGCGGAATAAATTGAGTGATCTCGCGGACGCGGGATTTTAGGCTCTGCTCTGTGCAGCGTCTGATTAAAAGGTTAAATGCCGTTTGAGCCGGATGCACTTGTTAAATGAACACTGCTTATGTGATTCATTAATATGCGAGCGCCAGGAGTGGTTTTACTTCGTGCGACCATAACAAAGAGAAGTTGTATTTCTGCGCTATGCCATTATTGACTTGATGTAGCGGACCAATATGCTTTCCTGCGATTAATAATCAAATTACGATATTATGAAATCGAAAGAAGAATAGATAGACTCAGCTAACTAAACTCTGGAATATTTAAGCTGCCGGCCACATAAAGGACATGGGAATCACCACGATATCAAAATTAACTGAATTAAAGCGAGTGTGCTTCACCTTTGGTGCAGGAATGCACGGCTTTAAATTTATGAAACGGACAATGAAAAGGATAGGAATGATAAGAAGTTGTAATGTTGGAAAATTCAGTTTCTAATTAATCCATACTCAGCCGCAGTTGAAATCAAAATGACTGCTACCGCTTGAAAATGAAACAATGTTACTTCCTTTCATGATTAAGAAATAATCGTGAAAATTCCACTTGACTCGCTAAAAAATGGCCAAATAATGAAAAGCACCGGGAAATTATTTGTTGTTTGTAGAATTCGATTAGAAAATTATACTCATAAATTGATTTAATTTATTATAGCGACATTGGCCGAGCTGTATTACCAAATAAATTTTTTATATGATTTTCTCCACATCACATCGACATAATGCACAAGGGACGACACAAAACTCAAGTATTTTGTCTCAATATGCGACCTAAATTACGATTTTAAATGGAAAAATCGGAGTGAATTTTTCAAAAACACAACAGTCGTACGATGGAGCCCACGAATACAATGCAAAGAAACAAGAATGTGATGCCCTTAAAATGATGAAAGTGAAATTTGCTTGATCAATAACTTTGTAAAATCAAATGCCTTGATTGTTGAGTCTTTTGGAAAAACAGGACCAAAGTGTGAGTACATGGCATAGAAAACGGAGAACATGCGGGAAATATAGGTAAAAGAGACCTAACAATTGCGTTGCCAAATATGATGATATATGAAGACCTGAATATGCTAATGATGAGAAGCATTTAAAAGGTGATACATCTAGATAACTCAAATATATTCGACTATCAGTGCCAGAACTTCATTTTTGTACAGTATTAGAGGTATTGTAAATGATCATACAGGGAAATTCTGACACCATTTACATGCCACGAAGAAAATTTTTCTAACAGTAGATAAACACAGAGATTTATCTCGATGTGCATAAAAATCAATAGGCAGTTTCTAACAAAAATTACAAATTGAACTCTAAGACCCTTCAGCACTATTTTCAAGAATGATTTCTTTCGACATATACCAGACTGCGGCAGAAAACTCGTCAATATGACCTTAATTGGTTCCATCGCGACTGATTGTCTCAATACAAATACTAAATTCCATCTTCATGTTTATTAGTTTTTAAAACCCTGTTATCTCTGATGATATGTCTTACCTATTAAAAAACAAAATGAAGGTACAAAATTTGCAGATTATTCCGCGATTATATTTTTAAGGAGCACTTATTTCCAGCCATAGGAGCCGACTACAGCGCCATTTCATTGGAAATGGCGCAATTTGACTTGACGCAGTTATTGACTAATAACTCTCAAGTTTCGGTGGTAAGATACCAATATTTGATATTTAATTAATTTCTCGGGAGTTTTCCCTTCAGTTTCCCTCAAAATGGCATATATATTAAATATAAAAACAATGTTTTTCCCCGTATTTCTCCCGTTCTTCCATTGAACACCATGAAATTTGGAGTTCAATTTTCGACAAAAATATCGTGGATATGTAATATTTTATTATTCACTTCAGGTAGAGGACAAGATTTTCCTAAAAGCAGCCAGAACACGAATAAGATGACATTTGAGTCATTTTACCACGCAACCACCCCTAAAACCCCAGAGATAACGTTTATCAGTATAAGGCCCATTTTATCGTGGCCCACATTCTAGAATACTCGTCCGACAGCATTTGAACCAAAGTCAACTATTTTTAAATAGCCATATTGCGCAAGTGGAGCCTACCGTGGTAAAAAAATCTTGCGGCAGGTTCAAGCAACTAAGTCACCGCTCGCACGTGACACTGATGCGAGTGAAGAGGACGTTACTTCCGACATTCCAGAGCGAGTATCTTAGATAATGAGGGAAGAGGACAGCAATAGAAAAGGATTTTAAGAAAGGGAGAAATCCTGAGAGAGAGGAGGGCAGGGAGGGGAGAGGCGAATCCCTCGGCCCCTAGGATTCGAATCCTGCCTCAATCGCCGGAGAGTCATTAGTCTTCCGCGAGCGTTGGGAAAGACAACGTTGGGGGGCGGAGGAGGGGAGGTTAGAGAGAGAGAGAAGGGCCCTGTGAGATGTCCAGTTCGAGCGAAAGGGCTGGGTGACACTATATGGCGGCGATATTGTCGCTCTGTCCAGCCAAGGAAGGAAGAACAGAGGCCATGGGGGAGGGAGGGGGCATGAAAGTATAAAGGGGGTGGTGGATGATACCCCTCCCACCACCCTGTGGGACGGAAAAGCGGACGTATTCGGGGAAAGGCAAAAGGGGTCCGGTCGGGGGGTGAAGAGAAGAGGTTCGGCGATATAAAATGAGGCGGAGGAAGGGGGAAAAGGGGAAAGAGGGGGTGGAAAAAGGGTGAGATTGAGATACGGGGGGAGAAGGAGAGAGAGAGGGGGGGTAGATACGACAGACCAGAAGGGTTTGCGAAGGACTGAAAAGGGGAGGTGGGAAAGAAGAGGCAGGGGGGACAGCGGCCGAAAGAAAAAGTACGGAAAGGAGGCGGGTGGGGAAAGAGTGAGAGGGAGGGAGAGGTTTATGAATATTCAGCAGCAAACACAAGGCTGGCTGGCTCACCGACGTCGGTTTTGTGGGCAAAATGAAAGAAGAGGGAGGAAGGAAGGAAGGGAAGGGATGGAGGGGGGTTGCAAAAGAAGAGCGAGGGAACAAAGGCACGTTGAAGGGGCAGAAAAAACAAAATCCAAAAGGGTTGGGGACATTCCTATTCGTGGGCCGGGCGGGAGGTTTGTGGAGAGGGAGGAGGGAAGTGTGTTGCATGGGAGGGAGGGGTCGGGAAAGAAAGGCAAACATCGCAATGGGAGATGGAAGAAGACGGACGAGATGGGAGAGCTGGAGAGGGTGGGGTAGGTGAGCGTAAGGAGGAATGAGGAAGGAGAGAATGGACTGATATTAAACCTTCGAGCTCTGGATAGACGATTAGGCAGCAAATCTAACTGAATGCCTACTTATGATCAAATGACTAGAACGATAACCTCAAATCGCTTCCGATCTGTGACTAGTGTCGAGTTCTCTGATCCAGGTAACTACCTATATTCCTCGAAACTAAACAATTGGCCAAGTGGAGTCAGCACTATGAAAAGAATTTTTCATAGAATTTATAACTACATGTATTCTTCCAGGCCTTTTTTTGGCAAGAGGCAAAAATGACACCTTGGCTTAGGTCCGAGTGTCTAATTCCTATATTTCTCAGAACTAAACTATTTCCAAGAGGAAATATTTGAATATTGAGGCAATGAAACATTTTTCGTTGAATGAGAGGCTCATCACCGCCTTTTAATTTTGCGCAAAGAATCGAAGAAAAATTGGAGGCGACTTTTTGAATAATGGGGATAATTGTGCTCATACCATGAACTAAAATTTCTAAGAAGCTGATCACAATATGAGTGAGTTTTAGTGGAATAAGTTGTTGCCCGAATTATGCATAGGGCGTCTATATGATTTCTTTACTTTAAATTAAAGTAGTTATTTAAAAAAAACTTTCAATCGCTAATTCATACGAATGATCTCAAATTCGATCGAACCGCACGCGCGCCGATTGAAGCATATTCAATGTACACACGAATTTAGAAAAAGATGGAAAATAGAATTTGCTCAGATTACTTATTTTAACTGGGGGTTGTCTATAAAGATAAAGATAATGTGGAATGGTAAAATTTTAAATGATATATGAGGAAAAATAGAAACGCTTAGATGAAAAGAAGCAGAGTAAACGATACAGAACGCTATACTGATTTGAAGGTTAAAATGGATAGGGCAAACCCTGAAGCACACACAATTGGAAGGAAATATACCTTATTGGTGGAAAAAGAGAAGGCAATGCCCCGCAAAGTAGACTAAGGGACAGACACATGGACTACTGTAATTGGATAAGGGGAATGGAGTAATATATCATGGTGTAAGGTAGTTGGAATTAAATAGAAAGGGATGCAATGAACCAATACGATTCAGAAAAGACTACTGATGATGAACTAAAAAGTGAGTGACAATGATCTCCGGGATAGATATCTCAAATAGCTGCATACTGCGTGCTAGTACTATAGCGCGGGCATCAACATGGCTGGGTGAGTTCATTGTAACTGAAAAAAAGTATTCCTGAATCGCGAGAGGAAGTGAAGGGCCTGAACAGAAATGGCTCAATCATAGGAATAAAATATGAATCTTCATGTAATTGGTATCTTTGCCCAAGCCAAGCATGACACTGTTCAGGCAAAATTTCTTGCATGTTGGGCTAAATGTATAAAATATCCTACCTACTGACTGCAAAAAAGGCATTAAGAGTAACTTCATTTTTTTAAAGTGTGGAAAATGTATATTTACTTGTATGGTTTTAGGATACCTACATACTTTGTTAAGATGCATCTACACAGATTCAAAAATATAGTGCAAACCTTGAATAACTATTTAAAGGGGTTGTTTTACCACATATTCGTTCAATTTCACCACCACTAAAAAAGCTAATATTTCAATGGATGCATATTTTTCCATTTACAATCACTTGCATTCAAGATATGAGGCAAAATTATTGGATTGAATATTGGAAAAAACTATTGGTTTGGGAAATGATTTTATTTTTATGTCTTTCATTCAATTTTACTACACGCTCCGTTTTTGCGTGAAAATTTTATTTTTCGCTCATAATTATTCAATTTTTTAAATATATCAAAAAGGGTATTTCTATTTTCATATGAAACCGCAGCATGTGATTAAAATGGAAACTTATGCCTGAGGCCTTAAGTGCTTTGATTAAATGATCAGCATAAGATTTATTGGGAAATTTAGCAGGGTAAAAACCTATACAATTTATAATTAATCCAAAAGTTGAATACACAAATATGACATAGTCTTCGTCCAAAATATTTAATATTCCTAGAGGGTATACCTGGTAAAACTTTACAGCGGCAAAGGATTGAACAGCAAGTTACTAGAGTATTAAGACACTGTGAATAAGATAAAGAAGGATATCTCATATTCAGATCAGAATTTTATGTTACAGTAAAGGAATTGAAAGAGAGAAAGGCAACAGGATATGATGAAAATTCAGTCAATGATCCTTAAGTAAGCTGAAGTGAGGCTATAGAATCAGCTATTCAGATTTATATGTGTCATATATTCAAGTGAGCATATGCCAACGGATTTCAAAAAGAATGTGATCATCCCTATTCCGAAGAAGAAAAGGGCCAGTGGATGCGAAGACTTCAGGACAATTACCCATACAGCAAATGCATCAAAACGTTTGAGAAGATTTATCGACAGGAGAATGAAACAGAAAATAGAAAAAATCCTGGATGGGCACCAGTTCAGTTTCAGGAAGAGTAGGGCAAGGAGAGAAGCTAATTTAGACTTATCTCAGAGTTGGAAAAGTGTCATATCAAGATGCCGAGGGTTATGTCAAGATGAGGGCAAAAGTACATAGGACCACATATATCTGTTTAATCGCACTAGAGAAAGAATTTGACAAAAGTGAATTGGAATATAATGCTGACTACACTGAAGAGCATAGGAGTGTCATTCAATGAAAGAAGTAAATATGCAGGCTATATGAAGAGCAGATGGCAGTGATTCAATGTGGCGGTGATGCAGAGGAAGCAAAAGTGAGGAAAGGAGTACGACAAGACTGTGCTTTGTCACCTATAATCTTCAATATTAATTTTGAAAAAGCCATAAATGTAATACAGCAAAAATGAAAAAACGGAATAAAGTGCATAGAAAAAAATCCACGTGCTACGCTTTGTTGACGACTATGCGATCTTGCACAGAAGCAGAAATATCTGACGTAAATGCTGAACTGCATGGAAAAAACTACGAGGGAATATAAGTTGAAGAATAATGTTGAGAAAACCAAGGTTATGGCCTGTGAAAGAAATCAAGAAGACAGAATCCTTGTCAAACTTGCACCACAAGAACTTGCGCAAGTGGGAGAATTTTGTTATTTGGGAAGCATGATCACCAGCGATGGAAGAAGCAAGAAATACATTGTGAGCAGAATAGCCCTAGCATAGGAGGCATTCTACCAGAAGAAGAGTGTGTTAGCAACCCAATCCTAGAAGTAAGGAAGCACCGTACTAAAAAAACATTTTTGAATAATGACCTTATATGGCAGTGAAGCATGAACAATAACAGCCGTGGAGCAAAATTTGGAGACAAATTTAATGGAAATATGTTGCGATACAACAGCCTAATGAAAATTATATTGGAGGGAGAAATGAATAGGAAGAACTTCAGAGGAAGAACAAGAATGGAATACATCACGCAAAATATTAAAGACGTCAAAGTGAACAATTATGTTGGAATGAAGCGGTTGGCAGAGAGGAGAGTGGAACGAAGAGCTTCTGCAAACCAATCTTCGTATTGATGACCACTGACGATGGGAGCCATAGCTGTCAAACAATAACGAAATGCTACTTATTATTTGGTAGCTGTGAGTGGCTATAAAACGGCATACACTGAAACGCGGTATCGCCGAATTGTCATTTGAATCAACAAACCAGAAATGTTACAAGCATTTGAAAACGTAGCATTGATTAGAGAGAGATTTTATGCCTACGACCGGTGTAGGCGGGTGGAGGGAGAGGGGGGCGGGGAATAATTTTGGAGCACAGTTGAAGAAACAAGATAATTCCGATGTCCGGCCGAAATTAAATTCTTGAAGGCACGAAAAGGGCTGAGGCAACTCTGGGATGTGAGGAGGGAGCGGAAAAAATAAGGAGACCACGAGTAAACAAACGAGAGACAAAAAGCCCCTTTCTCCCATCTTTACCATTCCCCCACGCCCCCTTCACCGTCCCCCAACCCCTGTGGTCCATCCCTGAGGTTTTCCGAATGCAGATGGGTTTGAGGAGGCATTTGTAGAGGCCAAGGGCTTTGGTTTGCGGAACTGGATGGGGTGGTGGGGCGAAAGGGGGAGGATTATGCGAAGTCCGAGAGCGGGGGGATCGGCGGCGGGAGGTGGCGGGTGGCAGCAAGGCTGGGCAGAAGCGACCGACGGATCGGGGGCGAGACAAGATGAGGAAAACGGACTAATGATTTGGAAAAGGGGAATGGGTGGGAGTGTGGGAGGTGGTGCTTGGGACAGAGACGGGAAAGAGGGGAAGGGAGAGAACGATGGGACTCGGCCGAAATTTCCCGAGGAGCCATAGAGACGTTGGTTGGCATCAGAGATGATGGACGATTTGCGTCGGACGATCACGGGGAAGTAGAATATCATCCCGATAGAAGCGATATGTTGAAATTGGCGATAAGAATAGAAAAATAGGGAGCACGAAGAATTTAAATAATGGCAACGGGGTGCAAATAGAACTCACGGTTAGACTTGATTTCTTCACAATTAATCAATTCTTATCGGCCCAGGTGGCAGTGAGGCTACGACCGGGCCTAACAACCCTATGGTCTCAGGTTCAAGTCCCGCCTGGGTGGATTTTTCAAACCTAGGAAACGTTGTTTGTGAATGAATGAATATAATAGGTTATTAAACGACTGATGTCACCCAAGAGACTGCTTTCGGGTTTTTATTTTTAATAAATCATGAAATGGTGTTATTTTCAATGGAAATGAGGATAGACAAATTTCAATCCGAGAATTTGAAAAATGTGATCGGGGGAAATCCAGTACCATTCCTAGTTAACGTTATGGCGCTAAGAAACCAGCCTTCTCGACTGTTTACGGACTTCGCCTTTCAAGAAAATACTCATATATTCACGAATAAAAAGCCTAAACAAAGTATCTTTGTTGTCAATAGTTCTGCCACCCAGCGCAGCCAAATGCCTAAGTAGTGACTGTTATGTATTAAACAATTATTCTCTGTTTTGAGAACCATATTGATTGTATATAAACTAAAAAGTACATTTCAAATCTTTGAAAAAGTTGATATCACCACAAATTATTACAAGCAGTTTCATTTATTGTAGAAAAAAGTTCCGCAATAACCTGCATTGCTTTAAAGAGGACTCACGTATAAATCATGAGGGGTCCTAAATTGCTGTTTTCAATAATGTATGCCAACCACTCGGTAAACCGGAATTAAATTGGCAGTCAATTGACAAAAAATACCAAAAAAATGAACAGCTGTTTCACAAACATGAGTATCGACGTATCCATTGGCAAATAAATACTATGCTTAAAAGAATATGTCACATGCTAAAATAATAGCACATGGTATAGCGTCAATATTGCCGAAGATGAAGAGTGAAGTTAATGATGTAAACATTCGCACATATTTCTCTTCATTGCTTATCATGCTAGAGGAATAAATATATGTATTTAATAACCGTGTTTAAGAATACGATTTTATTTATATGTAGATATATATAATGGTTAGCGTTGGTTTTTAATTCATCATGTCTCCTGCAATATTAAGGCAGCGTTACTTTCTCAGAATATCTCCCTCTTTCTTTCAGCATATTCAGTACACTAATATGAAAAAACCGCAATATATCAAGGATATGGCCTAAATATCGAAGAATGCAACTGATCAAATATTCCATCTAAAATGCATTGAAACATGCAAATATTGGCATTGAATATTTTTTAACTCTTTTAGATTGACATCCACATTCACGTATTTGGAGAGTCGCTTATATCCACTAGGAATGCGAGTTATCATCGAATACCGATAAAAATTCAGTTTAACAATAATAATTCAAACAATAATGATGAATGGAATGACAAAAAATATTTTCACTGCAAATTTGGTAATGTACGACGGTTTCACAAAAAATATTCGGGGACAAAGAAGAAATTGGTGGTAAAATTTATTGGACACAATCAATAGTGTGAACTCAAGTCAAACAAACAAAAGATATCAACACGAAAAAGGATCCGTTTTCTTGTAAGTTTTTAATTCTCATTATAACACTAGGTACCATAAAGGACACTTCATTATAATTAAATTATCATAAAATATGCAGAAAAGAAATACGTTCACATTTAGCATCAGTTTACCAAATTACATTGCACAATGCTTTCAGCGGCATAAACGCAAAGCTCTCGCTGAAGACCACGGAGTGTTCCGCAAGAGGGAAGACGTCAATCCTAGGACATGAATCTCGGCAGATGGCACGGAGAAAACGTTTCGCCGGGCACAAAACACGAAGGATAAAAATTCCCACATTTTCTGACGTAAAAAAAGACGCCCTTTTCAGAGAACCACCACCGCTTCTTCGCCGCCTGCTGCCCACCCCCTACTCCTCCGACTCCCGCGCGGGGAGGAGAGGAGGAGGAAGGATTGAAAAGCGAAATGTTTTTAGGCGAGAGAGGCAGCGCGTTTGCTTGTTGCCCGACCGAGGGAATCGGCAAGCTCCTTATTGGAGAACAGTCAGAACAAAGAGGATTCGAGCGGCAAGAGAGCCGTGCCAACCGAAATGCGCGGGAACAAAAACACGCGGCGGAAAAGGTAGAGGGAATGCTTAGAAAAGAAGACGCGGAGGTGGGGATGTAGAACGTCGGTCTGGAGAGATGTTTGTGGGGGTTGGTTGGGTTGATAGACTACGGCGAGTGAGGGTGGAGGAAAATAAGAACGCACGTCAATCTGAGGGGGGGGAGTCAAACGAGCAACGGTAGTCTTTGAGAATACGGCGCGAAAGAATCGACTGACGTCATCAGATTGCCATTCATCGCGGACTTGGTGGATGGCGCTGACACCCCTCCCTTCTTCCAACGGTATCAAACCATCAACGCGGATCATCCTCAGATTGAGAGCCACCGATATTAAGGCGCTAAATGGCCGCGGTAAATATAAAATCGTTAAGCTATTTAGAATTGGAGCAACTCCACGAAGCGAATATTGCAATATACAAAAATGCACAACGCCACATTTTATTGCATGAAAGCAAAGCTTGAGTATTCCTGGATAAAAATAAGTTGGGCTGTAAATGAAATGTTTGAGATCTGTACTGAGATGCTTCGTTGGTTTGGCCATGTCGAGATAATGGATGAGAGTTGGACAACGAAGAAGATTTATGATAGAGGAGTGAATAGTAAGAGATAAAAGAGCAGACCGAGGAGGTCATGGGGGAATGTGGTGTCATATAATGTTAAGGGAATGAATAAACCGAAGTCTTTAGGGGAGGAGGACGTGTATGGAGTAATGCATAAGTGTAACATAAGCAAAAGAAGTAGGCAAGGTGGCAAATCAATAGGGCAGTAAGGAGGAAATTATTCAAGTTGAGTCAACTTTGCTTGAGAATAATACTTTTTAATTGGGCCTGCCCCGAAAGAGACCGGTGTAACGGGATGAACCTACATTCACATATGCAACTCCACAATAAGAAGGTAAAATGTATCACATAAAGGAATCCTTCAGTTATCAGTCAACCAAACTAGAACAGATAACTAGCAATGACAATACTAGTGCACAGTGCGCTGTTCTGGAACTGACTCCAACATCTCCTGTTACGTGCATTCATTGATGTAATTTACCAGAACTACTGATAGCTAAGTCGGCAGTGAACTCCATAACGTCCTGGTAGTTATTGGAAACATTGTATCATCTTGGGTTCAAATAGCACCCATGGTTACAAGTAACCCGATGTAACGGTACCAAATGTAACTGGTGAGAAACATATTTTCATTTAAAATTTTATGCGATGTCATTATTGATTGATCTTGGCCATAGAGTACCCCGGTAATATAAAAAACTGTAATTTTTCTCATTGAAGGAAACGGCACTACTCCAATACTTATTCAGGGATATGTGGCCTAATTAGTGTACGTTTCATAGCTGCAAACGATGAGCATATTAAAGCGGAGGCCGAGTAAGCCAGATAATAATTTGAGGACATAACGTTTGTAATATAGCAAATTATATTTTCACAGTTAGTGACTCAAATTTTATTTTGCAGTACAGTTCTCTATTGAAGTCATCAAGAAGGTTTTGTGTAACAATGAATCTCTCGGCTTCGATCGATCACAACCTTTACTCCGGAAAGATAGCATTCAAGTATTTAATTTTGGCTGTGTAGGCTTAGGGAAAGTACCTATATTCAAGTTTAGTTTAAAATTATTATTACTGAACGCCAAACTATCAACCGACGTAAGTTCTTTCCCTTATCAACGCCTGCTTTTTCTTCGGTCTTATGCGGTAAGCAGTATTAAAGTAGGCATAGATTGAAATGCAAACGATAGATTAACTAAAAAAGGAATATGAAGTTATCAATTCCATTGTCTTAACTCGTAGACTTCCGTGGATGTAATGTTGATTAATTCTTTTTTTCGGGATTAATTCCGCGTTTGTTTTTCTGATGAAGCTGGCAGGAGGACCAGCGAAATATATTTTTACAAAATAAAAACAAATTCGGAATGAACCCCGAAAAAATAAATAATCAATTCCATTATTCTTGTTATATGTTACCACCCGACCAAATGGTCGACTTGTAACAATTTATGCAATAATAATAATAATAATAATTATCTGTTAAATCGGGCATTTTTAGGCTTAGTGGTACAGTGAGATGCTGAGGACAATTCCACTTTTCACACGAAATTGGCTAACTTGTGAAAATTGCAAAGAATACTTCTCGCTCCCCAGGGTGGGGCTGGAATAATACAACATGTAGCCTCCGGAAAGCATATCACCAAGACCAAAAAGGAAAAAATCCAATTCTAAATGAAAATTCGCCAAGTACCTACCTTATTTTTTAATCGCAATATGGACACGCGCAACTTCAATCTGCAGTTGCTGTACTACAACTGCCGCAGCTTCAACTGTACGATCCTATGGCTTCTTAGCTCTCCACACCCTTGCTTCTCTCCTGGCAACTTAGTCACCCAGCGCCCCATGCTAAACGGGAGGAAAACGGTGGGGCAAACTGCTACGCGCGAATCGCCACCCAGGCACGGAGCTGGGGATGCGAAAATGAAGAGAGTTAAGATGTGGAAATGCGAAAGTCATGCCGACTAATAGTTTCCACAGGGAGCACTGCTCTGGTCGCGAGGTCATCGTCAAGGGTGGGGAAGGAGAGAGAGAGCGAGAAAGAGACATCGGGAAAAGGCAATGAGCACAAAAAGAATCGCACAAAGGCCGGCGGGAATACAGAAGGAGACCTTTTTTGCGTTCGACGCGTTGAAAGAGGAACAAGAAAAAGGTGGGTAACAAGCGAAGGTTTATTCTGTTCGTGTTTGCACCGATCTGCATGAGCTTGTTTCCGTCCCCTCTCCCCCTCAGAATGCGCCGCACAATCCTCTTCCCCGCGAGAAGTTCATAGACATCCTTTTCAACGGCTGCAAAAGATGACTCCTGCCTTCTGTCGTGTGGCCGTTCGTTTTCCTTGGTTTGTCACAATGACGATCAACAATCTCATACGGCGTGCCCTCAACATTCAATCTCTGGCCTTTGCATCATCTTAGTGGGCAAAGAATATGGTTCGAATTCTGTCGCCCCACAAAAAGTGCATTCTTTCATTGAGTAATTGAGTTGTGAGTTGGGATGGAACTTCTTTGAATGGTTTCGGTTTTCATCTTCACCGTTCTTTTTTTACGCTCGACTGCCTTCACCATCGGAGTCGAACCGGTATACTCGACGTGCACATATGGGATGCGGGACGTGTAAAAAGAAATCAGCACGAAAAATCATCATAATTCCATTTCTTATTTGAGGGAAGAAAACTTTTGACTCGAACCTTATCCATTTGTCTCCATTAAATCAAGGAAAGTATAGAGGGAAATTCTTACGCATGCATGCGGGAGATGGAATTAACTTGAATTCTGACTAAACCTAATAAATGAGATATGCATACGATGCAACTTTTAATGCTTATAAAAACAAAGAAAGCATCTGTGGTTTATGGACAAAAATTACAAACTCATAAAAAGTTTATGGCTATGCGGCTTGCATTTCCTTCCCGGCATGTTTATGATGCACACTTAATGAGCGGAGAAAAAGTGGCGTCCTTGAGACTGAATTTATTGCTCAGCACTGAAAGAATTTTGTTATTCTGATATTAATTAGAATTGTTACAAAGAAATATGCAAATGTGTATAACCAAAGGAATCAGAGCAGCACTTATATCTGTGATAGATTAATGTTAATACAGATGACTAACTTCTAACTTTGAATTTACAAAATTTTAAAAATAGAGAGACGCAAAACTGCTTGTGCCTAGATTCTATTGTTGATATCTACAATTTATAATTTCTACAATTGGCTTACCCATTTATTTTAGCAGAGAGGTTTGATAGAAAATATACATAGAAATAATCTTTTTCCGCTTTGATAGAGAAATATTCATACTCTGCTAACAATGAAAGACCTCAAGGAGCTTTGATTAGGAACGCAAGGATATCACGTTGGACGTTAAATGCGAAAAAAGAAAGAATGGCGTTATTTAGCGAATATCCAACGGAAATACGAAATAAGATTCCATTAAATATGATATAGAAAGGTGAAAAGCAGTCGTAGATAGGTCTCGAAAGTAATGAAATGTAACATGGAATTGTAAGGAAGGGCAAGGAAATTGAAGATTACATACCAACTTCAAGATGTTTAAATTCCGTGGAATATTTATGGATGACAAAACAAAGAAATTAAGCTCTCTTTGTGAGAAGTCTAAAATACATGGGCATTCTAGCCCTGAGAGGAACAGCGCATTATTCAGAAAATGCGTTTCAAACGCTGAAATGGATTTCATGACAAAGTCTCTATGTTTTGAGTAATATTAACACATCTCTCTTCCTCTTTCTGAAAAATAGTGCACATAGTCTGGCAGTTACTATTCCGGAATAGGTAAAATTAACAACTAATGAAAATTTAGATATTGCGTACTAGATAAAAAAATCAAGGAATAAATGTCATGGAATAAAAGTCAATGAACGCTAGGGCAATACTTCATATTTAAATACATTCATACAGTGCCTACCTATTGGTATAGAAGCCTACCTCAGCTAACGATTTGACTTTTACTTCTTCTTTATCCAAAATAAGTGGAAGTAAGATAGCAACACCTACAGAGAGATTGATATAATCGTATCATCTTTTTCACTGGGCCGCTCTGCTCTGAATGTTTCCAACAATGAAACATGGATGCGTATTTTCACAGAAAAATTCTCGATTCATCATGCGTGAAAATCGTGGCGAGAACAGAAAAGCAATGAGATGGTCACAGGTGGTGAAGAATTAAGAAGGTAAAAAAACGTAGATATGAGCGAGATGTTCGTCCGACGGAATTCCTTCGTGGGCTCGCCCAGTTTTGTTCCTCAGTGCCACGATTCTTTGGTTTCCTTTGACGCGTCGTTTGCCGAAGGTGGCTGTGGGCAAGGCCAGTCCGCCAGTCTCAACCGGACTAAGGATTTTACTCTTCATCGAACTCCAATCCGGCGAGTGAAAGGGACAGGCGTCACATTTGTGGACAAGCAGGAGGAGGCATACAGGTGTGTTCATAACGTGGTATAAAGAAGGAGAGATAAGCCATTGAGCGGGAACATTTAGAGAAGTCAATAGTTTCGAGCAAGATATGCAAAATTCTTCTATACAATAAAATTTTAGCCGCGAAAACTTGAGTGAAGTATGGAGGTGTTTTACAGCAAACCATCTGTGAAACACATCCTAGACTACGATGCAGTACCTCACCGAAAATGGACAAAGGATGAAGATAGGTTGGGCGGGAGAGGATTGATGTCGGAAAGATAACAAACAGTCGCTTTGCTGTAATTTCAGCGAAATAGCTCACCATTGAACAATTTTCGATGAACCAATTGCATTAACATTACCATGCGAATTTGAAAATCTTCCATGTACATACTCCCTTCTTAATACCTTACCTATATCTGAATAATATGTCGTACGTACGACCTTAGAATATTCTATAGTAGGTATTCTAAGACTGTGGTAGTAAGCATCACATAATCCCATGTAAGCACTAAACGTTCTATACAGTCGTTGAGTAAGAAGATATTTTTGTCGTTAAGTCTTACTCTCTACTAACTCTAAGTCTCTACCAGCCGAATTGATCCATTAGCTCAAGCAGTATGGATGTATTAATTGAGTAACATTCATGAGAAAATTTGGAAACCATTTATCTGAAAATACTCAATTGGGACACTACTTTCAAAATTATCAATCTGTTTTAACACTATACTAAAACTAATAACTACGCAAGCACCGGTATTATCGGTACCGGTAAAAGAATTATCCGTGAAAAATCTAGTCTCGTCGTTTTATGAAAATATTTCAAGGGCAAAATTTCGTGTGCAATGGCGGCTTCAAAGCATTACCAGCTGCCAGCAATTCCATGCCAGTATTTCCACGAGCATTTCAGCTGGTTAACCAAATCAACAGAAAACAATCATTTTAGTTTTCTTTCATAAAAAAGACTAGTGTGATTAGATCCCTCCTGTTTATATTCAGGAAGAGAAGAGGAGAGCTACCGTGCGATGACGTCATACGACTGATATTCCGTTTTGGATCACGTGACTTTAAAAAAATGTCCTTCCATTTTCAAAAGTAATTATTTATGCCTGCGGTTAACACATTCACATTCGGGCCATGTATTTGAGTTCGCTGGAAAATCTGCTTTCCAATTCAAGGGTTAAATATGAGAAGTTAATTTAATGCAAGTTTCCCATTGATTGGTCCTCAAAAGGGTATTTCCTTTTCTCGCTCCCAAATTATTTCTCCCCATTTTCGGCATCCTTCACCGACGACTGAGAGTTGCGAGAGAAAGTTGCCAGGGCCGAGTCAATTAGTGACAGCAGCGGCTCGAGTCAAAGGGAACCAGAGGGGCAAGAAGCAAAGCCCTGATGTGGGTGGGAGGCAGGTAGAGGTCTCTTAAAGAGGCGGCAAGGATCTCTCTTGGAAGGTCTGGGAGGAAGAGAAAAAGGGGACGACGATTGCCGAGAACATTCGAGCCAAGTGTGATGGAAGGAGGCCTCCCTCCTTCAATGTTTTGTCCAACGTGATGAGGACTTGGTTCATGTGTGTGTGAATGTAAGCGCGAAAGGAAGAGGGCAGAAAAGCAATCAGGAAGAGGAAACCGGATATTAAGAAATCGTTACCGGGGCCCTCTATCGCCATCCTCACCCACCGGGCGTAGTTGCGCAGGGAATCGCCAATGGGTAGAGCGATGGGCCTTGCGATGGGTTGAGCCTAATTCGAAGATAACAACGCACGACGGGGTCAGAGCACATGTGAAGGGGTGGGAGGAAAGGAAGGGCGGTGAGGTGGTTATGGTTTGAGAAATAAACGGGACGGGTGGGGGAGTGAGTAGTATGCAACGCCAGAGACGAGTCTGAGAGCGGCGCGCGATTGGCGTCGATGGCGGACGGGAAAATGACCCGAGGCGAGGTTGGAGCGACTTGATGAGGGCAGATGGGGAGGAACGAAAAGAAACACGTGGTTGTTATGGGTCTGGCTTTTAACAATTTCCCGCACTTCGATTGGTTAGCCTGGTCTAAATTATTTTTTTCCCATGGAAACACAGCAGAGTTTGAGATTAATCAAAAGACTCTATCAATAGTTAGTAGGTAAGGATGAGGGCACGAAGTAGAAGAATCACTTAGGCGAACAGAGAGTATTTGAGGTCATTTTTGCTGGCTAGAAATGTAGACCATAGTTTATTTTTGGATTTATCCAAATCAGACCGAACTTGTTTAAGGCAGATGGGGAGGAGCGAAAAACGTGGAAGTCAATGGCAATATGGGTCTGGCTTTTAAAAATATCCAGCCCTTTGATTGGTTTGTCTGTTCGAAATAATGTTTTCCTTGGAAACAGCGGGATGAGGGAGGGGAGTGATTCAAACAATATTTATTAGGTTAGTATGTGGGCGCGGAGTGTCGTAGAAAAATCACTTACTAATAAAAATAATAGAGCAGTCGCTCTCTTTTGTTATTAGTATAAGTGATTAAAAGTGTGTCTAAGTGATTAAGTGATAAGAAGACAAAAAAATAGAGCATTGTGAACTTTTGAATTTTTATACAAAATGAATAGCATTCACCATTCTATAGTTGAAATTAGAAAATCCCTTTAAAGCTTGCTGAGAGATGCTGGGGAGTACGATGAGCAGTGTTTTTGCATGATTTATGTCTGGTAGTTCCCGTTCCAGAAGATATCACAAAGCATCAAATTTTCAAACTCCTATTATTTGAAAAAGATATTAGAACCGTTCACCATTAGCCTAAGAGCTTAGGTTTCCCCTCGTATCTTAGTTTTCGGCTACTACCGCAAGGAATGCAATTATACTCAGACTACGCAGAAACTTGCAGTTTCAATGAGATATTCTCGCAACCATGAAAACATTCATTGGCAAACATTGTCTACCCAAATAATCTAACCAAATATTCCCCAAAACACTTTGTTCTCACTTTCTCTCGAAAGTCAATATCATTTTTATGAGCTGAAAAAATGAAAAGCACAAGTGCAGGTACCACTTGGTCGAAAAGGAGAAGTCAAAAAAAATTTTTTTAAGGAATTCTATGACAATGTGATTTAAAAAGCACTCGAACAATTATATGCAACAAAATCTGGTCATTTTTTCATGTCTTCCGGGACTAATGAATCATGTTGCAGGCGTTTCAAGAGAACCATACTTTTCATTCTGGCAACCAAGGAAAACGAGATTAAAAAGATGAATGGGGAGAACATACGACGGTGGAAGATTCGAGGAAGAGAGGCTTTGATGGAAAATCAGAGAAAAGCACGCTTTCGCTGTTAATTGAGCCTATAAATGGAGACGTAACAGTCACCCTACGGTACAAAGGTAAAGGCTGTCTTTATAACAATTCAAGGAGAGAACGTGACTGAAAAAAATTCATTCCACTCCAATTCGAAAACATCGTAATTAAGTATTTTTCGCCCATTTCATTGGTGAAGCAATTTCGTTATTCGAGGTTATAAATTGGCTCGCGGCAGGAGACCACACAAGTTCCACAAATATCGTTAGCTTGTATAAATTGAGCCATTGGACAACAATTTACTGAAGAACCGTATATATTTTCATGCCGTTGAATCAAGTTTAAATTCCTAAAGATTTTTCTGTAAGTTATTCTAGAATTGAACAACGTAGCTGTATGAAACAGTACTTAAACGAGCACACAATAAGGTTTGGAAATCAATATTTTTAAACACTCGTAATAGCAAACTAGCTAGTATGCAATAACTGTCGAAGAATACGATGCTTTACGGTAGAACTGCATATCAACGTCACTATTTGAAACATTTCTCATCATGACATTTGTCCTGATTATGGGTCATTAAAATGTTCTCAAATAATTAATATCATCGGGTAGGTACCTACTTAAAGTACAATCCATGCAATTGGTTCCCTTATCTCTTTTCCGGGCAAATAACATATAATGTACTTTTGACCTTGGGACGTGAACGAGATATTAACGACCATGGTATCCTGATGACCGAGAAACACTCCTGATTAGTTTAAAGTTATTCATGGAGGAACGAGAGCCGAAAGCATATGGAATTCAAGATTTATATCATCAAATACGAGAAAATTTATATCTGATCTTGCAAAAGAGGTTAGGATAGAGCATTCCAGAAAAGGTGAAATAAATTTTTAGAAGTACAATGAATTGATATGGCATCAGGCATGTATATTCTAAGGGCATGGTCTTTTTCGCGAATCCAAAATCATTAACAGATTTGAGATCTCATCTCTCACTAGCTTCACACAGTAGCTTACTTCTCAACGATCTCATGGAAAATATCCTTATTTTCTAGAGGTATGACGCTTTTATCCGGACAAAACGCTAGTTTACAGAGCATGTTAACAACGAAATTGGCAATAAAGAGAACAATAGGTATGCAAAGGCTGAGAAAGGAATGGCTCCATAAATTTATCAAAAAATATTTTGAATCAGTAGACCTTTAACATTGATAACTGCATTGAAACTTCTTGAAAAAATAAGTATTAATATTCAAAGAACGTCGGAACTGGCCGCAAAGTAACTTTCACGCAGTCATCAGCTAAAATTAAAAGGACGATAGCTTAGCTCGTTAGAGCACACATCTCTAGTCGGGGGACTTGTGTTCGAATCATAGTCCAGGCGAATGATTTTTCATTGTGGATTTCAGCTTTAATATGTATGTTTTTTTAGAAAAATGACAGACATGAAAATTAATAAAACACCTATTATAACCCATGCCGATACATAGAAGGATATTTTTTATTCCACAAAGACTATTTCATTTACTACTTATGATATAATGTTATAATAATTGAAAAGAAAACATGTTTATAAAAAAATTGGTATTCCATTTAAATTCATTGTTAATCAGCTAGCTATCATTTCGTTTCTCCCTCTAAGTGACACGCTCTAAAAGCCAGACTAAGAAAAGGAGGAAGCAGTAATTGGATTCAATGAAATAGCCTAAAGCAAAGGCACACCCGATTGGAACCGTCACGGCAGTAATTTCTTTTACAACCTCAGCACAATGCATTTCATTGTGATCATTTCCCGAAAGCCTTCGCATCGCATGCCTTATTTGATCATTTATCGGGCGCCCAAAGATGAAGGAAAAAACAGTAGGAATGAACCTGGACGGCATTGACGCATTAAAATATCGAGAGTAGAATCCTGACTCCAAATCAAAAAAATTCTATGGGTCGAAAAAAAAATTTAGTTTTCATTAATTGACCCTTCCGGGAATCGGTAGGAAAATATTTTACGTTTCGTGAGAGATGAAGGAAGTCGGAAAAGGTAATCGACGAGGATTTGAGGAGGTCGGGGCAATAAAAGAGATGTGGAAGGGGAGTACGGGGAGGTGAAACGGAAAAGGAGAGGAGATGGCGTGGAGGATGTCTGAATCTTAAAGCCGGTCCACTTTGAACAGAGCTGAAGAAAATAACTTAAGAACACAGTTAAAGACAGTCAAACTAGTGAATAAGATTCAAGAAGAGGGCGTCGACAATTCTTATTGAGAACATAGCGAAGAAGTTTGCTCTCCTTCACCTTTTATGCCATGTCGTTAAGTGGAGAATATCGAGTCCACCTCAAGCGAGAATAGAACCACAAAACTTTGGCTTGCCGGGCAAAAGCGCCGATTACTGCATGGCAACCTGATTCTTATGGCAATCTTAGGTGAACTTACAGGAAACCTAATGCCCCATAAAATATAAAAATAACTTACCGTCCAATTGACTAAATTCAAATTCCATAACTTTTCGGCGATATAAAACATCTTATTCCCCTAAATCCTCTAAAATGTCCAGGAGACTCAGGAAGCCTTAGTAGCTTGGTGGTGTGTACATTGGCGTGGCATGCATAAGATCCGTGGCTCCATTCCCGGTCCAGGTGGATTTTTTCTAGTGGCAATTTCCAGGTATTTTTTCGCATTTTCATCTGAAAAAATAAACCGTAGTTATGCCATTAACCCATTAACGCCTAGCGTGTTCATATGATCACAGCAAACATTACTTGCTCTACATTGCTCTCCTTTCCGCATTTCTCATATTTTTTTAATGCGGTTTTGGTAACAACATCTTGATATATTAATCGTCCTCATGACGAAATATTAAATCAATTTAACTGAATGTATTTGATACACAGCTTTCTCAATGTGGTGGCCTACCCTAAACTGCTCCGCGTGAATGCATGACTTTAGTTTACTACATAGTACAATAGCATTTTTCTTCAAATTCTCATGCACTTCAGTACACGTGCTAAGAATACTAGAATATACTCTACAACTTAATATTGTTGTAAAATATTCATCAATGATAATATTATTTAGAAGAAATGTTACGCGTGATCGTATGATCACGCTAGGCGGATACCGTAGCAATAGGGTTCCACGAGGAAGGCAGCGTTACTAACGCTTTTTTCGCTAAAGGTAATAAGATATTTCTTATTTGGGACATTGTAATAAATCGCTGGTGTTTTGTAGCTATCATGTTATTTTTACTTTATGGTTGTGAATGAAAAATTGTATACCGATCATTCATTGGTGTGTCTGCATTGAAGCTAATTTGTGGCACATTTTATCAACTCTCGGCTGAAGCGTCCCAACAATTTATATCCAGCTGCTATTTTACAATGTAGCTAGTAATAAAATGAGGAATGAAATAACTATTATATAATAATATCAGCTAGAAAGCCATGAAATCAGAGTGTGGAATGCTACGATGTAACAAGGGTGATTCACGGTTTTTTTTCTCTGCACAACGATTCAACTGAAATTTCATTACTATGTGGGCAACTTCAGGAGGTAGATGCTCTGTTCTTCTACTAAAAAGCTGAGCTATTTCACATCAATTTACTACGGCAAATATTATTGAAATGTTTACAAATTATTCATTCAACGCGTCTGTTTTTACGGGAATGACTCTTCCAGAAGTTTTATCAGCACTGGAAGATGACAACGACGACTTTTTAGGCATCTATATAGAACCTCCGGAGAGGAACGTGTTATCTGACGAAGATTCTGCTGAGGAGGATGGTAGTGTCTTCATAGATAATCAGTCCGGTCGTCAATGTCGAGTGGGTGCTGAAATATTGGCGAGTACTCAACGAGGGGAATGTGAAAGTGATGGACTCGAGACGAGTGACAAACGGGTAAACTCAAAATCAAAGAGGAAGAAGGTGAAACGAGCTTTGACTACTTAGAGAGATGAAGATATTTGTGTAAAAGATTCATTATTTCAGGACGCAAACTATTGTGTCATTGGTGAGAATTCGCAGACTGAAATTTTCGAGTTGATATTTGATGATGAATTAATTGACTTCGTAATTTTGCATGCAACAGATTATGCCACAATGCAGAATTTTCGTAATTTGAATATAACATCTGCTGAAATGAAGGTCTTCCTGGGAATTTTGATTCTCTCGTGTTAAAATAATGTTCCCAGTAAACGTGATAACTGGGATTTATCTGGCGACTTACGTAATTAATTTGTTGTAAATGCTATGTGCCGGGATAGATAGCCTGAATATGTTGAATTTATGCAGAAAATGTATAGATTTTTACACTGTGCAAATTATTCCCAGCCTAATGCAGAAGACTAAATGTGGAAGCTAAGGCCAATTATAAATCTAGTGAAAACACGATTTCTTTCTTTGTTCCGCCCTGAGGAGCACCTGGCTTTTGATGACTGCAAGGTTGAATATTTTGGACGACACCCTTGTAAACAGTTCCTACGCGGTAAGCCTATTAGATTTGGCTACAAAGTGTGGTCTCTAAATGCCACTACCGGATATTTAGTGAACTTAGAGGTTTATAAAGGTAGGACCCTGCATCGAATTCCGAATATGAGAATATTGTAGGGAAATGCGCTGCTCCCCTTCTGCAAATGCTGGACGAAATACTTCTAGAAAAAAGGAACTAAGCCTATAAACTATATTTTGATAATTTATTTACCGGGATTGACCATCTAAAAGAGCTTAGGTCGAGGGGTTATGGAGCCACAGGAACTATTAGATAAAACCGTATTCCAAAAGGCTATCCATAATGCCATCTAAAGAAATACGTAAGAAAAAATACGGAGTTTTTTATGAGAAATGCCTTAGTAAGGAGGATGACATCCTTTTGGTGAAGTGGGTAGAAAATTCCACATTCAGCGTGGTTACTACCTGTTTTTGCATTCAGCCCGTAGCTCCTGTGCCGCCATTTTCACGGGCAGGAAAGAGGAGTTTGCATTCCCCGCCCATTAGTGATTTCAACAGTACAACCGTTACATGGGGGGAACGGACAGAATGCACGAAAGTGTCGTACTACAGAATAGGGATAAGAGGTAAAAAATGGTGGTGGTGCATATTCACATGGCTAGTGGACGTGGGATTGCACAATGCGTGGGTCCTCCATAAGAAGTCAGGGAAAAAACTCTCACTAATACAGTTTCGTCGCAGCAGCGTCCAAATGTATCTGACAAAATACAAAAATCCCCCGCTTATTGTTAGTGTGGGGCGAATTTTGAAGTCAAGGATAATAGAATCCATGTCCGAGTAAGTGACGACATTTGCCTTTACGGTATAGGCCAGTTGATTGAACCATGTAATCGACACCACTGTCCAGGTGAATATTGCCAAGTACTGTTCGTACCCAATGTGTAAAATATGAATTAGGGATGTTTGTACCGTGTTTTGCAAATTTTCACAAAAAAATTAATTTCTTTACAGTTCACAATACTTTTGTGTTTTTGACATACATATTTGCAAAATTTGTTAACGCAATATCGTTATTATGTTCAAAAGAATCAATAAAAATAACTTTAAAAATCAATATTTTTGATATATTTTAAAGCCTTAACCCAGGGAGCAAGATAAATTTAGCGATTATTTGAAGAATTGAATGTACGGGAACGAGGATGCCATTGCCACGGTATCCGCCTAGCGTGATCATATGGACACAGGTCATTTCCATGAAACCACTGCACATATTTCAATAATATTTGGGGAATAAGTTTTAAATACAATAATGATCAACTCCTGAAAAGAAGAAAAAAATCGGAGGAAAAAAAAAATTCCGGCGTTAAAGGGTTAAGATACCAATTACCAAGAGAGCACGACATCTAATGTTACCTAATGCTTAAAATAATATTAAACAAAAGTTATTAATGATGGAGAAATTTATATTGAGATGGTTCGCGAGCGGACATGATGGTAAAAAAAAATTGATCGCAAAATTTCAGAATTGGTCTCACTCTTGGATGTACAGCATTATAGAAAAAACATATCCCATTGGTCAATTTGAGGTATGAGAAAAAGTTTAGTTGGATGACAAGGGCGATTACAGGCTGAACTGAAAGTTATGTCATGTTACTAAGGCAGCGGTTTCCAAACTGGGGGTCGCGACCCCCAGGGGGGTCGCGGGCCGTTCGTTAAGGGGTCGCGAGATGTATACAAATAATATGGTGAACTATGCAAGTGAGGATTGTAATTACTTTAAAAACAATATCATTTGAATGTACACATTGTTTGTTATTTTTAGGGGGTCGCGGCTAAAATGTATGGGCTAAAATGGGTCGCGGAAAGAAAAAGTTTGGGAACCGCTGTACTAAGGTAACGCTCTCGTGATCAATTTGAAGGGGTCTCAAAGAAAAGGGGAAGGTGGAGGTGAGGATACTTAAACAGTAGACGGGGGAAATGGAATTGGACGTAACCAAAGAGTAGTTGAGGCAGGATCAACAGGTTCGTCTATTAATGCCGACGCATTTCAATAAATGTTTACCCTCCCCTGAAAACCAAAAAACCTCTAGTGCTTTTGCCCACACTTATCTCGTGTCGTCTCCCAACTTCCCCTCCTACCCCTTCCTGCCCTCCAAATTTCTTCCATCAGCTTATCAATTCCTTAAACGAAGCAACCATCCCACGTTAAAAATTCCCACTCCCTCCCCCCACCAGCTCGAATCCCCAATTTATTCCCTTCCTAGCAGCAGAAACACACCTTCCCACTCTCTTCCACCCGCGAGACGTGAGGTTCCCCTACCCATCCACCTAAAATTCACCCCTTTCCATGAAACCAGAGACCTCACGGAGACGAGAGAAACATATTCATTCCTTCAACTTCATCTCTTCTTCTCTACCCATCCGTTCCCAAACACTTTTCCTCCGCCTTCCCAAACCCTCCCCCCCCCCCTCCCCAATCCGCCCCCACCCCACCGGCTCATTTCCACGATCCTCTTCTCTCGAGAAGTCCGATGCTTAATTACGGGTCTAAGAGGAAGGGAGTATGAAGGGGGTTTTCTCAGACGAATTGAAATGGAAGGGAGGGAGGTGGGGAAAATGAGGAAGAGGGACGGGGGCGGGGGGGGGCTGAGTTTAAAACGTTTCTGTTGAGTTTGTTAGAGGTAAGGCGGCAAAGGATGGGAACGAGCAACGCGCGGAACAAAACGGATTTTTGGGAAAGTACTTTAGCGTGAGCTGGGAGTAGGAAATAAAAAAATGCTCCAAAAAGCTGTTTTTAAAGAAAAGCATGAAGATGTACAAGAACTCGCGAGCGTGCGTTTTCGTGGATCGTGAAGAAAGATGACTCGAGATTGCCACGTCTGCGTTTTCAATGTGTTTGAGGGACCAAACGATATCGTATTTTGATGACCGGATAGTTAAACCATTGCTCATCCAGGAACTTGATGTGTGTTATTGGGATCACATTTAATAAGCAGCTTTCATGGGGCCTTGTTTGTTTTTCGGTAGATACGGTTTCAACCCATGATTTTGCGTGAGTGATTAAATACACTTTTCCTTAATGTGAGCCAACTAAATTGACTCCTCGACGGAGACTTTAGCTCTTTCTTCACAGAAAATAGAATTCTGCAATGAAGAAAACATTAGCGGGAGATGATGGTGTCCAACTCAGTTAATGCTTATCTAGCAAACGACTATTGAGAGAATTATACTTTTCATCCGACTGGGAAATGATATTTTATAAGCGTGATTACATTCTCATAGATTATAATAGAGTTTCCTCGTCATTCAGAGGGAAATATTTTTAAAATAGACCAAGAGAAAATGAAATAGATCCATTTTATACGTTTAACTGACTAAACAATGACACTTCGCACGGCATCAATGTTCTCAAAATTCCAATTCCTATTCCAACTTTTATGTTTCATATTTTGTAAATTGTACATTTTGGGAAAAATAAGTAATAAAAAATCAAAGAAATGGGAGAGCATTAGAGAAAAGAGTACATAATATTTCTCTGCAGAGGCTAAAATCACCCTTATCTGATGACTAATGGAACAATATTTATTTACTTAGGTGATAGTATTTTAGGTTATACTATAACCCATGTTTTTCATTCATTAGACCAATAAAGTAAATGATCCTCCAAGGAAACGGGTTCAAAAGCATTGAATTTAAATCATTCAGAATGCCAGCGAAGGGAAATAAATAACCTTATTCGATATAACTGCTACACTCCCACATCTTATTTAACTTATGCATGCGTTTCAGGACTCAGCTGTACACCATGAGTATGATTCGCAACCTGATGCTATGGAACGGCTTTCATATATGTTATAAGGAGTGTGACTTATGGTAAAATAACATACGTGCAGGTAAAGAGCCAGTTATTTGTTATCCCGAGTATTTGCAATAATCAGTACAATTCCATTTCCTTATATTTTGTAACTAGTTCTCAAATTACATTATACAGATTTGTTTACTAAAACTTTTAACACCTTCCTTACACCTCCTAGAAGCACTAAGGCTCAGTTTCCATAATACTTGGTTAACCGCAAGGTAATGTGCCGTTTTCGTTAACTTTGTTTACTGAGAATTCAATTTTTGTACATTACTCAGACTGTCGGTTAGTTGACGATAGCTTTACCATTGGGAGAACATATTTACATAATTTTACATACCGAGTAAATATTTAACCAGAAATTATTCAAGCAAGTATAAGTAGGACACAATGTAAGATAACTTCTGAATGTTTTTGTAGCACATTTAATTATTTCGGTATGCATAAAAATGTCCTAAATGTAATGATATAATGCCGATAAATAATGGTAAAACACTCGATTCAGTGTTATCAAACGCATAAGAATAGTATTGAATGATAATCCCCAGGAACATAATCGATGGAAATGGAAAGATAGTTGAACCACGTCCATAGCATTAACGATCACACCGGCTGTAAGACAGCGAAGATACGAATTCTCCTCCTCAAAGGCAACTCCTCTTTAGCACTATTGTATGTACCGTCATTTGATCATGAAGAGGCAATTAAGGGATCGCCAAATGCATTTAGACTATCAGTGCCCTTTTAATTACTTAACTGACCACATACGTAAGGAGGCAGGAGTCTTTGTCTGGTATGCATTGATCTCAGCCCTAATAAATTTTCATTGTTTTGGTCAGATATCGTCCGAACTTATTTCTCTATCTTCTCAGGTAGTTGAAAAGACCAAAACTTGATAAGAGACACTCACACCATGTGCTAGTATATTTAATTCGCAAGCAGAATATTTTTACATGTACCGCAAAGTATTTCTAGTAAAAAGGTGGGGTTCAAAGGAATTTCGAAGTACATAATAAAATTTTAATACCATAAAAAACAAAGCCAAGTTTCGATGTATCACCAAGGCGTGCAGAAACCAGTCGCAATAAAAGAAAAAGATTTTTAAGACGCAACAAAGTTGATTGCTCGTGTGCGATGGCCGCAGACACATCTGCTCTTAATAAAAAAAACAACCTGCCTCGGGCAAAGAGGATGGACGAAAGACGCACGAAGGGGCATTTCTTCCTTTGGATCGTCAAATCAGTGTGCCCCACACCCTCGGCGACGCAAGAAACATTTTAACGCTCCTTGGGCGGGGGTAAACATTTTTGAAGCTCGATGGAAACAAAAAGGTCCAAGGATCTTCTCTCTCCGACTCGGTATTTCACACAAACACCTCGATTGCCTTTAAGTATCTATTATAAGGCCATCATCGCGAAACATCCTCGGAAAACTGAAAATCTACGTGGCAAGATGATATGCTTTGAACAGTTTGAGCGATTTCCTTTCGAGAAAGTAGGGAGGGAGACTAAGAGATGAAGGGATGGAGACAGAGATGGGTAAATTTAAAGAAATCACAAGAATAACAATAACTTACCAATGATTGAGATGACAAATATGAAATTTAGTTACCATTGCAGGAAATTGTCAAAACTTTTCTTAAGGTTTACCATAAGGGTGGCATGACATAACAACCACATCCAGATTCTAAGTATTTATTTTCTATGAGCAACTTTTCCGCAATAGGCATTCTGCATTTTAAACTCTCATAACGTAATCGGCTCTTCAATATTTTATATACATTTTAAATTGAAATCATTCCTAGCATTAGGA